>CM055314.2:28164205-28523415 GCA_029255685.2 Silene conica | reverse complement strand
TAATAATAATATAATAATAATAATAATAATAATAATAATAATAATAATAATAAAATAATAATAAATAATAATAATAATAATAATAATAATAATAATAATAATAATAATAATAATAATAATAATAATATAATAATAATAATAATAATAATAATAATAATAATAATAATAATAATAATAATAATAATAATAATAATAATAATAATAATAATAATAATAATAATAATAATAATAATAATATAATAATAATAATAATAAATAATAAATAATAATAATAATAAAATAATAATAATAATAATAATAATAATAATAATAATAATAATAATAATAATAATAATAATAATAATAATAATAATAATAATAATAATAATAATAATAATAATAATAATAATAACAACAAAACAACAAAATAGCAACACTAAAGATATAATATTATTATTAATAATAATAACAATGCACAGGCCATGGCACTGATTACGCGAATACTGATATTCTAACAAACAACCCCATATAACCGTGACCAACAGCTCTTAACAACCTCCCAAAACAGCCACTTCGACTACCATAACGACGCCTGAACCGCCACCAAATCACGGTGGTCGCCACCTCTACACCGTGATGTATCCACTATCACCAACTATGATTCCTGACTCGCCCCCAACGACCCTCGATATCAGACCCAAATAGCCTATCAACAAACGATCTAATCTATGAATCCCTGTACCTGTTTCGTTCCTACCTTGTACACACTCCTTCAGCCGCCAACTATCAGCACCATAACCACCACCCATCACACCCCTCGACACTATGCACCACCCACGACACGCTGGTGGAAGGCACCAGGCTTCGACCTTAACAAACCCCGTGAAACAGACACCACAAAACTGGTGCACACAACCCCATATTCCCGTGTTCTGTACCGACTCAGACCCTACCCTCTTATGGACTGTCACGGTGGTTTCTAGACCACCACAAACTACCCCAGCACCACCCAAGTAACCTACTAACACCATGCCACCAGGACTCATGAACCCATGACCAACCTTAGACCAGGAACCTGATTAAAACGCAGGAGAAAATAACACAAGTGAAACACGCAAAACATAGCATTAATTTCGTGTTTACCAATGACATTCATGAGGATTCTTGTGACAGTTACAGCGGTCCTATGTTGATTCGAAGATGGTGAACATGTTATGGACATTACAACGTTTACATACAACCATTAAACATACAAAAAGATGGTCTGAGAGGGTACGATAACCACTTACAAACTCGCTGTAGTGCATAGACAAAACGAGGATGGTTTTTGGTTGCTATGTCTGCGTGTTTCCCTACCTTTGGTCTCCTTAAATTTCACGGTGGTCCAAGGATATCTCGGTGTAGGAGAAGTGGGGTGGCAGACGCGGCCTCAAGGTGAATATGGTTTGTGTTACATTACGTTGTTCGAGGTAAACAATCTATAGGTATTAGGGTTTGTTTTGATTCTTACACTTTGTGTGGTATGTCGATGGGTTGAACCGATAGTATAAGTCGATTAGTAGATTAGATTGGGTATTACACAATCTCATAGCGTACTCGAGCCCAAGCCCATCACGCTTCTCAAGGACTTACACCCCGATCCCGACTCATAACTTAGAAATTAACAATTACATATAAATAATTATATTACTTAAATTATATAATTAGTATTGGTAATCATCAGTTAATTTAATTATAAGATTATAAAATTATTTGACTTAAATAATAAAACAAGTTTAAATGAGAAATAAATATAAAATAGGAGATATATATAATTATAAATATATTATCAAAATTAAAGAAATGCGAATAAATGTCATTTAAGAAATAATCGTCAAATATAAAACAATTATGAAATACGAAATAGTCGTAGAAATATGATTTATAACATAATAACAGCTTATATGAAATACTTTATAAACATTTCATTTGAAATACTTGTATAAAACACGGTTTGACTGCCGTTCACCGAGACTAAAATATAGGGTATTACATTCTTCTACGGGCATTGAATTGCCTTGATACGGCAGCACTGGAGCTTTGAAGTCACAAAAAGGTGCCTTGGTTATGTATGAATTGTCAAGACCCCCACTTTGCAGCTAGTTTGGGGGAGTTCTCATGCTTTCCAGCTGGTATTATCCTTCTTTTATTTTTCCTTTATTTATTTTATATTTAGTGTGTTATCTTTTCTCCTTCCCGTTTGTTGGTTATATATTATATTGTGCCTTACATGCTGTTTAGGTCACAATGAGGACACTGTGACATTTAGGTTTGGGGGTGAGTCTTTACTTTATGTTCTGTGGTTTAAAAAAAACCAAAAATATGTTTTTTCTTTCATTTTTCTTTTAGTTTTAGGTCGAGTCTTGGTGAATTTAGTTAACAATGATGATAATTTGCCTTTGTTTTTCGCATTTGAGTCCCAAATAGCTATCCATATACATTGTTTGAACCCGTTATCCTATGAAAACAAAGCTCAATGATGAAGGCTTGACCGTAATTGACATGCCTTATATTGATTAGACTTGACAAATTAAGTTGGTAAACTAGGTAAATTCTGAGGTCTATAGAGCTTCCTAGGCCAGGAACATTAATAAACTGGTCTCATTGTCAATTAGGCTTGAGTGTGGTTCTCCTTGTGCAATATGTAATATCAAACTGCATAAGTGTGAAATTGATTTCTTGACACTTTTATTGCCTTCATATGACTAAGTACATGTGGATAGGCGGTTCTTACCGTTCAAATAAGCCTTACAGATTACCCTTTTGTTAGCCCGTTTGAACCTTGTGGCCATTTCATATCTCATCTAATAGCTACAATCCAGAATTTGCCTACCTTACCGGGACAGTCGTAGTAGCTTGTTTACCATGTTTATTCTTACTACTATGGTTGGGATAGGGACATATATTGTCACTTGTGGGTGTAGTAGAAATATTTTGAGCAATTGTGTTGTATCTCTTATGATGGAAAAAGAAGAAAAATGTATGAAGCAGAAAATGAAAAAGAAAAAAAAATGAAAAAAAGAAAAAAAAACAATGAAAAAAAGAAAAAAAAAAAAAAAGAAAGAAAATATACGCTTCATTTGATTTTGTTAAAAGATCGAAAGGATGATTACTAGAGTCTAATGCATCTTTGGAGGGTAGTTTGTTGACTCTCATATGTTGTAATATTGAGATAATTTCTCTAGATTGGGATGAATTGTGATACTTAGTATAGAATTGGTTTTGGTTTAATGCTGCGACTATGGTCTTAGCCTCACATATCCATAACGTGTTTTGGCACAAACCATTTCTATACCTTTGCCCAATTGCCATCCTTATTGTCCTTGATACATGTACTTTTGTCTACATTATGATTGCATATTAGTTGGGGAATTCTCTATCACATTAGATTGCATGCATGTTTCATTAAGTTGAGTGAGTGTTTTTATTTCTTTCTATCACTAGTACAAAAACACTTATTTGCGACTCCAAAAAATAGCTCTTTGGCGGCGTTTTTCATGTAGCAGCAAATGGGGGGGGCCGCAAATAAGAATTTTATTTGCGGCGTTTTAGAAACGCCTCAAATAGCTACTCTATTTGCGGCGTTTTTCAAAAAGCGCAGCAAATAGAGTAGCTATTTGCGGCGTTTTTTTTTCAAAAAAAAACAGCAAATAGCTACTCTATTTGCGGCATTTTTCTAAAAAAATGCAGCAAATAGGTACTAAAAAAATAAAATATATTTTTTTTTTGATTTTTTTTTTTTGGAAAGAAATGAGCCAACAAATTATTTAATTTAAATGTAATAACTCTCAAATATATTTCTCAAGAAGACAATCTTACAAGGTTTTTTTAACTATTCTCAATTCATACATTATTGCTAATCTCAAGCGAAATTCTAATCTCAAAACTTCTAAAACTTAAAGACGACGGCTAAAAATTAAAGACTACGGCTACAAGTTTCTGGGATGCAGCAGCCAAGTAATTATGGGACTAGAAGTCCAGTTCAGACATAGCAACAACAACTTGGTGTGTAAATGTGGGCCAGTAAGTTATTGATTGTTGCAGAATTGGGTGTTAGTTGTGCTACAGGTTTTCGTGACTGTATGCAGATTTGATGATGAGTCTGTTGCGGAAACATCGAGCTGTAGTAGAGGTTGCAGCAGTTGTGGAATAAGGCAGAATGCGTGAATCAGGGCTGCTGACAAGCAGGTGCTATGCATCTGTGTCTGTTGCTAGATGCAGCAGTTGCTGGGGGTTAGAGTACAATGGAGCATTGTCGAGTTGCAATATCAGCACTCCTGATTGCCACAAAAGAGACCAAACACAATATAAGCCATCAGTGCTATAAAGGTTGCGGGAAAATTACGAACAGGCAGTAAAACACCAGGTGGTGGCATTGTCAAGTTTCTTGGAGGAGCGACCTGGTCGTAGGACCTCTTGTCAAACCTCCATTCTCCAATCTTTCCATATGTAAGCTCACCCTATATGTAAGAATCTTGAAACTTTACAAGCATTTCCAGGAGCATAATAAGCTAAATCAAGCTAATTTAAATGTGTACAATAGACTAGTCCATAGCCTTGTAAAGCGTTTCTTACCTTCATATTATAGTTGCATCCGTATGTGTAATGAATGATATACTTCTCGCCAACTTCTTTGTCCCATGGAGGGTGGTAAAACCAAAAGTAGAAAAAGAAAGACCATATATTAGTAGAAGTCAGCATGAAATTGAATTATCTTTAAGATGATTTCATGTTTTCATAACTTCGTAAAAACACAATCTAGTGAAGTTAAACGGTAAGCAGACTGTAGATCACCTACCATGAGTTATTATAAGAAACCACGTAAGGGTGTTTTGGGATACTGGTAGAAGGACAAAAGCCATGTTAAACTTCAAAGTCTCAACGGCCCCTTTTGCTGTGCACAAGCAATGACCCATGACAGCAAATGCAGCTATATTCATGTACAGAAGGAATTTCCAGACGAAGATAAAACCTACAACCAATAACTAGAGCAATACGATCCATACTCTCTGCCAGTTATGTAGCATGAAGCATCTGAGAGAGAAGCTTACTCTTCTCACCATGCTCACCATGCCCACTGCTGGCCTGAAATCTCTCAAGTTTTCACTCCACCCAACTCTTGTACTTACTGTTGTGACACCCCGCGATTTAGCATAAATATAAACAAGTCATTTGCAGCGGAAATACGATACTTTTAAAAACTTTTCGACATATTTATTAAACCTTTTTCGCGGACTATCAAAACAACATGCGGAAGACTAAAAACTAATGAGAAAGTATAAATTATACAAAATAACCGAAATAGACAAGGGATAAGGTATCCCACGATAACAACATGAATTAAATCTAAACTAAGCGTAAGGGTAATTGTCGAATTATCAACAATGCTCGCTAGCCACACGTCTTCCCCAAACAGCACCAACCTACATTCATGAAACATGAACGCCACAATCAGTGGGGAGTAACTCAGGGTTCTCCCAGCCACTTTACGTCAGAAAACAAATAGATAACAATAAGAACATATTGTATATGGAGTAGTACATGTGAATAAGAGAAATATCAAAGCATGATACTCAAAATCAGGTAAACACCCAGGTGATCGACTCAGAGACCAACACTTGATGGCATGTCCGATCACACAAACATCAAAAACCAAGAATAGAATGAACGCCGTCAGGTAGCATAACCGCTACAACTGACAGTTAAGGAGTATAACCGCTCCACTAACAGACTAGGGCGTATAACCGCGCCCTAGCTACCGGAGCGCATAACCACCTCATCCGGATACTATGTATAGCGCATAACCGACAACTATATGCCTAAGACCTGGCCAGACCTCTCGATGTAATAACCTACACCGAACGACACACGGGGACCGGGCCGCATAACCACGGACACCGACCAATCCCGAACATAGTTAGATAAAAGCCCATAACAGGAGTAGCGTTTGTTTATTACAGTGATACACAAATCATATCACCGCTATCTATTCACAACCAAGGCAACTTAACCGTTACCAACACAATTTAGGGTGACATAACCGTCACCTAAACACAAGCAAGGCAACATAACCGTCACCCTACTCATCTTAAGATAACATAACCGTCATCAAACTACAATTTAAGCTAAAATAACCGTTAAACAACTCATTTACATACAAGAGCCAACAATCGATAAATAAGACAACACTTAAGTCCATTCCATGCGGGAGAAGAATAAACGGAACTGATTAATAAAACATTAAGGCCCCGTCCATCTTGATTTCAGCTTATTAGGAAAGAGTCGCAGACGCGCATTGAACAATAACACCTTCTGGCCAACATGGAACTCGCGAGGTATGATGCGCTTGTCGTGCCAACGTTTGGTCTTCTCTTTGTATATGCGGGAGCTATCATAGGTATTCCGACGAAATTCCTCTAGCTCATCTAGCTGCAGTAAACGTTTCTTACCACAAAGGTTAGCATCATAATTAAGTTGGCGAATTGCCCACCAAGGCTTATGTTCTAGTTCAATAACTAAATGAAACGACTTCCCATACACTAATCGATACGGTGAAGTACCAATAGATGTCTTGAAAGCGGTCCTATAAGCCCACAAGGTATCGTATAGTTTTTTACTCCAATCCTTCCGTGATTTAGACACAGCCTTAGCTAAAATCCCTTAAGTTCCCTATTAGAGACGTCGACTTGACCACTTATTTGAGGGTGATACCCCAAACCTCTACGGTGTTTTATACCGTACTTAGACAATAAGGTTGTTAACTTTTGTTCCCTGAAGTGCATACCCTTATCACTAATGACGACCCGAGGGACACCAAAACGCGAGAAAATAATCTTACGAAACAATTTAATCACGGTCCTAGCATCACAATTGGGTGAAGCAACATCCTCCATTAATTTAGACATATAGTCGACGGCTACCAAAATATACCTGTTACCATGGCTAGATGGGAATGGTCCATGATAGTCAATGCCCCAGACATCAAAATGCTCAACCTCTAAAATGTCGTTCTGAGGCATTTCATGCCTCTTGGAGATGTTTCCTTAACGCTGACATGCATCACAGCTAGAAACAAAAGGTTTAGTGTTAGCAAATAAAGTCGGCCAATAGAAACCGAGCTGAAGTACTTTGGCCACGGTACGCGACAGACCGTGGTGACCACCACAAGGTGAAGAATGACAACCCTCCAGGACAGCCCTAGTCTTCCAATGCGCAATACACCGCCTATAGAGACCGCCAGCGCATTCTTTAAATAGATAAAGATTATCCCAAAAATATTGTCGTGCATGGTACACAAATCTTTTACGATGCTGATAGGATAACCCATGCGGCATGGTTTTACTGACTGTGTAAATGGCATAATATGCAAACCACGGTTCAACACCATTATTAGACTTGCAGAAAACATAATACAAAGAATCGTCAGCAAAAGAATCATTAATCGGAAGAGTATCCTACTCCTCCTATTGCGTCAGACGCGACAGGTGATCCGCTACAACATTCTCTTCGCCTTTCTTGTCTTTAATTTGCAGATCAAAATCTTGAAGAAGAAGTATCCACCGCAACAATCTAGGTTTGGCCTTTTTCTTACCTATGGGATGTTTCAAGTAAGGCTGCATGATTTGTAAAAACAATCACTTTAGAACCCAACAGATATGACCAAAACTTATCTAGAGCATATACTACAACTAATAGCTCCTTATCAGTAGTAGTGTATTTCACTTGAGCCTCATCCAGCGTTCGGCTTGCATATTAAATGGCATTTAGAATTTTCTCTTTCTGTTGTCCTCGCACCGCTCCTAGTGCATAATCGCTGGCATCGCATATAATCTCGAAATGTAGCTCACAGTTGGGAGGCTTAATGGTCGACGTAGATATCAAGGCCTGTTTCAAAGTGTTGAAAGCAGAAACACAATCGTAAGTAAAAACAAAAGGAGCATCTTTTAATAGCAATTGTGTAAGTAGTTTGGCAATCTTTGAGTAGTCCTTGATGAACCAGCGATAAAAACTAGCATGACCAAGGAAAATTCTCACCCCCTTAACATTGACAGGAGGCGGTAATTGCTTAATCACTTGCATTTTTGCTTTATCAACTTCAATACCCCTGTTAGAAACCAAATGCTTAAGCCATGAAATGACACTTCTCCCAGTTTAGCACCAGATTAACTTCGATACAGCGCTGCAAAAGTTTATCAAGGTTAGCTAAACAGTTCTCAAAATCATTCCCATAGACACTAATGTCATCCAAGAAGACTTCCATGATAGACTAAATGTACTCGGAAAATATCCCCATCATGCACCTCTGAAAGGTAGCGGGAGCATTACACAAACCAAAAGGCATCCTGCGATATGCAATAACGCCCTTAGGACAAAAAAATGTAGTGTTTTATTGATCATCCAGATGAATAAGGATCTGGAAAAAACCCTGAATACCCATATAGATAACAGAAAAATTCATGAGATGCTAACCTCTCAACCATTCGATCAACGAAAGAAAGGGGGAAATGATCTTTCTTGGTGGCAGCATTTAATTGCCGATAGTCTATACACATCCGCCACCCGGTTACTAATCGAGTAGGTATTAATTCATTTTTTTCATTATGAACAACGGTAATACCTCCTTTCTTAGGTACTACCTGAACTGTACTTACCCACTTGGAGTTACCAACAGAGTAAATAATACCTGCATCGAGTAGCAACATCACCTCATTCATAACGACCTCCTCTATTTTCAAGTTCAGCTTCCTCTGACCCTGTCTGCAAAGGCTTGTCATCTTCCTCCAGCTCAATCCTATTCACGCAAACATCAGGGTTGATGCCCTTATTGTCATCCAATGAATAGCCTATAACCTTCATGTTTCTCTTAAGAACAATTAATTAGGCAGTTAACTGTTCATGCTCCAGTTTAGCACTAACAATAACAGAAAATTTCTCAGTACTATCAAGGAATACATATTTAAGATGAGAAGGGAGGCGCTTACGCTCAGTAACTTTTACCTTAAGAGAGCATAAGGCTCTTACCAAACATTGTACCCGTTCTCCCTCGATATTAGTCAAGCTGCACTCATCCGAAATAGCCCCACACAAATCCAAGATAGCCTCATCATTACCTGTATAACATGTATACTCCTCTAGCAACATCAAAGCCTCTATTGAGTCCTTAACCAAGGAGTCCGACCAAACCTCAAAATTAGCTTCAACGATGACATCAACAAAATAACAAGTATCCTCTATCATGGGTTTATACAAAGTATGATGTAGCCTAAATGAGATCCACCACTGCCAGAGTCAAATGCCCATGCTTGACATCTATGATGGCTCCAGCTGTACACATAAATGGTCTACCCAAAATGATTGGTGTATACTGGTATCCTTAGCAATGTCTAGGACAACAAAGTCTACTAGAATAAAGGACTTGCCTACCTTGACAGACACGTCCTCTATGACACCTAAAGGTCGCTTAACGGATCTGTCAGCCATCTGTATGATACTGTTGGACATTTTTAGGTGACCCAAATTAAACTTTTGACAGATAGAGTAAGACATGACACTAACACTAGCTCCGAGACTAGACAATGCCTTATCAATAACTTCACTTCCTATGACACAAGTAATGGAAAAAATTCCCGGGTCTTTCAACTTTGGAGGATATTTATTCAGAATTAGACTACTAGACCCTTCTATAAAAGCGATAGTAGCAAACTCCCCAAGTTCCCTCTTACGCGTTATAATGTCTTTCATAAATTTAGCGTGAGGGGGGGACTTGTGTATGTAATTCAGCGAAAGGAATTGATACCTGAATGTTCTTGACTATATCAACAAACTTACTGAATTATTTCTCCGTCTTCGTATCGCGTAGACGCCCCGGATAAGGAACCTTTACCATCGGAAGTGGATCTCCGCTTTTGTCCCTTCGTTTTTATGTACATGACACCCCCACAGCAGGGGAGGGTGCCTTTTTTTTAATATCAACCTGTTATGCAGCTTCGTCTGGATTTTTACTCGATCGAGTAGGGCTTTCACTCGATCGAGTGTTTTCTTCTTCCAGATTACTCGATCGAGTAAGAATTTTATTCGTTCGAATATTCTCCTCATTTGAATCCCTCGATCGAGTAGGTGGACAAGTCGATCGAGGAATTTCCTCCTGAACTTCAGAGGATCGTGAAGATTGAGGCATTTCATCGAATATTTTCTCTTCCAGTTCAGTCGATCGAGTATTTGCTTCTGTTGATCGAGTATTTTTATGGGTGTCATCGATGAATTCCTGTAATTCATCTTCTATTTCGTTGTTCGCATTTTCTGGAGCAGGAATAGGACTATCGTAGGTGCGTCCACTTCTCAAACTAAAACCATTGATCTGATATTCATCAGGAAACATCGAGTTACACGGTTCTTGTATTCGGCGGAGGGCTTCCACATTTATTTTATGCTCATGTTGGTGTGTGTGAATAGTGGCTTCCAAGTTATCTTTATCGATTTGGGTGATAGGAAATTGACCCTCATCTGTAAGATTATAAACTCCCTCGCTTGTCAATCTGGCATACAACTCAGAAAAGGAACTACCATGCTTGAACAGCTTGTAAGCAAGTACTCTCACCAAATCGGCCATATACGAGATAGGATCGCGTCCTTCGTCACCACACCTACTGCAAATTTCCTCAATAGAGTGAACTTGATGTAGTCCACTCGCAACAACTTCCTCACTGATGGCCTTCACTTGCGGCTCCTCTCTCGGACTTCCATATTCAGCTACATGGATGGCTATATTCTCAATCATTTGCCACCCTTTATCATCCTCTCTGTTCAGTGTTCCCAAGGAATCGCCCTTGTGCAACAACATCTAACGTAGCCCTATTTGAATATGTCAACCCATTGTAAAACTAACTACATAAAAACCATCGTTCAAATCCATAACGAGGAATTGAACGAACCAACTTCTTGAATCTGGTCCATGTGATGCTCAAGTCTTCGGTATTAGATTGAGTGAAATTTGTGATTTTAGGCCCGTAACGCATTAGTCCGCTATGGAGGAAAATATCGCAAGTAGAATTTTAGTGCTAACGAACTCCAGTTTGTAATCCGAGCAACTTCTCTACTCAAATCCCTCCACCAGTCTCTAGTGTCCTCCGTCAAAGAAAAAGGAAAAAAATGCCTTGACTTTGTCGTTAGTCATGCCAACTGCTAACGAGATTGTGGAGCAATAGTCCATAAATACCTCCATGTGCCTAGCTGGATCCTCATCTGCTGCACCTCAAAATAAGTTCTAGTCCACCAAGTGAATGAATGAAGGATGAATCAAAAAAATGCCCTTATTCGCAGTACGGAGCAAATATGCTTTGGGTAAGGATTTAACATTAGGCTAAGAATGACCCGCAATGTTAGGCATTCTGAACAAGAAGCTATGATGGAAGGTTCAAATTATCCTCTCTAATGATGAGTAGCTGCAAATACTACAACACTAGCCAAAATAATAAAATCTGTTTCAAGGAATGAATCCCTTGAGATCAAAACAAACTTAAAAGCAAATAAAATGACCCTATCTCCCCGGCAACGGCGCCAAAATTTGACGCGGCTGTCGCAACCCTATCAAAAATAAACCAACTACTCTAAACTAAATGTAGTAGAGACAGTCGAGTATCGAATCCATAGAGAGATGGGAATCATATAAACTAATCAAGCTTGCTCAAGTAAACAAATAGGGGGATTTTGTTTGTTGTTCTTTTATCTATAACTAAAGGAAAAGGGAGAAGGGAAAACAAGCAAAAGAGATAACAAAGAGGGTAGAGGCTAGGATCGTCGATTCACCATGGACTTAAGGTTGGGGTGACTACCAAGACTGTCTTAAATAGGAGTTGGGGCAGTGAAAAGTTCCTCTCGGTCCTCTATTCGCCCTAATACAAAACTAATCTAACTCTCGCTCTAACTAGCATGTCCCAAAGTTCATCGCTGATCTATCCTTTTCCAATATCACGATCTAGCTCAAGTGAGTATCAAAACAATCAATTGAATGCGTCGACTCAAACAATCAAAAGCTATTAAATGCGATGATTACATACAATTCCAATAAAAGATAATCTAACTAAAATATCCCACTTATGCCATTGTTCCCCTAAATCAGTGCAATGGAATTAGCCAATCATTCTTGAATGAACAATATCAAAAATTAGGTAAAGAGAATTATAAGACATGAAGAATGAAAGAAGAAACAAGTTTAAATTTAAAAAGATTAAAATCAAGAATACCAAGAATTACAAGCATGAGAGAAAGGATGAAACCCTGATCCGAAAGAAGAATCCAAAACAACGTTCTAATCAAATAAGGGTTGAGAGAGTATTTTCAGAATTATGCCTAAGTGAAGTGTTTCCTTTTCTGCTGCCTTCAATACTCTTTTATAGCTTTCAAAAGAATCTTTCAGAAATAGAAAAATATCTCGGCAGATCTGGCGAAGGTCTCGATCGAGTGAATGAACCACTCGATCGAGTAAATATTCCATGGTAGTTTATTTGATCGAGTGAACTGCGAGACTCGATCGAGTAATTCCAATGAAGGAACCATCAATTAAGTGACGGATGCTCGATCGAGTGCTTCCAGCATTAGGGGCCTCGATCAAGGTTTGTCAATACACGATCGAGGAAAACTTGATCTTCGATCGCCTGAGTTACTTCCGCAGCTTAACTTCGCCCAATTCGCTTCTCTTAACGGCCTTTCGCTTCCCAAGGTATTATGATTCCGCTCCGGCTTCCTTGAAAGTGCTTGAGTGTCCAAGATTAGGTTGGTTTTACTTCCATCCGATTCGTATCTGCAAAAAAAACAGAACGAAACAAAGTAGACTATTCGGGGAATAATTGTAATTGAATGCTATGAAATAGATATAGAAATGCGTGCGAATAAGGCCAAAAAGGTCTATACGAAGTGCATGAATCATAAAATATATTAATTTTCCGAAATCTTATTTAAATGATTAAAAATTACGGACTTCAAAAATACGGAATGCTACAAGCAGAGTTCTTCTAGCGGACATGATCAATCTCTCAAAAGAAAAGCTATCAATTAATTCTCTGAAGAAGAGAACAATTTAAAATGTTAACCTAAAGATAAAAAAGAGCATACATAACAATCCCAATGCTAAGTATTACTGCTAAAATGGGGAAATTGGGAGATCACGGGTTAGTATCTTCAAGAAAAGGACCGAATACATACCATTTCACGCACCTGTGAAATTAATAATCTATAATCGAACAATACTATACACAAAAATGTCATGTTCACCAAACAATATGATCATTAAATAAGGAGCTCATATATTGAGTGAGATTACTTGACACGAAAAACTTTTGCAGTTCTTGTGGTAAAATGCGAATCAAAATAGATGTGCGATTATTAAGAATTTGTGTTCACAAATAAATCAAATAGGTTAGTATTTCATACCTGGCAATCGAAGTAATAAGGTAAAAATCAAACCAAAAACCAATTTTTTGCTCTCGGATTTTTACAACCCTATTTTTTTAAAAGTCGATTTTGAGTGATTTTTGTAGTTTTGAAGGTTGGAATGTGGCTTATAAGTATGTAGGATTGAGTTAGGTGGAATTTTTGAGTGTGTTGGGGGTGATTTGGTAGACTTTGAGTGAGTATTGTGTGAGGTTTTTTTTAGAGTGAGAAAGATGAAAATATAAATGTTCAAGATGAATAAAGAATAGAAAGGGAAAGAAACATAAGGGATCCAAATTGTCCCACGATAAAAATATTTTGGTATGAAGGTAATAACAATAGTTATATGTAAAATAAACCATTGTTGAAACTAATAACAACGGATATATGTAAAAAAACCGTTGCTAAAAAAATTACAAAGGTTATATGAGAAAACCGTTGTTAAAAGTAATAACAACGGTTATATGTAGAAAACCAGTAATAACAAGGGTTGTATGTAGAAAATCGTTGTTAAAAGTAATAACAAGGGTTATATGCAAAAAAAACCGTTCTTTAAAGTAATAACAAGGGTTATATGCAAAAAAATTTTTGTTAAAAATAATAACAAGGGTTATATGTAGAAAACCGTTGTTAAAAGTAATAACAAGAGTTATATGCAAAAAAAACCGTTCTTAAAAGTAATAACAAGTGTTATATGCAAAAAAAACTATTGTAAAAAGTAATAACAAGGGTTATATGTAGAAAACCGTTGTTAAAAGTAATAATAAGGGTTATATGCAAAAAAACCGTTGTTAAAAGTAATAACAAGAGTTTTATGGGGTCAACCGTTGTTATTACTTTTCAACTATTAACAATGGTTCTAAAATGAAACTTGTTGTGATTACTAATAACAACGGTTATAAAGAAATATCCGTTGTTTTTACTTTTCACAGAATTGCGCCAAAATACATTAACATGATTAACAACGTTATTACATAAAATACGTCAATATGCGTTGTTAAAGGGGCGTTGTTATTGCCTGAATTTATAGTAGTGCTAAGTCAATTTAAATTTTAAACTAACCAATGTAGGGCCAAAAAATCAAGAATCTATCGATTTAAATCAAGAAAATCAAGAAAACGATTTAACATCATATGAAAAATGAAGAAGAAACAAATTAAAACAATTTTGAAGCCTAAGCTCTGATACCACTTGTAGGAATATAGTATATTTCATAATAAGATTAATCATATTAATGTCATAAGGAAGGATTATATCAAAATTAACTTTAATATTAATGCAACAACAGTAATTAAATCGATATAAGAAGGGAAGAAATAATCTTTGGTTCATTGCTTGTGGCCTAAGAACAACCTAGTATAATAGATTTCAAGGCAGAAATCCTCCTACCATTTACACACAAGATGATCCAAGAAATATGCCACCCGAAAATCGTCTCAGCCGTGAGCCTCACATTTTTTTCGTTCTTTTTGTGCTACGTTTCATAACCCTATATTACTGATAATATATCGAGAGTATGTAAATCTTGTACTCGGTTTACACGGCTCAAAAACACCCTAAAAACGGGTCCCAACTCAAAACTCTATTTTATAAGTTTTTGGAAGATATTTTGGAAGTTGTTGTATTTATATATTAATCATAATTAGGTGGACCGAAATTAACTGGAATTTCGTCCAAACCAAATGTGTGGCTTTGGTCATCTGAAATAAACATGTATTTTATAAGACTTATGATGCGTGTCTATTTTATGATGTTATACATCTTACACGCATTACAGAGCTTAATTATGAGTTTATGGCCATTATTTCTCCTATTTCGTCTACTTTCGTATTTTTGTGCATTATTGCAGATTTATGCGGAACTGAATCGATTTTGAGTCAAACCCGTCCTCAAGTGGATTGCATGGCTAAAGACACAAATGAACAAACAAGGAACGAAGCCTAGCGCGCATTTCAAGGACAAATGACTGATTTCAGAAGCTAAGAGAACTGATACATCAGCTACATCAGTCGACTGACTGAGCACACTGGTCGGTCGACCAATATACCTGACGAGAAAAATTCCAAAAATATTAATTACAAGATCCGAAACTTCAGTGAACCCGACAACTGGTCGACCGACGACCAGTACCAACGGTCGGTCAATCACTCGGCCCTTTTCAGAAATTTCAGAATTGAGATTAAGCCCATAAGCGTGATTAGGGTAGTGAAGACGTTGAGCAGATTACTATTTAAACACATGCTTTTCATATGTATTAGGCATCTAATCTCTTATCATCTAAGCTTTAATAATTAGTTTCAGAAAAACATATAATTTACTTCTCTTAGTTTAGTTTTAGGGTTTTGGATTCTTAGTTCAATCTTTCTGTTCCACGCAACAATTCTAATAAAAGTTCATTCCGTTCTAAATTTATGCCTTTTGTTCTACGGTAATCCTTGTTTCCTATTTCAGTTTATTCATAGTTTGCTTAGATTATTCCGGTTAGTTAGAAGCCCCAAAGCCATTGCTTTTGTTAATTGCACTATTGTTATCTTAATCATGTTGTTCAATGTTATTATCGTTATAATTCCTGTTTTTAATAGTATTATGAGTAGCTAAACCCCCATGTGCTAGGATTTAGGCGACCTATAGCGTAGATGGCGTAGTTTAGGGCAACCCGTAATAGCGCTTGGTCGACCGACTGGCTTCTCTGGTCGGTCGACTGAGTTGGTTGGTCGATCAACCGAACTAGCTGGTCAGTCGACCGATTTCGTGTATGATCAGACCTGTTTTATTTCGTTAAGTGCACTATCTTTCAATTAGACTAAGAGGAGACTTGTTAGATGCATAGTAATGACCAACCCATGGATCGAGAGATAGGGAAGGTGTAACACCCCCATTTATACAAGAGCCTTTAGCAAGACATTCTCAAATAAATAGAGTTGTTACCATCTCGGAATGCCCGAGGCAGTGAATAACAAAGTAAAACAATACAAGGTACTTTATATAAAAGTGATAAACTTTAAACTTTGGTATTACAAAAACTATGCAACAGAATGAAAGTACAACTGATGACCACTATACAAGCGATATAATTCTAAGTCAGTCTCAAGTCTGCATCTCACATTCCCGTCCCAGCTCCTATCTCATCTGTCTCTTTCCTGTAAAATCTACTCCCCATTCCGGATCATCGTAGGTGACACACGAATACACAGGGTCAATCGCGAGGTTGAGTAGGAAGATAAATAAAACATAACAAAAATAGAACTGCATCTTCCTCCATCTCCATATCATTCAACCAACCACTTCGCCTCCTTCGCACCACACCTTCCATCGCACCACAACTCCCATGGCCATATCACAAGTCCCTTATCACAAGACCCATATCACAAGACCCATTTCACGAGCCCCGTTCTCCACGATAATTAATAATAATCAATCAATCATAATATATCCACAATTAAATATATCAATCATACGATGAGTATCCTCATGTCAGATCACAATCACAGACATAAATATTCCCCTACCTCAATTGCGGAATGACAACCGAACAGCTGCTAGAAATGTTCCACCTCGAACAACCGAACTCAGTTCCTATAAGTATTACTGAATATCAATTTCTACCCATACAAACACATTACTAAAATTGCTCGACCATGTTCATAGTTATATACTCATAACATATTATAATTACATACTTATAAACATGTTCATATACATATCAATTATCATAAACTCCTTATTCGTATCAATCATCACTAGCCAATTAAAACATACTAATTATAGACTCACTATATATAGATTTACTATATATAGACTTGCTATATATGGCATACGATCAATTACCCAATTCATCACAACCACAATATAAATAACTAGTTGTCATCACAATATTCCTTAATAATATTAATAACCATAAATTACTAGTAATATGATTTTTAACAATAATAACATAATTAAGATATATCATATGACTATAACCCATAATAATAATAACACAACTAATTATAACAAAATTAATGTTAATAATGGTAATGATAATGTCAAAATGAAATAAAACAATAACACTTGATAAGATATTATTATTGATAATACTAATAACACTATTAATAACAATAATAAGAATAACAGTAAACCTATTAATAATAATAATAATAATAATAATAATAATAATAATAATAATAATAATAATAAGAACCATAGTGATAGGAATAAGACGTAACAACAAACAACTTAATGAACCAACAGCCTGAACAGCCTTCCAACCAGCCCACTTCGCAACTCCTTCGACACCCCTTCCACAGCCCGAACCACCACCATACCAATGTGGTTGAGACCACTGAACCACGGTGCAACAACTGACCCTTACCACTACCCCACACTCAACCACGACGGACATCGAAACCAGCCCTAAACACGCTGGTCACAAACACCAACCCAGTTCCTGCTCATACCCGTGTTACCCCCCTCTGCACACATTCCCTTAACCACCTGCCAACACCCCTATCACCACCACCATTCGCCACTCTCGACATCTCACACCACACCCGACCCCCTGGAGACAGGCACCAGGCTTCGTCCCCCACTAACCCACCTGAAAAAGACGTCACAAAACCCCCTAACACCAAGGCGTTTGGTCCTGCAATTCATGGGACGCCTCTCAACTACTGCCTCCTTGGCTTTCCCAACCACCACGCCTCATCCCTAACACCACCAGTAACAACTACCCACTTCCTATTACCCGTATACATGAACCACAACCATAAACGAACCCATAAACATGAACAAAAGATAGCAGAACCGAATGCAACACAGGCGCATCAAAACAGAGTATCAGTTTTCACAGTTGTTTTAATGGTGGTTATGGTGGTCCGAAGGTGGTTTATAAACCTCAAACATATTATATGTATTACGCAGATTACACATGATCAAACATACACATATAAACAACATGAGAAGAGTAAGATAATTGCTCACAAACCCATTGCACTGCAAGGTAAGAGACACGCTGCTTGTGACGGTTGTTACTGTCGCCTTCTACTCCGTTTGTCCTCCCTAATCTACACGGTGGTTTGGGTGGTGTTTGATGTGGGGTTGTTGAGGCAGACGAGGTGTATGCGATAAGAGTGGTAGTAGGGTTTAGACGGGTATGATGGAGGCTGCCTATGAGGGGGTGACTAGGGTTTTACGATAAGGATAAGTAAGATGTTTTAATTAGTTGCTAGGGTTATCGAGATGTGGTTCTCTTATTTGTCGAGTTGGGCTTAAGGTTGTCGAGTTGGCACACAAATCAAGGCCCAAAACGACTTTAAAACACAGATTCGATAAATAAGACCCGTACTAGACACCTCACTAATATCATACAAAGTATAAAAGCATTATTCGATACGCTAATTATCGAATATAAAGGGGTATTACAGAAGGGCATTAGTTAACGGTTTAAGACAGCTAAGTTACTAAGATCGAAAGGTATGTGACTTAGACATTAGGAATCACCCTTCTGTGTTGACAACTAAGATTATTGAGACCTAGGGACTAGTAGCATAGGCCGAAGGGAGCTATTAGTTATCTCGGACCGAAATGACTTGTTATACCCCTTACGCGACTATAATACGGATTTACCTAGACCATCTGCCATCGTAGCTATAGCAAACCGAACATCCTAGCATCTCTTTTATGATATTTTTACATCTTAATTTTCAGTTTTGTTATTAGTTTCTTTATTAGACTTATTTCAAACCAAAGCAAATCAAATCCCCCCTTTTGTTACCTTAAGACTAAAGATTTAAACAGTTAATATCTCCCAAACCTCCTTGTTGTTCGACCCTGACTATCAGTATCTATAGTTTTAGTTTGGATTATAAATTTTATCTTTGACACCCAAAACGACGGGTATCAAATTTTGGCGCCGTTGCCGGGGAGGTAGCGCTAGTATTAACTGTTTTTTTAGTCTTATTTGTGAGTTTAAGGAACTTCTGTTCCTTAAACCGTTCTCACTCTTTTCTTGTAGTTTCCTGTTATGCGCAGGTCGGTACAAGGAGAATTAATTCCCCTTGGCCTTGAGCTTCAAAGGACTCTTAGAGCAAAGAGGAAGTTGTTCCAGCAAGAAGGAGAAGGCAATTCACCTTCTGGCTTTTATCAAGGAGATGGCAGAAGAAGCGAGTATTGCAAGCCATTCCATGCCTAAAGCCAAGGACCTTTACAAAGGATTTACCTTACCCACGTGAAGCAGAAAAAGCTTTGAAGCCAAGCCGTCCTGTATTAATCTGGTTGAAAGAAACCATTTTGGGGGAAGTGCGAACGAGGATGCAGCCAAGCATATGGAAATCTTCACGGATTACATTTGCTCTATTCCTTCCCCAGATGGTGTGACCTAGGACCAAATAAAAGAGACGATGTTCATCTTTTCCCTTTGCGATGCTGCAAGAGAGTGGTATCGGGATCTACACCGCGAGGCCGCGGGCATTAATGACTGGAACTCCCTAGCATTGGCCTTCTACCGAAAATATTACTCTGCTTCGAAGACCAATGCATTGACGGCCCATATTACTAGTTTCAAACAAGGCCCTGCGGAAGACTTTAGTGAAGCATGAATACGCTTCAAGAGGTTAGTTCGATCCATACCACACCATGGGTTCGAACAATGGTTTTTTTTGCAACCAATTCTACAATGGGTTGTACGATGACCAAAGAGCATTCCTGGATGCCGCGGCTAATGGAAGATTTCTGGAAAACAGTGGTGAGACTAAGGGTATCAAAATCATTGAAGATATGGCGGTCCATAGAGCTGAACATGGTACCTCACGTGGCAACCAAAGAAAAACTGAGTCACCCTCAGTAGCTGCTTTAGAGGCCCTCACGGCCCGGTTTGATAAATACGAGTTGGGTGGATCTGGGAAAGGTTGAATGTATCAGGTCAACGTTGTGTCGGATGGACCCTTTGCTTGTGAAAGGTGCGGTGGTGAGGGACACGTTTCAAAATTCTGTACCACACCAAATGAAACTTGTGCGGCATTTTAACATTATAGGCAAAACAACTTTTATGAGCCTAATAATGTTCATCCAACCTTGAGGTGGTTGAACCAAAACGTTCAAAACCCGACACCACCACCACACCAATCACAAAGCTATATCCCTCCTCACAAACAACCTTACCAAAAACAACCTTTCGTCTCCCAACAACCTACCCAAGCTCAAGAAACCGATGCCATAATACAAAGCTTAATGGGTATGGTTCAGAAAGAGTCCCAATCAAGGGAAGCCGGGATGAAAATGTTGGAGACCCAAATTGCCCAACTAGCAAGCAAGAGTGCAACGAGAGCTCCGGGTCAACTTCCTTCACAACCTGACCAAAAGAAAGAAACCCTTAATATCATTATATTGAGGAGTGGGACCACCCTAGATAGTCCCAAGGCTATGGGAAAAAGAAAGGAGAAAATAAAAAAATCGGACAAAAACACTACCGGTCGACCGACCACTGACATCAATCGGTCGACCGCTGTCGAGATTCCATAAGCTACTAGAAATTCTGAGGTAGCAGAGAGTAGTCGACCAACCGAGGATGCTGGACGGTCGACCACCAGTACTGATGAGGCAGAAACTTTTCGTCCTCCAATGCCCGAGGATTCGAGAGAGTTCTTATTCAAAGTGAGCACGCTCATAGGTTCCTGAGGAAAGCTGCAAATGTGGATAACTCAATTCCTCCTCCCTACCCATAAAGGCTCGTGTAACACCCCGATTTACTAAGGAGCATTTAGCAAGACATTCTCAGTAAATAGAGCTGTTACCATCTCGGAATGTCCGAGGTAGTGAATAACAAAGTAAATCAAACCAAAGTACTTTATATAAAAACTGACTAAATTTAAACTTTGGCATTACAAACTACGCGACAGAAAAAGAAGTCCAACTGAGGACTACTCTATAGGCGATATAATTCTAAGTCAGTCTCAAGTCTGCATCTCACATTCCCGTCCCAGCTCCTGGCTCGTCTGTCTCTTTCCTGTAGAATCTACTTCCTATTCCAGATCATCGTAGGTGTCACCACTAGTACAAAAATCCCCTATTGCGTCAAGGGGATTACGTCGGTTCTAGTATAACTGATGCAAATAGTACTTAATTTGGACGGGAGTTCAATTTTACACTATAGACAAGGTATTTGCATCAGTTCTTAAGAAGGAACTGACGTTTTTGAGTGAGTATATTTGCGTCAGTTCTGATTATAACTGATGCAAATGACTAAAATCTTCTTTTTGCTTCAATTCTTTTAAGAAACTGACGTATTTTCCAATTAGCATTTGCGTCGGTTTTAAATTAGAACGGACGCATTTACTCTAAATTAAAAAAATTAACCTACGCGTTAATAATAGGGCAATTGTTGAGGAATTCCAATATACACTATTCTCCTCCGTTCGTCCATCTTCATCATCTTCATCATCTTCATCAGTTCGTGCTTCTTCAACTCCAATTTCAACTTCACATACCTTCTTCAATTCATCAGTTGCAAGATTGTCGCTCAAAGTCTTGCTTTTTCGCCGATTAATGTAAGTTTTATTCGCTTATTTTGGCTTTAATTTCTCGTTTTAGTGACTAAATTGTTGTTGTTACTGGTAATTCATGTGACTAAATAGTTGTTGTTACTGGTAATTGTTGTTGAGTAAGTAATTAGCAATGTTGACATTGTTTACTTGTTATTTTGGAACCTGTTTTGCGGTGGGTTAGGATGTCGTTGATCTTAAGACTTACGGATTTTAGTTGATTATGTTTGGGAACACAGTATATAAGTTGAAGTAGGTTAGATTGTTGTGTAGTATGTCAAGCAGCAACTTCATACGGCTGTGTTTTATATGTAATTTGGTTGGAGCATTTGATGTGAAGTACATGTTCGAGTTATTGAGTGGTTTCTGAAGATGAAAGGATAGAGTTTTAGATCTAATATTCAAGTCTAGTGGTCTACTCATAGTATTGCCAATCATTTTGTTTTAGCCTCTCTCTCTTTCTTTCTCTCACACACACACTTTACATCAATGTAGTGAAACCTTTCCTTATATCAGAGGGAAAAATGAAAGTCATAGTGGACTATTATGCTTCAATTCATGGCAGTGTTTGGTTAATCTTGAACTGTACCTGTCATGCTCCAACATGATCTAACTCCTTACTCGCTTTTATGACTCATCATTCAATCTGTTGCTACTGCTACACGCGTCTGTACTACCTTATGTTACTGGTACTGCTACTACTGCTGTGCTGCATTCTACTGCTACTGCTCTGCAATCATTACTGCACTACTCAATCTTTTTCTTTCCATATCGGGGTATTCGGAAACAACCTCTTTGTGTACATCCAACCACCCTTACCCAGCAATTTTGGGGATCCCTTGAGGCATTTGTTGTAATTATATTGGCCTTTGGATTGATGGATTGATTGATCAATTTATGTGTAGATGTTGTAGACTAGTATGTTGTATGGAAAAGGGTAATATGGTGTGGTGTAATTACTAATTAGTAGGAATATGACATCTTGATGTAAGTAGATGACTTGGACCATTACTAGTTTTTGGTATTTTACAATTTGGAACTATGGTTGCTGTTTAAGAGTTGAAAATATACTTAGTATTAAATTTTCTGCTTGGTAAATGGTAATGTGTATTATTATGGAGGTTACAGTTGGCTTAATTTGGTATTTTCTTCTGTTTATAGTTAATTAGTTGAAATTGGGGAAATTATGATCTTCAGAAAGGTTCCCTCTTCCGAATCTATTGGAACCTTTGGGTATTATTTGATACTGATGGATGTTGAGTTCAAGTAGTCTTACTTGGTAAAAACTGCTGAGGTTTTTTGGGTTTGGGAGAGGTAACGAATTCCAAGGAAACGTCTATTTGGAGAAAAATAGTACTTCTAGTGAGCGAATTGTTAATCAGACCACGACACCAACCTCTACTTTCGACGTTGATGGACAATGTTTCATTGTACTTTTTACGTTCATATAGGAAAACCAGAGAAGTCATCAGGATACCTACAGATTTTCCTTGATGGAGGTCTGAACCAACAGAGAATGGGGGTAAGTCCTTCAAATTTATGAAAATTGAAAAATAAAAGTTGCATATCATTGGCCTTCTTTAATGCACACATTCTTGAGCTAGACAGTCTAACTGTGAGACCAATGTATTACTCATATTATTTAGTGAGGAAAATATTAGTTATTAACGTATATTTTCTTGACGTCATTGTGAAACAGTCTTCTACAAGACTTACTGCCTTTGGTGTTTCTTTTGACTGATATTACTTCTCTTATGTTGCTTTGTTTAGATTTGTGATGCTGTTGCAGTTGCTAAGATTTTGAACGCTACATTGGTTGTCCCTCTTTTGGAAGTCAATCCTGTGTGGCAGGACTCGAGGTATTCTTGAACAGTAACATTAAGATACTTTATGGTCTAGAGCATTCTTATATGGAGCTCATTTCTGAAGTTCGTTAAAAACCCTTTGGCAGCTCATTTGAGGAAATTTTTGATGTGGATCATTTTATTGACGTCTTGAAGGATGACATTTCCATTGTCAAAGAGCTACCTTATAAATTTTCATGGAGTACAAGGGAGTTCTATGCTAGCGCTATTCGCGAAACAAGAGTTAAAACTGCACCTGTTCATGCCTCGGATCAATGGTATACTGACAATGTCTTGCCTATACTGCAGAGGTGCAAGAAGTACTACTTTTTGGTTGCTGCATTTTTAAAGTTAGTTAGAGATCTCTTTTAGACTTCTTTGTATGATTGATTTTCAGCATGGTAAATAGATCCAACTTAATTACTTGACATGCCATTTGTATGCTTCAAATTGGAGGGTGCGAAATCTGGTAGAGAAAATTTGTTGATTAATTATCCGAACTAGGGTTATTAACGAGCCGAGCCGAGCCAATCCCGAGCTTGGCCTTGCTTGGCTTGTGCTCATAAAGTAAAACTCGAGCTTGAAACATTGTGCTTGTTATCACTCTTGCGAGAGCTCGAGCCTATATATAGTTATTGAATTTTCATTTTTTCTCTCTCGATATTTTCAATCACAAGGCTCGAAAGTTTTATATACAAATATTGGAAAATCAATAAGACATTTTTGATATGTGTGATACAAATATATAATCATGACAAAATATTTTTATTAAATATGAGTAATATCTTAACTAATTATACAAGTTCGAGCCGCTCACGAGACTTCGAGCCGAGCCAACAGTAGCTTGGCTTGACTCGTTAAGCTCTCGACCCGAGCTTCAACCGAGCCGAACGCGAGCTTTCCTGTCTATATTTGTCGTGTGTGTGGTCTCCAAATTCTAATAGTGCCTCTATGAATGTTTGCCTTTTTCCAGTAAGTTAAAGGGTTCTTAACTCTCATATTAAGCAATATGTAGCCACCCCTTGTGGTGCCAGCAGTACCCAGCATTCTGTCAAAGATCTAGTCTTTCCTTTTATATTTCCATGTTAATTATCGATTACAAAAGTTCTTGACAAAATTGTACTATTTGTTGCCTCTGTAGGTGAAAGCGCACCCTGAGTATAACTTTCTTGGTCTAGTTTATGGCTCGGATGGTGAAACTCAAAAACGAATGGAAAAGGTGTACATGATGGCGTTTGAATGCCTTGGGAGTCAATCTTTTTATTGAATCTGTTTGTTACATATCCTGGCTTGTCTATACGCTAACTGCTCTTTTTGACATTTTGATTAAATCTAGGAGACTGGAACGAGAATACAAGTTTATGGTACATTAAGAGAGACTGGAAAAAAGGTAACATTCTTTTCTGGCTCTGTACCTTTCTTTTCTACTCTTGTTTTTAAATCTAGGAGACTGGAACGAGAATACAAGTTTATGGTACATTAATAGAGACCAACTCTCATCTTCTGATAAAGTTAGGAATCATTGGATGTTGGTTGTGATTTGCGTGGCATTGAACACAATGTATATTTTGGACTCACGAAGCCGGGATCCAAAGAAGATGGGCATAAAAAAGGTTCTTGAAGGTGCTTGGCTACTATATTGTGCGTATGGAGGAAGACGCAACTATAATAGTAAAAGTACTAAACTATATATAAAACACATCAAGGTACCTCTAAAGCTTACTTGAACTATTTAGAACGTTCATTAGATTTTTTCTCTCCTTTATGTAAATTCTGTTCTTTGCCACCATTCCAATTCTTGAGTTCTTATAATGTAAATTATAGCTAATTAGTTGTTATATGTATTAACTAGTACTTATTATATTGTTTTTTTAATTTTAGTGTCCGCAACAACCAGGGGATTATGAGTGTGGTTATTATGTCATGAAATGGATGTACGACATAACCTTCTATCATTGTAAATCTGCGGAGGTAGACTTTGAAGAGGTAATTCAATCTTGCCTTAGCTTTTCATGATTGTCAATTATATATCAGTTTTTCATTACATTTATTATATATTACTATAATATTTATTTTGAAAATGCAGAAAATTGCTACTACATCGGTGTCAATGGTCGATCTCAATGTGGTTAGAGAAGTTTGGGCTAACAAATGTTTAGATAATCTACAATATTCAAAATAGAGTAACTTGGTATCACTATGACTTCTGTTGGATTGTTAATTAGCTTAGATTGTATATGTTTTCAACGTTGTGGAAACGTTTGTTGTTATGTTGGATTGGATTTGGAATGAATGTTGTTGGTTCGAAGGAAATGTAATGTCCTTTGGTTGGATATTTTAATGCAGGTGGTTTTAAATTTCTGGTGTTTTGGATATCAACTTTATAGGAAGGTGCTGCCGAAATTTCGGTAGCGGATTTTTTTTTAAAAACATAAAAATAAAATACATCAGTTCTTACAAGAAATGACGCAAATAGTAATTAGTTATTGCATCGGTTTTGAATAGAAATGATGCAAAAAAATAGAGCAAAAGAGTCAGTTCCTATAATAACCGACGCATATACTATTCAATTTTGCGCGAAATTAAGGTACTAATTGCATCAGTTGTTGGGAAACTGATGCAAAAGCTAAGCGAAAAAGCATCCGTTAATGGAAAACTGATGCAAAAACTAAGCTATTTGCGTCGGTTCTTATAGCAAATGCATCAGTTGTTTACTACGAACTGATGCAAATGATACATCAAATGCATCAGTTGTATACTAAGAACTGATGCAAATGTCTGTTTTTTGCGTCAGTTTTAAAACCGACGTTTCAATAAACGTCACCTCCAAAAACGTCAACCAAGAACCGACGCAATAAGTCTTATAGAACGGATGCAATAAGGTGTTTTTGTACTAGTGCACACGAATACACAGGGTCAACCACAAGGTTGAGTAGGAAGATAAATAGAACATAAACAACAATAGAAATGCCTTTTCCTTCATCTCTATCTTATTCAGTCATCCACCACACCTCCATCACACCACTCCTTCCATCGCACCACACCTTCCATCACACCACACCTTCCATCACACCACACCTTTCATGGCCATATCACAAGTACCATATCACAAGTCCCATTCTCCACAACAATTATCAGTGAACAAGTATTTCACAATAACATTAAATATCAAATATTGCAATCTTGTAATAAACATCATACACACTTCATGTCATAACACAACCACAGATATATCAAATTCGGTTGCTAGGAACACTCCACCTCGAACTCGGTTCCTATAATTAGTATTTAACATCAAATTCTATTCATATAACTAATGGCACCATTGAATAACTAATCGATCATGTCTCATCCCATTAATCATAACCATATACACATATTTATCACAACATAATATCACTAATCGTCCAACAACAAATATATTAATAAATCC
Source organism: Silene conica (assembly GCA_029255685.2). Taxonomy (NCBI): domain Eukaryota; kingdom Viridiplantae; phylum Streptophyta; class Magnoliopsida; order Caryophyllales; family Caryophyllaceae; genus Silene; species Silene conica. The sequence continues at coordinate 28,496,176 of CM055314.2, read as the reverse complement.
CAAAACATTATACCAATATTATCATACCATAAAGGTTGTACATACTAATAATATTCAATACCAACAACTATTATTAATAATAATGATATTATTATCATACAATAATAATAATAATAATAATAAGACAAAAGAATAATAATAGTAAGTAATAATAATAATAATAAATCGTAACAAGATGAAAAAAACGTGACAAACAACTCAATGCAAAAACCCAATGTAATAACCCGTTTTATTATTTAATTTATATAAAGGTTACGGGTCGTGCATTAATTAAACTTGCGGGGATTCGAATTATTGTATGCGTACTAGGCCTTGTGAGATTCGATTTGGGGATTTAAGCCATCAAAAGAATGTTAATAGTAGTATGGTGCTAGTGAGGCTCGAACTTGTGACCTGTTGTGTCTCGCATTGGGCCTCGTAATGCGTGACAATGTAAACAGCCCATTCACGTTTTCAGAACACCATGAACAAGACCTCACTCTGCCGTCATATATAGGAATGTTTTTCTTACCTACTCAAACACAAATACCTACACTAAACCCTAGCCGCCACAGTAGAGAAGGAGAGGAACCTGTTCACGGTGGTTTTAGGCCGACTTAGGGTGGTTCGAATTGATCAAAGATCTGGTATGTTCACCACCATCACGTTAAATTCTGTTTTCTGTATGGTTTTCGTCACCTGTTTAGAGGAGTATAACACGTCTGATTCTTGTTGTTTTTACATACTAATATACTAGGAAGTATAATGTTTATATGTAGGCTATAGGTTAAGTGTCGTTGCCTGTTGTTGCATATTTTCGAAGGTGTTTATTTTGGTGTCAGAACAGAAGTTGCAATAATACGTTAACAGGTGTTTTTTATACGCATTTTGTAATCGGTTTTGTTGATGAGTCTGTATGTTATTAGTATGGGTCTTTGCTTGTTAGGACAGGTGGTAGTAAGGGGTTGCTCGTGGTGGTAGTCTCGAGGTTCATTGGTGGTTGGTTATGGTGGTACAGGGGTGTTTGATGGTGGTGGTTAGAGGGTCGTGTTTATCTCTGTTTTGCTCTGTTAGTCTGCGTGTGTACAGGGGTGTTTGGGGATGGTAACACCGTTGACTCAGGGGGGGGGGGGGGGGGGGGGGTCAGCACGGTGTTACCATCGTGTATTTTGGGTTTGGTGTCAGGAGTGGTGTTGGGTAGTAGACTCGGTGTTGTTAGGGTCAGAAAAGAGTGTCGATGGTTACGTTTTCAGGGGCTGTTCAAGTGCCTGCGTGATGAACCAGGCCTGGTCTAGGGCCTGGCTCAGCAAGTCGGCGGTGAACGGCGGTGCTGGTGAGTGTTGCGGTGGTAGCCGGTGGTTCTGGGTACGTGTGCTGGTGGCTGTTGGGGTCGGTAAGGGAGTCATGTGGTGGTTGTAGGGGTTGTTGTCACGGGCTGTTGTCGGAGGGGTAATGGGCTGTTTTGGGCGTAAAATTATTTTGTTTTATTATTATTATTATTATTATTATTATTGTTATTATTGCTAATAGAATTATTATTGTCATTGTTGTCTTTGTAGTTTATTTTGGGTATACATCTAATGTGTATGATAATTATTTAAGGTAGTTAAATAATTTAGAAAGTTACTATTTGTTAGTATGTCTTGTAAAGGGAACTTTCCTTTCTAGGATATTGCTTTAATTAGAATGTGTACTTATGTTACGGGGTCTAGGGAGTTTATTAATTATACGATATATGTATAGGTGGCAGTTTCCGCGTGGAACACTTTTAGTAGCAGTTGCTCACCTGCCGTTATCGTCCACAGTTTTGAGGTAGGGGAATATCTATGATTGTAATTGTGAACTGACATGAGGATACTCGTTACCTTGTTGATATGTTTACTTGTGATATATTGTGATTGAATGATTATTGATTATTGTGGAGAACGGGGCTTGTGAATGGGTCTTGTGATAAGGGACTTGTGATATGGCCATGGGTGGTGTGGTGTGTTGGAAGCGAAGTGGAGAAATGGAGGTGGAGGAGATGGAGGAAATTTATGTTGTATTATTTCATGTCTTGATTATATTACCTACTCAACCTCGTGTTGACCCTGTTTGTGTGTTTGTGTCTGTGTTGATCCAATTTATTGGGGAGCATAATGACAGGTTTAGACTATGGATGCTGGAAGGGTGGAGAGGACATGACCAGACCTGCCTAGTGCTACTTCCTTCACTTAATCTTTCACCGTGTCTGAACTTTTAGTTTTGTATATGGACAGATGTAATACCTTTGAGACTTTTGCTTAACGTTTAATTACTTAATAAAGTACTGAATTTCTTCCTTTGTTATCTACTACCTCGGGTAACCGAGTTGGTAACACCCTTAGTTATTTGGGGAGTCCTAGTTCAGGCCTCTGAATAAATGGGGGTGTTACAAAGTGGTATCAGAGCGAACGATCCTCAGGCCTAACCAAATGAACCCAATGAATTTAGGAAGGGTCTAAATAAAATGAACCCCGGGATAGAACTGTTAGGAGCACGCTAAAGGGGAAGTATGAGTATGGGGCCCCCTCACACTAAACCATAGGCCCTCTCAGTTTTACCCGGGAACCCTGAGTGCATACGAGCGAAATGGGTAGAATAGGGAAGAATGAAGGATGGTGGTAAAGCATGTTAAGGGGGTTGGAGAGAACCCTCCTAATATATGATGTCGTTAACATGAAAGAAAGAATATGAGCATGAAAGATTACGTGTTTGTGAATACATAAGTTTAATGATATGAATGCATGAGATGAACGTTATTATATTTATATTTATTTCATGTCTAGTGATATGCGGTTATGTGATCCCTGAGCCATGTTGTAGATAAATATTGTTAAGGCATGTTAGACTGCATACGAATTCTGATGCTTAGGGAGTATAACCCTAACCTAAGTGATTACCCTCAAGTAAACCAGGACTCACTCCTTTTCTTGTATGTCTTAGAATGCCTCCAAGAAGGAATAACCTAGCTAACATCACACAAGAGGAGTTAGACCGATTGATAGCTGAGAATGAGGCCTTCAAGGCCAAACTCATGGACTCAGCAAAGATGAGCACCATCATCGCAAGGCACAACCCTACTCACTTCACCGGGGAGGGAGAGCCTCACTTACTTGGGGAATGGTGTCGAGAGTTTAGCAACGTGTTCGAACTGATAGATAGCCCGGAGGAGTTGAGGGTAGATCAAGCTGCACACTATTTGAGGGGGATGGCTGGTGATTGGTGGACTGGGAATAAGGGAGAAATTTGAGAAGCTGCTGTCGAGGATGGTATCAATCACGTGGAATGGGTCGCATTCAAGAGGATCTTGTTCGAAGTCTTCCTACCTGAGTTTCAAAAGAGCAAGCTAAGAGAGGAATTTGAGCTTTTTCGAATGACTGATGAGATGTCGGTGGAGGTCTACTACAGGAAGTTTCTTCAGCTGCTGAGCCATGTGGGGAAATGGGGATGGATGAGGCAATGCTTGCCATGAAATTCGAAAGGGGGTTAACCATCGATGTCAAGAAGAGGCTTATTGCAGCCCCACCCACCACAGTCCGTGACATCTATTTGCGGGCTGGGGCAGCTGAGAGGCTTGCGGATATGATAAAGGAGGAAAAGAAATCCAGGAGTGATAAGAGGAAGACGGAGGCCTTGAGTGAGAATTCAGGGTCGAAGAAGCAGAATTCCAACAGAATCAGTGGTTATTTTAACCACAATTCTTCAGCAAGTGCAAAGAATTAGAGTGGTGGTAACTACAAGAGTGGGGGCTCGGGAACCAGTTCCGTGGGTATAGTATGTTATGGGTGCGGAAAGACGGGACATAAGCAAGCTGTGTGTCGATCCTCAGGCTGATATCAATCTGGGGGTTACCGTACTCCAACTTCAGGGTACAGTGGGTCCCGCATGAATACTTCAGGGAATGGGGGCTATCACACTCCTATGTCAGGCTATGGGGGAAATTCGAGGTCTGGTACTAGCAACAACTACCAGAGGAGCTACAACAATGATCAAAACCATTCCCACCAAAACCAGTATAATGGGAGTGGTAGTAACCAGAAGACCACAGCTGAAGGCAATCAGCAGTCAGGAGCAGCCACTACTAGCCAGAGTGGAGTGAAGAACAGTGGCAAACTCTTTGCCATGGAGAAGCAGGCTGCCAAGGATGATGCCCATGTCGTGACTGGTACCTTTCTTGTGAATCTTAAACCTACTTTTGTACTCTTTGATTCCGGTGCTACCCATTCTTTTGTGTCTAGAGAACATGCTAGGGTGTTAGAGCTTGATATCTACGATTGGGTTGAGGATTCTGTAACAATACCATCCGGGGAATCGGTGTCATGTAATAGAGTCTTTAGGAGTGTGCCTATCAATATTGGGGAAGTGGTTTTCCTTTGCGACCTTATCGAGTTTCCATTGGGGCACTAGTACAGAAATGTCATTTGGCAACGGTCAAAAAGTACATATGGCAACGGTTCCACGACCGTTGTAAATCGGGGCGTTGCCGTAAACAATCACCTACGGCAACGGTTATAAACCGTTGCCAAAAGTAAGTTTTGGCAACGGTCGTTGTTAGTAACCGTTGCCAAAAGTAATTTTTGGCAACGGTTGCTGTTAGTAACCGTTGCCAAAAGTAACTTTTGGCAACGGTTATTAACAGCAACCGTTGCCTAATGTATATAAAAGGCAACGGTTCATTTTAATAACCGTTGCCATTGCTCAATTAAAATTTAAAAAAAAAAATATATGCCAATAATATATTTTTGGGTAAATGTAAAGTTTTCTATTAAAATAATAATTAATTACAAACCAATATTTAACATATAATCAACATTACAAATCAATATTATTACATAAAGCCAAAACATCTTGGTAGTAGTAGAGCTGGACTGCAAACCAGAACATCTTGGCAAAACTGCAACACCATTGATCAGTCAAGAAACTATAGAACTGCAGCTGCTGGACTGCACATCAAAACTCTGCACAACGATATCCAACTGCACACAATCTGAAACTGCTGCAAAACCAAAGTGCTGTAACACAATCTGAGCATCAGCATTATTACAACACATACATACGACATATAGTGCAGTAACATCAGCCTGCAACTCCTGAAAACAAAAGTCAAAGCTTGACTGGCCAAAAGCAATCGTCAAAATAGCATCACATCCCCAAATACTAAGTGTCGGAGAAGGTGACCGAGCATGGTGTAACGGTGCTCTGGAGTGTGTGTTATAAGTTTCGGGATGAGAAGATTGTGGAAGTGGCAAAGAAGTGTAATGGAGTAGGCAAGTGTGTGTTGCTGTTGCAGAGTAACTATAAGGGTGTCGTGAAGAGTATGTGCGTCGATTTGAGTAAGTTTTTGAGGGAAAGGGGAAAACCCTGTTTGGCTAACTACGATACCAAGACCACTCATGTTGTGGCTTACTGAACTATCCAGAGAATGAGTAGCAAAATGACGACGGTAATTTGATCAATGATATACATGAACATATGGAGCAATCATGTCATTTCTTGGTTTACTGAAGTGTTAAATTCATCAATAGTTAATTTTTTCTGTATCTATAATGATTTGATTCGTACAGATAAAAATACAGATTCAGTTTCGAGATGACCCATAATGAAATTCATGTCATCTGAATGACACTTTACTACACAAGAAATTAAGAAGTGGATGAAGTATACATGAAAAAATTTCGCATATCTTAACCCGAAAACATTTCAGTTAAAAACTGATAGAACAGTGGTCAATGGCCATAGCATGACAACTGACACTTTACTACACAAGAAATTAAGAAGTGGATGAAGTACACATAAAAAAATTTCGCATATCTTAACCCGAAAACATTTCAGTTAAAAACTGATAGAACAGTGGTCAATGGCCATAGCATGACAACCTAGTTTTCAAATGTGGCCAGAAGTATTTACTAAATTGGACGAATCATGCAACATAGTTTTCAAATTGTCTGAAACAAACGTATATGCAAGATGACATCAGCCCAAGCTAAGGGATCGTGTTATGTGTTTGACAATGACACAGGGACGAAACACCAAGCACATTGCATTGCAGTACAGGATGTAAATAGGATTGGCAGGCATACCTCTTTTGTTCAAATGGCCATTGATCCTCAAAATTAATTTACCCTCAGGCTTCCTATTTCATTTGACGAGTTCCATAAGAATTTCTCTGAAAGGAGCTTGTACTTCTACTTCTGACATTCCCATGGTTTGTTTTTCCGAAATTATGGATGAATTACCGTCTCTGAGACAGTACACCTCCTTTTCATATATGAGCATTTGACTTGTCGTGATTTAACGTCCCTTCTTTAACATCAACAAAGGAAGAAAGGGTTGCAATATTCCATTTTCATCCTGGTGAAGCAGCAACCCATATTGGTTTTCCCACCTCTTTCGCATTCACTTCCGCGGGCTTCTAAAGAACCAAAACTGCAAAAGAAGGCAAAACATAAGATCCTCAAAACTCCATGGCAAAGATAAAGAAGGCAACGGCTAGGCAGCAGCTAGGCCGCGGCTAGGCAGCAACCCAACAACAGCCAGGTAGCAGCCAGCAGCCCCGTAGCAGCAGCCCAACAACAGCGTAGCAGCGCGGGCAGAGCGACGCAGGCAGCAGCATTCAAGCAGTACAGCAGTAGCAGTAACAGAAAAGTGTGACAGCAACAATAACGCATAAAACCGTATAATGGACAGCAGCGGAACATCAGCATTCAAGTCCATAATCAGCAAGAAACAGAGGCAGAATTCAGCGTAAATCAAGCGCGGAAACCAGCAAGGTTCAATAGCGATAAACAACCATATTAGCGGTAAACAGAATGTAGCAGAACAGTAGCGATAAACAGCCATATTAGCGGTAAACAGAATGTAGCAGAACAGTAGCCAAGCATGTCTCACTTATCATGCATTAAATTAAGTTTCAGCACTAGTGAATTGTACCCTATTTAAACACATGAAAATAGAGTATATAATTATTGAGTTGGCAACATATGAAAATAAGTAAAACCTCACCATTGCAATGTAATTTTTTGTTGAGAACAGTAATTCATATAATTCAATATCACTAATTTAGCAACAACAACAACAGTAAGAAATATTACATGCACACACAAACAGTGTCTTTCAAGTATTATACTCCATGTTTTAACTCACATACTACTACACAATTACACATCCATTGACTTGGTAACATGCACTAGCAAGAAATCATGTTTGTTTTTCATTGAAATGCTGAACAGCTACACAATTATTGTACATCGACTTTCTTATGCTCTATGTTACTCTGAATTTGCTATGAGGTTACCATGTTAGGTTACGAAATTATCCAAGAGCCACAGCCAAAAGTGAAGAACAGAAGGTATACGGCTAATCGCTATTGTTTGCTTACTTTATCGGCTATCTTGATACGCTCCAACAATGAAAAATGTAAAGGAGTATACCTGAAATACTCCTATGCCGGGGTAAGACCACCCTTGATTTTGGGGATATGAAGGATATCTCAGCTCCCCAGCAGGACCAAGGCCAACCTCAATGTCCGTAATGATTCCTGCGTCAAAAAAATCTTTCATATTTTGTCTGAAGCTCATCATGTAATCATTGTACATCTGATCTCGACACAATAATTACACAAAACAGATTAAAAAATGAATCATCTTGCCCAATATTCTTTCATAATATACAAAACTTGTAATTTTTCTAAAGTGAGTACAAATAAGTGAACAACTAACCTGGATAGTAGTCCACAACAAACTCAAAAAACAGTAGCTGCAGTCACAGAACATAATTCTGAGTTGAATTACAAAGTTCGGGTAAATGAGGTCTCACATATGAGACCGTCTTATACACGAAATTTTCAGTCATAAACATCAACACAGAGAATTCATACCATTTCAGACGCGACACTGCGACAGCATACAATGAAACACACGGAGCAAACAAGGAATAAAAAAGAGTGAAAGAAATAGCAGGTTTACAATCACATTCATAATAAGCGGAGTATTCAATTGAAAGTTGAACTAAGCAAAACACTCTAAAGGAGCAATGAGTTGGTGTACATAGATCATTTGGAGTTTTATAAACTAGCCTTTTCATAGAGAGCATCAACGATTGATTGATTGAATTAACAATCGATCAATCTAGTAAAAACCCTAATCCCTAACAACTCTTGCAATTTCCCCAAAATTCATGAAACCTAATCAATTAAACAACACACACAACTTAAAAATCACAATAATTTCATTAAAATCCAAAAAAACACATAATTTGCATCAATCAATGTTAATTAAAAGACAAAAACAACAACATCAAATTAAGAACACAAATCGAAAAATGCAGAAAAAAAAACCAAAAAATTAGGGTCGAAGAAATTGCGATTGAAATAATCGAACTTACGAAGCTTGCGTTTTGGACAGAAACGATAACTGAATCGATAACCTGTAGTTTTCCGTTCTTATGGTGGTTTTGGAATTGATGAAAAACTATCGATGAAAAATTATGTGCGAGAGTTGGGAGAGCAGTAAGAGTACTATTATTGATATTATTATTATATGGGTTCTTTTTTTTATTTTATTTTTAAGGAAGTTAGAATTTTATTACTTATGGCAACGGTTCCTTCAAAGGACCGTTGTCTTTTATAAGTTTCTATATATTTGGCAACGGTTATTTATAAGAACCGTTGCCTTTTTTAATAGGCAACGGTTATTTTTAATGACCGTTGCCATTTGTCTATGCCTAAAGTCATTTCTGTACTAGTGGGGGACTTTGAAGTAATCCTGGGAATGGATTAGCTGGGGAAATATCGAGCTTTCATTGACTGTTACCAAAAGAAAATTTCTCTAAGAGGACCTAAGGGAGTGAGAGTGACCTATAGGGGATTCGTGGTTAAACCTAAGGTCAAGTTCATATAAGTTAATACCCTTAAGTCGAGCCTGCGGAAGGGGGATAGTTTAATCTTGTGTCAAATGTGGAATTGTGAGGCGGAGACTCCGGGTGTTAGCGAGATACCTGTAGTGATGGAGTTTGGGGGAGTGTTCCGGGACGATGTGTCAGGATTACCACCTAGGAGGGAGGTCGACTTCTTTATCGATCTCAAACCAGCTGCAGGACCTATATCAAAATCACCTTACCGTATCAGACCAAAAGAGATGGAATTCATCCGGCCTAGTGTGTCACCCTGGGGAGCACCAGTACTTTTTGTGAAGAAGAAGGACGGGAGTCTGAGACTTTGTGTTGACTACCGAGAGCTGAACAATGTGACTATTAAGAACCGCTACCCCTTGCCTAGAATTGATGATCTATTTAACCAGTTGAGTGGAGCCGGGGTCTTTTCAAAAATCGATCTGAGATCGGTTATCACCAACTGAGGATTAAAGATGAGGATATTCCCAAGACCGCTTTCAGAACAAGGTATGGTCACTATGAATTTGTGGTTATGCCGTTCGGGTTGACTAATGCACCAGCAGTGTTCATGGATTTGATGAATCGGGTATTCAGTCCGTACCTGGATAAGTTCGTGGTTGTGTTCATCGACGACATCTTAGTATATTCTAAGAATAATGAAGAGCATGAAGAACATCTTAGAACCGTGTTGAAGACTCTAGAGGAGAATGGGTTGTATGCAAAGATGAGTAAGTGCGAGTTCTGGTTGGAGAAGGTTGCTTTCTTGGGTCAGGTAATTTCCAAGGAGGGGGTGTCTGTGGACCCTAGTAAGATTGAGGCGGTGACCAGATGGCAAAGCCCGAAGAATGTGGGGGAGATCCGAAGTTTCCTGGGATTGGCTGGGTATTACAGGAGGTTTGTCAAAGATTTCTCAAAGTTAGCCAAGCCATTGACATCGCTAATGAGAAAGGAGAATCGTTTCATTTGGGATGAGAGTTGTGAGAAGGCGTTCTTAACTCTAAAGGAACGTCTAACAACAGGTCCTATCCTTGCCTTGCCAGAGGGAAGTGATAACTTTAAAGTGTACACCGACGCTTCGAAGCATGGGCTAGGATGTGTGCTAATGCAGAATGGGAGAGTGATAGCTTATGCTTCCCGACAGTTGAAGACCTATGAAGAGAATTATCCTACCCATGTCTTGGAGTTGGGGGCTGTGGTTTTTGCACTAAAACTGTGGCGCCATTATCTGTACGGGGCCACATTTAAGATGTTCTCCGACCACAAAAGCTTGAAGTACATCTACACCCAGCGGGAGTTGAATATGAGGCAACGAAGGTGGATAGAGCTGATTGGTGACTACGATATGCAGATTGTCTATCATGAGGGCAAGGCTAACGTGGTTGCTAATGCCTTGAGTAGGAAATCTGTTCATGCATTGATTAGTGCCAGATCAAGGGTAAGACTGCACAGTGAGTTGGGAGAAATGGGAATTTACATGATACGGAAAGGGGATACTCTGAGCGATCTGACAGTAGAGCCAGAATTGTATGGAGAAATCAGGTAATTGCAAAAAGAAGACTTGAGGATTCAGAAGTGGCGAGGAATGATCGAGGGCAGTGATAATGCGACCGAGTCCAAATTCAGTGTCCATTCTGATGATAGCCTGAGATTCAGTGGGAGATGGTGTATTCCGGATAATGATGAATTGAAAAAGAAAATCTTAACTGAAGCTCATGCTACGCCATACTCCGTTCACCCAGGGGGCGATAAATTATACAAAGACCTCAAGAAGACTTTTTGGTTGCCCAATATGAAAAAGGAAGTTGCCGAGTTCGTGTCGCGGTGTTTAACGTGTCAGAGGCAAAAAGGTGAGCATAAGAGACCTCAAGGAAAGATCCAGCCACTGGATGTACCTGAATGGAAATGGGAGAATATTTCTATGGATTTCATCGTGGGGTTGCCTCGAACTCAGAGGGGCAACAACATGATCTGGGTAATCGTGGATAGATTGACCAAGTCTGATCACTTTATTCCAATGAAAGATACCTGGAGTAAGGCTGAGCTGGCCAAGTCATATGTCCAGAATGTGGTCAAGTTGCATGGCGTTCCCAAGGATATTGTTTCCGATCGTGACTCGAGATTTATCTCTAGATTTTGGCAAGAGCTGCAAACCGCGTTAGGCACGCAATTAAAGATGAGTACGGCTTTTCATCCAGCTACAGATGGGCAGACGGAGATAACCATTCAGACCTTGGAAGATATGTTAAGAGCTTGTGTGCTGGAATTCGGAGGTTCATGGGAAGAGCGATTGGGGTGGATAGAGTTCTCCTATAATAATAGCTATCACGCTAGCATTGGAATGGCTCCATTTGAGGCGTTGTACGGGAGGAAGTGTCGGAGTCCTGTGTGTTGGGATGATCTAGTTGACGCTATGGTTTTGGGTCCGGAGATGATTCAAGAGATGGTGGAGCAAGTTCAGATAATAAGACAGAACATGAGAGCTGCCCAGGATAGACAGAAGAGCTACGCAGATCTCAAGATGAGTGACATAACTTTTGAAGCAGGCGAGAAGGTACTACTGAAGGTATCTCCAATGAAGGGTGTAATGAGATTCGGAAAGCGTGGCAAACTGAGTCAGAAGTTTATTGGACCATTTGAGGTCTTGGACAGGGTTGGGGAAGTGGCGTATCGGTTAGCTTTACCTCCAGCCCTATCCAAGGTCCATAATGTGTTCCATGTATCCTAGCTAAGGAAGTATGTGAGTGATCCCTCACATGTGTTTAGCCATGAGGTGATTGAGGTAGATGAGCAACTTGCCTATGTTGAGACTCCAAAGGAGATTCTGGATAGGAAGATTCGAAAGACTCGGAATGGAGAGACAGTGTTAGTGAAGGTCTTGTGGACCAATCACAACGTGGAGGAAGCTACTTGGGAGTCCGAGGCGTCCATGAAGGAGGGTTATCCACATCTATTCGTTTGAGGTAAGTTACGAGGACGTAACTCTTTTTTTTAGTGGGGTAGAATGTAACATTCCGTGATTTTAACACGATTAAGTCGTGTTGTGCGTATAGTTGCTGGCGATATGAGTGGGTGAACTTCGGGACGAAGTTCATTTTAAGGGGGGAAGACTGTAATAACCCATTTTATTATTTAATTTATATAAAGGTTACGGGTCGTGCGTTAACTAAACTTGCGGGCATTCGAATTATTGTATGCGTACTAGGCCTTGTGAGATTCGATTTGGCGATTTAAGCCATCAAAAGAATGTTAATAGTAGTATGGTGCTAGTGAGGCTCGAACCTGTGACCTGTTGTGTCTCGCATTGGGCCTCGTAATGCGTGACAATGTAAACAGCCCATTCACGTTTTCAGAATACCATGAACAAGACCTCACTCTGCCGTCATATATAGGATAGTTTTTCTTACCCTAAACCCTACTCAAACACAAATACAACTACACTAAGCCCTAGCCGCCACAGTAGAGAAGTAGAGGAACCCGCTCACGGTGATTGTAGGCCGACTTGGGGTGGTTCGAATTGATCAAAGATCTGGTATGTTCACCACCATCACGTTAAATTCTGTTTTCTGTATGGTTTTCGTCACCTGTTTAGAGGAGTATAACACGTCTGATTCTTGTTGTTTTTACATACTAATATACTAGGAAGCATAATGTTTATATGTAAGCTATAGGTTAAGTGTCATTGGCTGTTGTTGCATATTTTCGAAGGTGTTTATTTTGGTGTCAGAACAGAAGTTGCAATAATACGTTAACAGGTGTTTTTTATACGCATTTTGTAATCGGTTTTGTTGATGAGTCTGTATGTTATTAGTATGGGTCTTTGCGTGTCAGGAAAGGTGGTAGTAGGGGGTTGCTCGTGGTGGTAGTCTCGAGGTTCAGTGGTTGTTGGTTATGGTGGTACAGGGGTGTTTGATGGTGGTGGTTAGAGGGTCTTGTTTATCTCTGTTTTGCTCTGTTAGTCTGCGTGTGTAGAGGGGTGTTTGGGGATGGTAACACCGTCGACTCGGGGGAGGTCAGCACGGTGTTACCATCGTGTATTTAGGGTCTGGTGTCATGGGTGGTGTTGGGTGGTAGAGTCGGTGTTGTTAGGGTCAGAAAAGAGTGTCGATGGTTACGTTTTCAGGGGCTGTTCAAGTGGCTGCGTGATGAACCAGGCTTGGTCTAGGGCCTGGCTCACCAAGTCGGCGGTGAACGACGGTGCTGGTGGGTGTTGCGGTGGTAGCCGGTGGTTCTGGGTACGTGTACTGGTGGCTGTTGGGGTCGGTAAGGAGTCACGTGGTGGTTGTAGGGGTTGTTGTCACGGGCTGTTGTCGGAGGGGTAATGGGCTGTTTTGGGCGTAAAATTATGTTGTTTTACTATTATTATTATTATTATTATTATTATTATTATTATTATTATTATTATTATTATTATTATTAATATTATTGTTATTATTGCTAATAGAATTATTATTGTCATTGTTGTCTTTGTAGTTTATTTTGGGTATACATCTAATGTGTATGATAATTATTTATGGTAGTTAAATAATTTAGAAAGTTACTATTTGTTAGTATGTCTTGTAAAGGGAACTTTCCTTTCTAGGATATTGCTTAAATTAGAATTTGTACTTAAGTTACGGGGTCTAGGGAGTTTATTAATTACACGATATATGTATATGTGGTAGTTTCCACGTGGAACACTTTTAGTAGCAGTTGCTCACCTGCCGTTATCGTCCACAGTTTTGAGGTAGGGGAATATTTATGTTTGTAATTGTGAACTGACATGAGGATACTCGTTACCTGGTTGATATATTTACTTGTGATATATTGTGATTGAATGATTATTGATTATTGTGGAGAACGGGGCTTGTGAATGGGTCTTGTGATATGGGTCTTGTGATAAGGGACTTGTGATATGGCCATTGGTGGTGTGGTGTGTTGGAGGCGAAGTGGAGAAATGGAGGTGGAGGAGATGGAGGAAATTTATGTTGTATTATTTCATGTCTTGATTATATTACCTACTCAAACTCGTGTTGACCCTGTTTGTGTGTTTGTGTGTTTGCGTCTGTGTTGATCCAATTTATTGGGGAGCAGAATGACAGGTTTAGACTATGGATGCTGGAAGGGTGGAGAGGACATGGACCAGACCTGCCTAGTGCTAGTTCCTTCACTTAGTCTTTTACCGTGTCTGAACTTTTAGTTTTGTATATGGACAGATGTAATACCTTTGAGACTTTTGTTTAACGTTTAATTACTTAATAAAGTACTGAATTTCTTCCTTTGTTATCTACTACCTCGGGTAACCGAGATGGTAACACCCTTAGTTATTTGGGGAGTCCTAGTTCAGGCCTCTGAATAAATGGGGGTGTTACACCCAAACAGCCCGAATAGCCCCTAACTTGCAGCCCCCCCCCCTTCGACACCCTTCCACGGCCTGCACCACCACCCAACACCGTGGTTGTGACCCCTGAACCACGGTGCAACTTCCGACCCTGACCTCTAACCCTGAATCAACCCCAACACCCATCGATACCAGCCCCAAACACGCTGGTCACACACAACACCCTAAGTTCCTGCTCTTAAGCCGTGTTACCCCTTCCGTACACACTCCCCTAACTACCTGACAACACCACCGTCACCATGACCAAACACTATCATCGACACTCTACGCCACCCTCGACACCCTGGTGGTACCCACTTGGCCTCGACACCACCAAAACCCTATGAAACAGACTCCCTAACCCGAGCATAACACCCACGCTAAAACCCCTGCTTCTGCATATAAACACGTTCCAGCCACTTTCTGAGTAAAAGCACGATGCTATACCACCACCACTCACCACCTCAATCACCACCAAACAACCCACAAACACCCTACTATTACTACCCAAAAAGTCGAACTCAAGGACACATCAAAACGAGGCTGAACACGACACAATTACGCAGACTACATAACAGAACATAGCATGAACAGAGTTGTCACTGTCGACACTTAAGGGGGTTGTCGTGACACCCATGATTGTCCTATGGTGAGGTGAAGATGGTAGACATATAATACGGATTATAGGGATTACATATAGCGATAAGACACATATATAACGGTATGAAACGAGGACGATAAATACTCACGAACATAGTGGGAACGCTGATGGTGATAACTGCATCACTCACGAATCATGGCTGCCCTTGTCCCTTTCTTTCTTCTTCCCAACATTACACTCGGATTCCTGGTATACGGGGTATGGAGGCAGAAGAGAGGGTAGGGTTTTGTTTCACGTTGATAAGGCAGAGGGGAGAGTAGGGTTTGATAGGTTGTGTCAATGGATGGGTTTGTTTAGGGTATCCATGTGTTGTTAATACTTACTAGGATTTGTGTGGGTTTATTTTATCCCCATACACGGTTCCCTACCCAGCCCAAGCCCAATCATGCATCTCGAGGCCCTTCATGACATAACCCGTTCGTAACCCGTAACTTAAACTTAACCAAACACGTAGCTTAAAATAAACGAGTAGGTAGAATTACTTATACCCATTATGCTAACAGTAAATACGTATCGAATAAACTATAATTATGACTCGTCCCGACAAAATATAAAATCACTCATCATTACAAATTATGAAAAATATGATCAATACGTCAATTATAATAATAAATATCATAATAAAATATGAGGTATTACAGTCTTCCCTCCTTAAAATGAACTTCGTCCCGAAGTTCACCACCCCATGGTCAACAACCGGGTCACTAGCCACGTAATGACCACAAAAGGGTGACATCAGATAACGTCAGAACTAAAAGAGGTACTTCAAAACACGACATGTTACATTCTACCCTCATTAAGAAAACTTTGTCCCTAAAGTTTAACGTATAATTAACTAAGTAAAAAGGTATTTCACTAACACGATAAAATGCATAACAAAAGTAGTCAAGATTATCAAGTATATGCAAACCATCACGACATACCACTTAGCCATGTCAGAACAACTAGCCATAACGTAAATCACCAAGATTTTACAATCGTATCCTACTTAAAACATGGTTACGTCCTCGTAAACCCATTATAAGAATTCCAGCACATTACTCCGTGTTACCCATTACTCTATCTCATAAAATCTTACTCTAAGTAACCAAGTATTGTATTATCATTGTCGAACCTAAGACCAAGGACAAGGGTGAGTGAACTGGCGGAATAAAACCGCGAATCAGTACTTCATCTCAATATCGATTTCAAACTCATATTACAACTCAATCACCAAGGTCACACTGGACCGTAAACGCAATATGGTACAATTGCCAAATAACTTATAACTCGGTACCAATGACCAATTCTCATCTCGATTTCAATATCAATATTATCAAATATTCCATTAAAGGAACTGCTCAACATTTAGAGAGTAAAACTCTAAGCTACTCACCCACAAGTCAAGGTCAAAGAATGCGACAACTTGATAAAACACTGAACTGAAATCTCAATCTCAATACAACATCATCATAAATAACTTAGCTAATCAATTACCAGAAGTTTACCCACCTCACACTCAACCCATCTCACAAACAAAAGAATTATCTTATCAACAGAAAATATGAACTGTCAAAAATAAAGAATAATAACTAATATTCAACTCAAATAAGTACTCGTAAGAAACCCATAGCAATTATCATGTTATCTTATAACCTCGAGCAATAACAACAGTATTAGGATCGGTAGAAATCGTGTTACGCAGTAAAATAGAATTATAGTAGTTAATACTTACAAACCATTGAAATTTTAACACAAAAATCAATATATTCACAACAATGTAGATAATCAAGTAACTCAGAGTTCGTAATTGACAAATTAAAACATTTCATGTTCGTAATCATATTATAGAAAAGATATAAGGCAAAATTAATTAACGTAATTAAACATGGAGCATTGACATATTTCACAAGATATACTCCAATCATAGACTAACAAAACTGTTTAACACTCTTGGATATTAATAAGTTAAAATCACTTAAGTATATTTTCCATCCCCTCACATTACATCATTATCATGAAACTGTTAACATATAACTTGCAAAATAAGAGGTTTACATAATGCGCAGTAACTAAATGTCCGTGCAGGATTTCATCAAAACGTAGCTACAGAATTCCTCATATTGCAACCAATTGACATACTTATCAAAACAACAAACTTTGTCAAGGATCACCATTTTGAAAACCTTTGGAAAACTTTTGAAACGCTGAAATGGTAGTTTGTGACAATTATAAACACAATCAAAGGGCTTTTTTGCAACTACGGATCCGACTTAAAACTGCACGGAGACATTCTGACTCTCCTTGACTAAAACGTTGTTCTCGTAAATTGTAGCTCATGATTCATGAAGATTTAATACTAAAAGTAAACGGATTCACAGCACTGGTACTTCCATAAAACTCATCATGCCAACTAATTAATAACTCAATATAGTATGATCATATTTTTAATCATAGCAAATGCAATTCAGTTTGTGACATAACAATATACATGAAGGTGTTATAAAGGTTATTATCTCAGTGATCTAGACAACGATATACCATAAATATATGAAAGAACATCAACACGATTAACATCGTTCAAAATGATCACCATTACTTATAACAATTAGATTGTTATATCATGCTAATAAGTTTACGAGTCCAACTTCATTTTACCACTTATCAAGACTCTTCTCTGATAAATATCATTTTAACATCATATACGAATATCACATCATTATTTTGAGGTCATATCACTAGAAAGTAAGAGCGTCAGTATAATTGAAACTATTTTATATAGAAATAAGCAAGATAACGTTATCATAAACTTAGATTCATATTCATATCATATGCCTACTATTCATGTTACTAATGCATATCAGGATATCACATGGTCACATCACATAATTCACATTTGATTAAACTTTCATATGAAACTTACATAACTCACAATTTCACCAATTAACCATTATGTAGCAATTTACACAAATTATAATTACATATCCACTTAGCTATCTTGCGAGCTATTATAGTTTTTAGAAAATATAATGAATTAACTAATCATAGGAAACAGAAGAAGATACATATCTCAAGACAATCATTTATAACAATTTTGGCAACTTAAATGGTTTGGACAGGAACTTTACAGCAATTCATCGGAAAATTGGACAACTTGCAAAAATCACAATTAAACAACGACTCGATAAGATTTTACGTAGCTTATCCTTTTGGAAACGTGGACGAATATTCTAAACAGTGGAGTTGGAATTATACATAAAAAGTAAACACGTTTTAAATGACTTCATTTACAAAAACATGGGTCAAAACAGAACCGTGCAGTAACAATCTGACCACTGTCAACTAAAAGATTTATTTCTCTCAAAATATAACTCCTATTAACGTGAAACCAAAAGCATTGTAAAACCAACTCAGAAAGTTATCATACATAAAATTTTAAATACGATATACGCAACACATAACCATATACATTCATGGCTTAGGGTAACACATTCCGCATATCACTAGACATGGGTTACCATAACATATGATAAGATCAATAGAATTACACACCCTTACAAGAAGTTAATATCAATAGTGTATAATAACGATAGTCAATTAAATACCAGATAGTCGTATGAACATTTCAGAATACCAAAATCATATGACCACATCACCCTTAACTATTGCTCAACAAATGCGCCTCCAAACTCTGAAAATTTCAATTCAACATCCATATCGATCCACATTTCATATCACACATATTCTTCTCACGTACATCATCAATCATAACTCACATATTACTTACCTCATTCTTCTCCTGCAAGAACGCCACTCTTCAATTACTCTCATTGGGTTCCCGAGACAGAACGGAAAGGGCCCAAGTTTGGTGTGAGGGGGCCCCTAACTCATCCCGTTCCTTTTTGGGGCTCCTATCAATTTCATCTCGGGGTTCATTTTATTTGACTCTTCCTACGTTCGTTATTATTCATTTGGTTTAGGCCTGAGGATCGTTCGCTCTGATACCACTTTGTAACACCCCGATTTACTCAGGAGCATTTAGCAAGACATTCTCAGTAAATAGAGCTGTTACCATCTCGGAATGTCCGAGGTAGTGAATAACAAAGAAAATCAAACCAAAGTACTTTATATAAAAACTGATTAAATTTAAACTTTGGCATTACAAACTACGCGACAGAAAAAGAAGTACAACTAAGGACTACTCTATAGGTGATATAATTCTAAGTCAGTCTCAAGTCTGCATCTCACATTCCCGTCCCAGCTTCTGGCTCGTCTCTCTCTTTCCTGTAGAATCTACTCCCCATTCCGGATCATCGTAGGTGTCACACGAATACACAGGGTCAACCACAAGGTTGAGTAGGAAGATAAATAGAACATAAACAACAATATAAATGCCTTTTCCTCCATCTCCATCTCATTCAGTCATCGACCACACCTCCATCACACCACTCCTTCCATCGCTCACACCTTCCATCACACCACACCTTCCATGGCCATATCACAAGTCCTATATCACAAGTGCCATATCACAAGTCCCATTCTCCACAACAATTATCAGTGAACAAGTATACCACAATAACATTAAATATCAAATATTGCAATCTTGTAATAAACATCATACACACTTCATGTCATAACACAACCACAAATATATCCCCTACCTCAAACCGCAGAATGACAACCGAACCGCTGCTAGAAACACTCCACCTCGAACTCGGTTCCTATAATTAGTATTTAACATCAAATTCTATTTATATAACTAATGGCACCATTGAATAACTATTCGATCATGTCTCATTCCATTAATCATAACCATATACACATATTTATCGCAACATAATATCACTAATCATCCAACAACAAATATATTAATAAATCCCAAAACATTATACCCATATTATCATACCATAAAGGTTGTACATACTAATAATATTCAATACTAACAACTATTATTAATAATAATAATATTATTATCATAC
Source organism: Silene conica (assembly GCA_029255685.2). NCBI lineage: Eukaryota > Viridiplantae > Streptophyta > Magnoliopsida > Caryophyllales > Caryophyllaceae > Silene > Silene conica. Next base: position 28,476,312 of record CM055314.2, on the reverse strand, counting down.
AATAACAATAATAATAATAAGACAAAACAATAATAATAGTAAGTAATAACAATAATAATAAATCGTAACAATATGAAAAAAACGTGACAAACAACTCAATGCATAAACCCAAACAGCCCGAACAGCCCCTACCTTGCAGCCCCCCCCCCCTCGACACCCTTCCACGGGCTGCACCACCACCCAAAACCGTGGTTGTGACCCCTGAACCACGGTGCAACTTCCGACCCTGACCTCTACCCCTAACTCAACCCCAACACCCATAGACACCAGCCCCAAACACGTTGGTCACACACAACACCCTAAGTTCCTGCTCTTAACCCGTGTTACCCCTTCCGTATACACTCCCCTAACCACCTGACAACACCACCGTCACCATGATCAAACACTATCATGACACTCTACGCCACCCTCGACACCCTGGTGGTACCCACTTGGCCTCGACACCACCGTAATCCTATGAAACAGACTCCCTAACCCGAGCACAACACCCACGCTAAAACCCCTGCTTCTGCGTATAAACACGTTCCAGCCACTTTCTGAGTAAAAGCACGATGCTATACCACCACCACTCACCAACTAAATCACCACCAATCAACCCACGAACACCCTACTATTACTACCCAAAAGGTCGAACTCAAGGACACATCAAAGCGAGGCTGAACACGACATAATTACGCAGACTACATAACAGAACATAGCACGAACAAAGTTGTCACTGTCGACACTTAAGGGGGTTGTCGTGACACCCATGATGATCCTATGGTGAGGTGAAGATGGTAGACATATAATACGTATTATAGGGATTACATATAGCGATAAGACACATATATAACGGTATGAAACGAGGACGATAAATACTCACCAACATAGTGTGAACGCTGATGGTGATAACTACATCACTCACGAATCATGGCTGCCCTTGTCCCTTTCTTTCTTCTTCCCAACATTACACTCGGATTCCTGGTATACGGGGTATGGAGGCAGAAGAGAGGGTAGGGTTTTGTTTCACGTTGATGAGGCGGAGGGGAGAGTAGGGTTTGATAGGTTGTGTCGATGGATGGGTCTGTTTAGGGTATCCATGTGTTGTTAATACTTACTAGGGTTTGTGTGGGTTTATTTTATCCCCATACACAGTTCCCTACCAAGCCCAAGCCCAATCATGCATCTCGAGGCCCTTCATGACATAACCCGTTCGTAACCCGTAACTTAAACTTAACGAAACACGTAGCTTAAAATCAACGAGTAGGTACAATTACTTATACCCATTATGCTACCAGTAAATAGTATCGAATAAACTATAATTATGACTCGTCCCGACAAAATATAAAATAACTCATCATTACGAATTATGAAAAATATGATCAATACGTCAATTATAATAATAAATATCATAATAAAATATGAGGTATTACAGCTCATGCCGACGAAAGATCAGGTATCGTTTGACAAGTTTAAATCTTTTATTCGTAGCCTTAATGTTCAAGTACCTTTTCTTGAACTTTTACAACAAGTACCTGCTTACATGAAGTTCATGACACAACTACTTTCTAGGAAGAGGTCACTAGATAAGGTCGAGTCCGTTGGGATACTCCGTATTTTTCCATTTCGTTTTAGTTATTAATTAAATATTTATTTGTTCGAAGACGGGTTTTAAAGCGAAACTAATTGGTGAACGAGGTGGGTTATGCATTAGTATTTTGAGTCGTGAATGCGAATACTTAACGAAACCGAACTCGATTCATGTTATGTGGGTATTGGGGTGCGTGAAGGACCTGACCCGGATGTGGTTAGCCGTGTCATTGGGCCTAGGATTGCGTGCAAACCTAGCCCATACACGACTTCAGCATACTTTGAAATCAGAATTTCAGAACTTCAAGAAAACCCCATTCCAGCCGCCTTATATAACCAGTGATCTAACCCTACCATAGACCAAACGACACTCAAACAATTTCACAAACACTCTGCCGCCACATTTGGGTATACCAAGGAGGGTTCACACGGTGGTCTAAGAGTCCTAGGGTCTGTCGATTACACCAGAAAGAAGGTAAGCACACCACATCTCGTTTTTTAGCAGTTCTGCACTCCTGTTTGGATTCACGAATTCTAATTGTTTTAGGCTGTTGTGGTTATGATTCTTTGCATAGATTTAATTTATGACTTTAGTTGTTGGTGTTTGAACCCTAGTTGTGTCGTTGATGGCCGCTGGTGACTGTCGTTAATGGGTGTTTATCAGGGTGTTAGAAACTGTAGATAATCGTTTTACGAACAAAGCATGACTGCGTGATGTTTATGTATCATTTCGATGGAGTTTCTGTTTGCAATTTATGTTGGTGTAAAGGTGAGTCCGTGGGTGGTAGTAAGGGGTTAATATGGTGGTTGTCACGGCCGTTCTTAGTGGTGGTTGTCGTCCTTATGCTGGGTTTCGTTCAGGGGTTGGCTGGGGATTAAACAGAACAGAGTTTTTCGTGTTGGTTTCTTATTGCAGATGTATGGTGGTAGTGGTTGCGGTCGACGGCCACTGATCCATTACCTGGAACCACCGCAGCTCGGTGGTGAGCCTGGTAGTGCCACGGGAAGGGGTCAGGGCTGCAGCTAGTGTAGAGGCAGTGTTAGTTAGGGTCGTGGTCTGTTGTGTGGTTGACGGGGGGAAAGGCTGCTGGGTTGTTTCAGTTATTGCTGCTGGTAAGTGGATCTCTTTAGGGTTACTAATTTTTTTATTACTACTAATCATGTTGTTATTGTTATTATTGGTATTGGAATGGTGGGTTGATAATATTATTATTATTATTATTAATATATAGATATATATAATGACTTGTATTATTTATTTTGTTGTTGTTGTTGAAATTGTTAATATTAATATTAATGTTAATGTTGAGTATGCTATTTTATCAAAGTTGGTAGAAATTGTTTATTAATATTATATGCTATAGTTAGAAGGGTAATTAATATTTATGTATGGTGAAATTGTCATAATGTTTTATAGTAAATTAATATGCTTGCTAGATATGGTTAGTAATGACAATTATATCGATATGAGCACGTTCATGGATATATGTGTTTATATATATATATAAGAAGTTTTACGAGTAAATAAATACAGACATGAACGAATGAGTAATTGGTAGTCTCATTGGTAAGAGTAGAACTTGACTTTAAACAATGTTTATAGGAACTGAATTTGAAGTGGAATATTACTAGGCGGTGATTTCTATCTGCAGACTTTCTATTTCAGGTAGGTTACAATGTTACTATATTATGTGTTGAGTTATGAATGTATGGGATATCATATGTATGGATGCAAGCATGATTATATGAGCATGATAGCTTTGGTTGACTATTTAATGTTGCATTCACGAGCATGCATATGCATTGGTTACTGAGAATGATGTGATCAGATATTGTTCTGATGTAAAGCCGAGGGTGGTTCTGCAGACCAGGCCTGGTGTCTTATCAGCTTTCAAGCTGGTGTTCGGCGACGGCCGATTATAGTCTGCCGGGAGGTTCGGTATAGCTGGGTGTTTCGGGTTTGAGAATGAGATTGTGATTGAGCTCGAGCATGTCATAAGCATTTGCATATTCTTATTTGTTGCATTACGTATTATTGGGTTATTCTACTCAACCGCGAGGTTGACAGTGTATTCGTGTTCACCTACGATGATCCGGAATGGGGAGCAGATTTTTCAGGTCAAAGACAGGAGAACTAGGACTGGGCATGGATGAGAGACAAAGATTGGACTTACTTAGCCATAGATCACCTAGTCATAGCTTGTTATAGAACTCATGATACTTTTCAGTGGTTGTAGTCTTCGTTTGGACATGTAACAGTTTATCAAATTTTGTTTATTAACTTAAAGTACTGGTTATCTTTCACTATGATTATCTACTACCCTGGTCATCCAGGATGGTAACAGTCTTAGTTACCCTGGAAGTCCTAGTTCAGGCTCCTAGGTAAATGGGGGTGTTACAAAGTGGTATCAGAGCGAACGATCCTCAGGCCTAAACCAAAATGAAAATAATGAGCATAGGAGTGTCTAAATAAAATGAACCCCAAACTAGTAACTGTTAGGAGCCCCTAGGAGTTGGGATGAGTTAGGGGCCCTCTCAAACCAAGTCATTGGCCCTTTCAGTCTAACCTGGTCACCCTTGGGAGATGTAGAGTGTGGGTAGTTCTGAACAAGAAAAGACCCCAAGGTAGATTTATATATATTGTACTAACGTTTCCGCAGGAGAAGGATGAGGTAAGTTATGATGTGCAATATAGTTAATAATGTATGTGGTGAAGAATGAGATTGACATTAAATGATGGTTGGCATGTATATCTGTGTTGTTATTTCAACTATAGAGACAAAAAGTTTTGTATATGAGTTGGATATGAAATTGATTATGCGATGATATGCATGCGTTTATGTGATCCCTAAGCCAATAGGTAGACTTATAATATCATGATAAGTATGCTTTAGTAATATGCTAAGAGGTTACAAACAAGAGTATATTGTGATAGAAAGACCTAAGATGTAGTATATGACCTAGGATGCTCATCAACTTTGTCGCTTGTGTAGCAATATGCCTCCCTGAAGAGAACCCAATGCCGCTAACATTTCCCAAGAGGAGTTAGATCGCTTACTGGCAATGAATGCTGCTCTATTAGCGAGGATAGGAAGAAATACTCAATCCGATGCAGTTAAGATGAGTAACAACATATCTAGGCATAATCCAACCAAATATGATGGAGAGGGAGCACCAAGCTTGCTGGCTGAGTGGTGTCGGGAATTTGAGAGCATTTTCGAAGTGTTGACTGCCCCAGAGTCGATGAAGGTAGACCAAGTTGTGTTCTACCTAAAGGGTACAACTAGGCTATGGTGGAATAACAACAAAGAGGAGATCAAGGCTGTTGCGGAAGAGATTGGGTCAGAATTTGTGAGTTGGGAGGGGTTCAAGGGCATTTTATCCTCTAAATTCGTGCCAGAGCATGTAAAAGGCAAGTTGAGAGCTGAGTTCGATTCCTTCAAAATGATCGAAGGCATGACTGTAGAAGCGTATCACAGTAAGTTTGTGCAATTAGCGGAGAATGTCGCTGACTTGGGCTATACTTCTGAGATGTTAGCTACTAGGTTTGAGAAGGGACTCACTACTGACATTAAGAAGAGGCTGCTGGCTGCCAAGCCCACGACAGTTGAAGATGTCTATGAGAGGGCTGGGCAGGCTGGTGAGCCGAAGTCGTATGCTCCCAAAGATAATATTTATAACACTTAAAACCTTAAACTAATATAGTATATGGTAATGAGGATCGATCCACAGAGAAGGCGATGTAATTTAAGTGAATTATAGTATAGAAAATAAAGAACACTAAAAGGGGGGTTTGTGATTGAATAATCTATAGTCTAATAAACAAATAATAAAGATGAATGAATTCAGATGATTAAAAGGTCTTGGGTCAATAAACATCCGCTATCAACAAACTAATTGGTCTTCGATTGTCTTTAACTCAATTACTCTCAAGTACTTTATTGTGGAAATACAGGTTTCCTTCTTCCTCTTAAGTATAGTCAACTAAGTCGAAACGCGATATTAGAAGACCCTAATTATTGAACAATCTAAGCCAAGCGTCTAGATTTAATCCAACAATAGCATTAACAACCCAAGGAAGCAATAAAGATAACGATCTTTAACACACGCGGTTAACGATTCGAATTATATGTTTAGTCTCTACCTCGTCCTAATAACGATGAAACGCATACAAATTATTAGGGTAAAGCTTGCTACTCTAGTCTAGATTAATTGAACAATTACGGATTCAATTTCTAAACATGCCATAGATTAAAGTTAACAATTACTAATTGATCAGATTAGCGAGAGAAAACAATAATCATAAAATACGAGCGAGAGACATAAACAATACTTGAGAAATAAAAGGGAGAAAGAACAATCTCACAATTAATTAGTCGAAGCTTCCGTTTATCAATCCAAGAAAAGAGAGGATTAGTTCCTCATAATTATTAAACAAAAGAAATTAGGGTTCTTGATAGTCTTCCCAAATCTAAAAGTTGAATGAATGATAAAGTGACGGATGCTAAATACTTAACCTAATATTACTACTAATTTTAATAATAATAAAAGCAATTGGCTGAAATAAGGAAATCAAACGAAATAAATTATCGAAGCGGCCGAGCCACGGGCGACCCGCGCGTCTGCCAGCGACCCGCGCGCAACTCTGGCCATATTACGCACGAACTGCCTTTTCTTCTTTCGTGGTCTTCTTCTTTGGTCCTCAAGTGGGCCTTCTTTACAATATTTTCAGACCAACAATTTGTGTGTTGGTTTAATGGAGACAAGCCCATGTGCCATCACACTTAATTGTGTCCTCTTTTTCATTCCATGGCCCAATTTCCATGTTTCTCTTGTTACTTAAATAACTCTTTGATTTGGTGATTCCAAACCATTAAGCTCCAAAAAAACTCACTTATTCATTAATTGCACATAATTACTCGTTAATAGAATTAACATTCTAAAACGGTAATAACGCAACTAAATCACTTAAAACTCACTTATTTCATTATTTGTCACGTAAACAGACAATCATATACCGTAATAAACCCGTCTTATCACAGGCTGAGCGAATATCTGATATGATTAAGGAGGAGAAGAAAGAAAGAGGTGACAAGTGGAAGTTCGAGTCTACAGCTGAGGGCTCGAGGAGCAAGAAACAAGATAACAACCAGTATCGTGCCTTTTTCTCAAATAGTGCACCAGGAGGAAATGGCAATCGAGGAGGCAATTGATCTGCGACCGGGGCAAGTGGTTCAAGTGTTGCATGTTTTAAGTGCGGAAACATCGGACACAAACAAGGAACTTGTTGGGTTGGAACTCAGAGTGCTAAGAACAGTTATAATAGGGGCAACCAGAGTGGTGGTTTCAGAACACCAAATGCAAGCTACGCGAACACTAACAGGTCCGGAGGTAACAGCTACCAACGGAACTACAGCAACTATAATAACCATAACCGCTATCAGGTGAACCAAGGAAGTGGGAGTGGTAACTTCCAAAAGAGTCTTGCTGAAGCAAGTAATCAGAGCGGAGCTGCATCGGTCAACCAGAACACAACCAAGAAGAGTGGAGCTCTGTTCATGATGAGCAAGGAGGCTGCAGAGGAGGATGCACATGTTGTTACTGGTACTTTCCTTGTACATTCCTTTCCTACTTTCGTTTTGTTTGATTCTGGTGCATCGCACTCTTTCATATCGGCGGAGCATGCTAGGGCTGTAGGACTCGATGTATATAATAGTATAGCTGATTCTGTAACAATATCATCTGAAGAGTCTATATCTTGTAGTAGAGTTTATACCAATGTAATGATCCAAGTAGGAGAAGTGAGTTTTGAGTCGAATTTGATAGCGTTTCCGTTGGGAGGCTTCGAGGTGATACTGGGGATGGATTGGCTGAAAAAGTATAAGGCCTACATTGATTGCTACCAAGGGAAGATCACCTTGAGGGGACCTAAGGGACTGAGGGTATCCTATAAGGGATATTATGTGAAGCCTAAACTGAAGCTGATAACTATAAATGCGCTGAAGACTTGCCTAAAGAGGGGTGATGAGATGTTGTTGTGCCATGTGAGAGATCTGACTACAGAGAAACCCCAAGCCAGTGAGATCGATGTTGTAAGGGATTTTGAAGACGTATTTCCCGAAGAGATTCCTGGGTTACCGCCAAAGAGGGACTTAGACTTTGGCATTGACCTGAAGCTTGGGGCTGAGCCAATTTCTAAAGCACCTTTTCGCGTGGGACTAAGTAATTGGAAGAACTGAGGAAGCAATTGGATGAGCTAGCCAGCAAGGGGTATGTGAGATCGAGTGTGTCATCTTGGGGAGCGCCTGTGTTGTTCGTTAAGAAGAAGGATGGAACCATGAGGCTGTGTGTGGACTACAGGGAGCTGAATAATGTGACGATCAAAAGTAGGTATCCTTTACCTTGCATCGATAATATTTTTGACCAGTTGAGTGGGGCTGGTGTATTTTCCAAGATTGATTTGAGGTCAGGGTACCATCCGCTGAGAATCAAGGATGCAGATATCCACAAGACTACGTTCCAATCAAGGTATGGGCATTATGAATTCGTGGTGATGCCGTTTGGTTTGACTAATGCACCTGCTGTTTTCATGGATCTGATGAACAGAGTGTTTAGTCCCTATCTGAAACAGTTTGTGGTGGTGTTTATCGATGACATTTTGGTGTATTCGAAGAATAGAGAAGAGCATGCTAAACATTTGAGCTTGGTGTTACAGACCTTGAGGGATCATCAATTGTATGCCAAGTTGAGTAAGTGCGAGTATTGGCTCAAGAAAGTTGCTTTTCTGGGCCATGTGGTGTCTAAGGAGGGTTTGTCTGTCGACCCTAGCAAGATTGAAGTCGTTTCGAAATGGGAGCGACCGAGGAATGTGTCCGACATTCGTAGTTTCTTGGGTTTGGCTGGCTACTATAGGAGGTTCGTGAAGGATTTTTCTAAGATAGCCAAACCGATGACTTCGTTGATGCGGAAGGAAAATAGATTCGTTTGGGATGAGAGCTATGAGAAGGCATTTCTAGACCTGAAGAAGCGTCTTAATACAACTCCTATCCTTGCCTTGCCAGAGGGAAGTGAGAATTTCGAGGTGTACACTGATGCTTCTAAGAAGGGACTGGGATGTGTGCTGATGCAGAACGGGAGAGTGATCGCTTATGCTTCTAGGCAGCTGAAACCTTATGAGGAGAATTATCCGACGCATGATCAGGAGCTGGGAGCGGTAGTTTTTGCACTTAAAATATGGCGACATTATCTTTATGGAGCGACATTCAAAGTGTATTCTGATCATAAGAGCCTGAAGTACATCTATACTTAGAGGGAACTAAACATGCGCCAGAGGAGATAGATCGAGCTTATTGGAGATTATGATATGGAGATTCTGTACAAGGAAGGAAAGGCTAATGTTGTGGCTGATGCATTGAGTAGGAAGTCCGTTCACACTCTATGCACAGCTATGTCCAGATTGAGTATGTATCGTGAATTGGGTCAGATGGGAATCGCGGTGATCAGAAAGGGTGAGACCCTGGGGGATTTGACGATCGAGCCTGAGTTATATTCCGAGATTCGAGAAGGTCAGAAGAGTGATCCTAGAATTCAGAAGTGGCGTGAGGCAGTGAGCAAAGCTAGTAATGCAGAGCCATATTCTAAGTTCGGGATTCACAAAGATGATAGTTTGAGGTTCGATGGTAGATGGTGTGTGCCTGAAGATGAGGAGCTAAAGAGAAAGATTATGGTCGAAGCTCATTCTACACCTTATTCCATTCATCCTGGAGGGGATAAGTTGTACAAAGACCTGAAGAAAGCTTTTTGGTGGCCCAAGATGAAGCAAGAGGTAACTGAGTTTGTTTCTCGTTGCTTGGTATGTCAGAGGGTCAAAGGAGAGCATAAGAGACCGCAAGGGAAGTTGCAACCTCTGGATGTACCTGAGTGGAAGTGGGAAAGGATTTCCATGGATTTCATTGTACGCTTACCGAGGACTTCAAGGGGAAATGACATGATTTGGGTGATTGTTGATAGACTGACTAAGTCAGCCCATTTCATTCCGATGAAAGAGATTTGGAGTAAAGCTGAATTGGCGAAAGCTTACATCAAGTATGTGGTGAAGCTACATGGAGTGCCCAAGGATATTGTTTCTGATCGTGATTCCAGGTTCATCTCTAAGTTGTGGCAAGAGTTACAGTCATTGATGGGTACTACATTGAAGATGAGTACAACATTTCATCCGGCGACAGACGGTCAGACAGAGAGAACTATACAGACATTGGAGGATATGCTGAGGGCTTATGTCCTAGAGTTTGGAGGGTCTTGGGAGGACAGACTTGATTTGATAGAGTTCTCGTACAACAACAACTATCACACTAGCATTGGGATGGCTCCTTTAGAGGCGTTGTATGGGAGGAAGTGTAGGAGACCAGTTTGTTGGGACGATAGAGCGGATGTGGTGACATTAGGACCTGAGATGATCCAGGATATGATAGCGCAAGTTCAAGTGATTCGTCAGAAGATGAGAGCTGCCTAGGACAGACAGAAGAGTTATGCCGATCTAAAGAGGAGTGACATTACCTTTGATGCGGGACAGAAAGTTTTACTGAAGGTGTCACCTATGAGAGGAGTGATGAGGTTTGGCAAGAGGGGCAAGTTGAGCCAGAAATTTATTGGACCATTTGAGATCCTAGAGAGAGTTGGAGGGGTAGCTTTACCCAGAGTGCATAATGTGTTTCATGTGTCACAGCTGAGGAGATATATCGGTGATCCTTCGCATGTCCTTGATCATGAGGTCATTGAGGTCGATGAGCAGTTGACCTATGAGGAGAGACCTAAGGAGATCCTTGACCGAAAGGTGAGGAAAACCAGAAATGGGGAGACCGCGCTGGTGAAAGTTTTGTGGACTAATCGTAACGTCGAGGAGGCTACTTGGGAGGCTGGGAGTTCAATGAGGGAGAAGTATCCTGAGCTATTTAACTAAGGTGTGTTACGAGGACGTAATTTTTTTTAGGAGGTTAGAATGTGATATTTCGTGTTTTGTAATACTTTTTTTAGTTCTTGATGTTATATGGTGTCAGCCTAGTAACCTGTTTGTGATCATGGGATGATGAACTTCGGGACGAAGTTCATTTTAAGGGGGGAAGATTATGATACTCCGTATTTTTCCATTTCGTTTTAGTTATTAATTTAATATTTATTTGTTCGACGACGGGTTTTAAAGCGAAACTAATTGGTGAACTAGGTGGGTTATGCATTAGTATTTTGAGTTGTGAATGCGAATACTTAACGAAACCGAACTCGATTCATGTTATGTGGGTATTGGGGTGCGTGAAGGACCTGACCCGGATGTGGTTAGCCGTGTCATTGGGCCTAGGATTGCGTGCAAACATAGCCCATACACGACTTCAGCATACTTTGAAATCAGAATTTCAGAACTTCAAGAAAACCCCATTCCAGCCGCCTTATATAACCAGTGATCTAACCCTACCCTAGACCAAACGACACTCAAACAATTTCACAAACACTCTGCCGCCACATTTGGGTATACCAAGGAGGGTTCACACGGTGGTCTAAGAGTCCTAGGGTCTGTCGATTACACCAGAAAGAAGGTAAGCACACCACATCTCGTTTTTTAGCAGTTCTGCACTCCTCTTTGAATTCACGAATTCTAATTGTTTTAGGCTGTTGTGGTTATGATTCTTTGCATAGATTTAATTTATGACGTTAGTTGTTGGTGTTTGAACCCTAGTTGTGTCGTCGATGGCCGCTGGTGACCGTCGTTAATGGGTGTTTATCAGGGTGTTAGAAACTGTAGATAATCGTTTTACGAACAGAGCATGACTGCGTAATGTTTATGTATCATTTCGATGGAGTTTCTGTTTGCAATTTATGTTGGTGTCAAGGTGAGTCCTTGGGTGGTAGTCAGGGGTTATTATGGTGGTTGTCACGGCCGTTCTTAGTGGTGGTTGTCGTCCTTATGCTGGGTTTCGTTCAGGGGTTGGCTGGGGATTAAACAGAACAGAGTTTCTCGTGTTGGTTTCTTATTGCAGATGTATGATGGTAGTGGTGGCGGTCGACGGCCACTGATCCATTACCTGGAACCACCGCAGCTCGGTGGTGAGCCTGGTAGTGCCACGGGAAGGGGTCAGGGGCTGCAGCTAGTTTAGAGGCATTGTTAGTTAGGGTTGTGGTCTGTTGTGTGGTTGACGGGGGGAAAGGCTGCTGGGTTGTTTCGGTTATTGCTGCTGGTGCGTGGATCTCTTTAGGGTTACTAATTTTTTTATTACTACTAATCATGTTGTTATTGTTATTATTGGTATTGGAATGGTGGGATGATAATATTATTATCATTATTAATATATAGATATATATAATGACTTGTATTATTTATTTTGTTGTTGTTGTTGAAATTGTTAATATTAATATTAATGTTAATGTTGAGTATGCTATTTTATCAAAGTTGGTAGAAATTGTTTATTAATATTATATGCTATAGTTAGAAGGGTAATTATTATTTATGTATGGTGAAATTGTCATAATGTTTTATAGTTAATTAACATGCTTGCTAGATATGGTTAGTAATGACAATTATATCGATATGAGCACGTTCATGGATATATGTGTTTATATATATATATATAAGAATTTTTACGAGTAAATAAATACAGACATGAACGAAGGAGTAATTGGTAGTCTCATTGGTAAGAGTAGAATTTGACTTTAAACAATGTTTATAGGAACTGAATTTGAAGTGGAATATTACTAGGCGGTGATTTCTATCTGCAGACTTGCTATTTCAGGTAGGTTACACTGTTACTATATTATGTGTTGAGTTATGAATGTATGGGATATTGTATGTATGGATGCAAGCATGATTATATGAGCATGATAGCTTTGGTTGACTATTTAATGTTGCATTCACGAGCATGCATATGCATTGGTTACTGAGAATGATGTGATCAGACATTGTTCTGATGTAAAGCCCAGGGTGGTTCTGCAGACCAGGCCTGGTGTCTTATCAGCTTTCGAGCTGGTGTTCGGCGACGGCCGATTATAGTCTGCCGGGTGGTTCGGTATGGCTGGGTGTTTCGGGTTTGAGAATGAGATTGAGATTGAGCTCGAGCATGTCATAAGCATTTGCATATTCTTATTTGTTGCATTACGTATTATTGTGTTATCTTACTCAACCGCGAGGTTGACAGTGTATTCGTGTTCACCTACGATGATCCGGAATGGGGAGTAGATTTTTCAGGTCAAACACAGGAGAACTAGGACTGGGCATGGATGAGAGACAAAGATTGGACTTACTTAGCCATAGATCACCTAGTCATAGCTTGTAATAGAACTCATGATACTTTTCAGTGGTTGTAGTCTTCGTTTGGACATGTAACAGTTTATCAAATTTTGTTTATTAACTTAAAGTACTGGTTATCTTTCACTATGATTATCTACTACCCTGGTCATCCAGGATGGTAACAGTCTTATATACCCTGGAAGTCCTTGTTCACGCTCCTAGATAAATGGGGGTGTTACATCCGTAGGCTTAACTGAAGAGTCATCTATGTACCTAACTCATGTTATAGCTCAACATAAGTTAGAGGACCCTGGTAGTTTTTTGGTCTCTTGTAACATTGGTACCTTCCCGATTAAGAAGGCATTATGTGACCTAGGGGCTAGTATAAGTGTGATCCCTCTCAGCCTTGCTAAGAAGTTAAGAATGACCCAATTCGCTGTGACTAGCATGACGGTCCAACTGGCTGATCGTACTTCGGTTGAACCAATAGGCATTCTGGAAAATATACCGGTACGAATTGACAGATTTTTCTTTCCTGTGGACTTTGTTGTGTTAGATATTCCTGAGGATGCCCACATTCCCATTGTAACATCCCGTATTTTTGTAAATAACATTTTAATGATTTTAAAGTATTTTCCGGAATATAAGGATATTTTAATAATAAATCATAAAGTTAATTTAAGTTTTCTGTTAAGTTCCGTCTTAAGAATATTTAATTCTTAAGATGTCATTCGCTTGGCATTTGAATCCCGACTTGAGCCCGCATCTCAAACAAATAACCCCACTCAAATAAAAAGAAAGGACAACTTAAAGCCTACCCTAAACTCTATTCATCGACATTGACACCCGTCTTTGAGGGGTGCCAAAGATAAGATTTATAAAACCTCGGCTTAAACTAGATAGCGAAAGTCAAGGGTCGAACCACAAGGAGGTGGGGAATGTTTATTGTTCTATGTTGATGTTTTAGGGTAACAAGTTGGGGGGTTTATTTGTTTGGTTGTCACTAAGTCTAAAAATAAAGACAGTAATAAAAACAAGAAACAAGAATAAGATAAAACTTATGTAAAACGAATGCTAGGATTTTCGGGTAGCAAAAAGCTACGATGGTATAAATCCTAAGTCAACATGTATTGCAGTCGCGTAAGGGTTGTAACATATCTTCTCGGTCTATGATACCTAATAGCTCCTTTCGGCCTATGCTATTAGTTCCTAAGTCTCACGAATATTGGGTGTCAACAATAAAGGTGATTCCTAAATTCTAGGTGACATACCTTTCAGTCTTAAGTAACCTAGCCGTCTTAAAACGTTATCCAATGCCCTTCCCGTATCTTTCAACCTTGGGTAAGTCATTACTAACATCTTATAAGTCTCCTTTCAGTCTTATTATAGATTCTTATAGTCGACGAAGTAAAACAGAACTGAAAACATGCGCGAAATCAGTCGACCGACCAGCTACTCCAGTCGTCCGACCAACCACCTCAGTCGACCGACCGGTTAAGCCAGTCGGTCGACCAAAAGTCTGCTACAGGTTGTCTCGGGTGCTATACCATCTACACAAATTACTCCCTACATCCTAACATATGAAATTAGCTACTCATAACTATGATAAAAACAATAACAACGATTAAGAAAACAACATTCATAGAAAACAACAATCTAAACATGCGATAAACAACAAGGCTTTAGGATTCTAACCTAAACCGGATACTAACAATTATATGAAACAACAATGAATAAACTGAAATCAAAGAGAATTACCGCAGAAGGAATTAGGGCAGAAAAGACAAGCTTTATTGAATCTCGTGGAAAGACTGTTTAAACAATGAATTAAAACTAAAGAAACACTAACTTATTGTGATTATAGAAAACTAAAGAAAGATTACTAAAGAAAAGATTAAACTAAAGATGATTAAAAGATAGTAATTAGATGGTAATGTCTCAGATTCTTCTCCCTAATCACGAAATTAGGCTTAAGTAGGCGAAAAGCGAAAGCTTTCTTTTGACCTAATCACGCGTATAGGCTTTGTGGAGATTTCTGGAACTGCGCCTTGGTCGACCGACCAGGTGATGCGGTCGGTCGACCGATTATCGGGCCTAGTGGACCTTAGTCTTCGTAAGTTGAAATCTGGGTTGAGATAACAGGTGTTCTGGTCGACCGACCAGGGTAGCCGGTCGGTCGACCGGTTTTCCTGTGTGTCAGCCTTGAATTCGTCCAAATTTGATCTTTTGGTACTCGGTACGCACTTTGAGTTGCTTCCTCCTCGTTCCTTGGTTATGCAAAAATCCCGAGGGTAGAAATTTGGTATAAAATCGCCTCTTTTCCGCATAATTCTGCAAAAGAGCATAAAAACACGAAACTAGACAATTGTTGGGAAATAAAGGCTAAAACATCGTAAATGAGCAATAAAATGCGTGTTAAAATAGATGTAAAACATCATAAAATAGACACGCATCAAATTCCCCAAACCAAACCTTGCTTGCCCTCAAGCAAGAATTAGACTCGACCTTAAACTAATGGAACGATTTCAATCTCAGAGCGAAATTTACATGTAAGCTTAAACCAATGACAAGTAAAAATTGAGAAAGTTTTCAAATCATGCGAACGAGTTATGGGGTTGTCACACTTGCAAAACTATTGACTATAGAGACTTTGCACCATGGACTCTCGCGGGTCCCTCAAATCACACATTACGCAAACGGTGAGTGTATGTAAAAGATAGAAAGAAGTAATTTGTAAAGACACTCACCTAACTTCGACCCATGAAAACATGCCTGCAATCTAACATGAAGAAGAATTCTACAACCATGTAAAAACATACTCATTAAGTGACTCGGATACATGCAATTGAGGTAATGAAGAATATGTGAGGTGAAAGGTAAAAGAGGTTAAGATGTTTTTGGACAAGTGAGGTTAGTAGACAAGCTAGTAAAACCGGTTCCCAACAACATATTTCACGACTTTTGACATTATGAAGGTGCTCTTTTGTAGCACAACTCTCACATTATATAAAAGAAAGGACTCCCAATTATTTTGAATGAAGTACGAGAGTGATAAAATGTAAAAGAAAGGAATTTTCAGAAACGAATTTGAACTTTTGTTTCTATCAGTTGGTCGACCGACCAGTGAGGACGGTCGGTCGACTGACTTGCAGGTTTCTTTTGGTTTTTCGTTTTTTTTTCTTTCTTTATTTTTCTGAATTTTCTGTTCTTTTTCCTTTTTCTTTCTTTCCTTCTTTTTTTCTTTTCTCTTTTTTTTTTCAAGGTGACATACGAACCAAAATGCCTCAACAAATTTCATCAACCACAAATACTAGCTCGGTAGGGTAGGCTATATATAGGATGTAGTTTTGGGGGATAAAAAGGCAATTTTGGCTATGTAGGGCTTATGGGTAAATAAGAGAAAATGGGTCTCAAATGCACGTACCAAGACTCCACAAAACGAGATAGTAAACAAGTATATAGCAACTCAAGTTCATGTTTATGCATATTGATGTAACATGTTCCAAGGGGAGTACTACTCACATCCTAGACAACTGGTTTAAGAATGAAACCAAGAATAAAGCTCTAAAACTCAGAATGTAAAGTAGATTGCCAAGGTATAAATCAAGTCTCAAGAAACACAAATTGACAAAAAACTCGTAGGTATGCATAGGACTCTTATACTAAAACAAGTTGACAAGGTATGGCAAAGGCATAAACATATAAGTTAGCAAGGATCATCATTGAAATACTCTCGTTCCGACTCGACCTATATGCTCAAATAAACGTGCATTTTTTTGAAATTTTTGAAATTTTTCTATTTTTTTGGATTTTTCTTTATATGTAAGGAAAGAAATAAGAACGAATGCAATACAGAAATGCAATAAACGTGTGACAAAATGCAATGGAACAATGCATGTGACACAAAACCATTCCCCAAACCAAACGCACAATGTCCCCATTGTGCATTAGCCTAAGTAGAGGTTTTATAAAAATAAAGGAAAAATGCGAAAAAGTAAAAACCAAGGGAACATGGAAACAACTCACCGGATTTTTAAGCGTATGAGAAACCTCCCCAAACCAGCGTAAGCTGGGAGGTTTCGGTGGCCAGCAGTGCCACTCCAAGTACCTGAAAAAGTCAAACGAAAGAGAACCTTTTTCGGGGATTATGTTTTGGGTGATGGATAATGCATGAAAGGTTTGAAAAAGAAGAAAGGGGTGGGAGCATAAAGGATAGAATATAGGAAGGAACTCCCTCATCATGTTTTCTTGCTCCCAAAGAAATCTTGAACAGGCTGCATCAGGTATCATAGTCGACCGACCAGATGACAAGGTACAGGAGCTTCTGATTTGCAGGGTCTTGGTCGACCGACTGATGTTGCTGGTCGGTCGACCGAGATTCCTTTACGGTGGCCTTTCTTCTTTTCGGAATTAACTTGTATTAACCAAGTTGACCTTCCCCAAACCTGAAAAACATTATACACGCGCCCAAAACATGCGCAAAAACCCAGAAACCAAGTCTAATAGTCTCAACTACGCAACAAAGCAAAAATTATTCTAAAAACCAAAGCAAACAAAATTAAAAAGTCTCAACAAAACTGAAAATTGTCTTAAACATAAAAACTTGAAAAACTCATCCGCAAAAGATGCGGAGAATCTCGGACCATGGCTTTTGGCTATATGCCGTTGTCTCCACCGTGTTTGTTTGAATTGCCAAACACGTCTCCTTTCCGTAACAAAGCATATGTGACGGAACACTCTTCTTCTCTTCTTCTCTTCTCTTCTTGTCTTCTTCATCCACCACATCCGGATTCTCTCCTTCACGATAGCTCAAGATCCCGAGTCCTCCCCTTTGCACAACGACCTCCTTAGCTGAACCGTTCCCCAAACCACTTCCTGCAATAGGCAAAACAAAAGTATCCTCCATATTGCTCCCAATATGGGGCGGAGGTATAAAAACAGGTGTGGGTGTAAGCTCTAAGATATAAGAAGTGGTTATGACCTCATACTTCTTTTCAGAAGTGATAGCATTACATGTGATGGGGGTCATAGCATCCTTCTTCCTATAGGACAGGCCAAAGATGATAGAATACTTCCCTACCTTAAAAGTCAAGGTCCCACTACCTACGTCAATGATAGCTCCAGCGGTGTGTAAGAAGGGTCTCCCTAATATTATAGGTATATGGGCATCCTCGGGGATGTCCAAAACAACAAAGTCAACCGGGAAGAAAAATTTGTCAATGCGCACAGGGATGTTTTCCAACACCCCTATGGGTTCCATAGACGTACGGTCAACCATTTGTACCGTCATACTAGTCATTGCGAAGGTGGTCATTCCTAGTTTTAAGGCCACACTTAAGGGCATAACACTGATGCTAGCCCCTAAGTCACATAAGGCCTTCTTGACTGAGAAGGTCCCTATATTACAGGGTAAATAAAACCCCCTGGGTCTTCTAGTTTGTGAGGTGCAATGACATGAGATAGGAAACTCGAGGACTCCTCGGTAACTGCTACAGACTCTACCTTATCTAAAGACCGCTTTCGGGTTAAAAGCTGTCTCATAAATTTTAAATACGAAGGAACCTGTTGGACTAATTCTAAAAATGGTACTTATACATTGATTGAACGAATAACATCTTTGAATTTATCGAAGGATGCCTGTTCCTTCGTGGGTATAACTCGCTCCGGGTATGGAGGAGTGGAGCTCTCGGCATTTGCAGCTCTTCTTAAGAATTTGGGGGTCTTGTCACTCCGGAATAGGAATTTCCTTAGGTTATCAGGCATTTCAGGCCTAAAGGAATCCGTCTGTTCAGCTGCCTCGGTCGGTCGACCACCATCTTCGGTCGGTCGACCATATTCATGTTCTCCAGAAGCTACTGGAATCGCGTCAGTGGTTGCGTGACCGACTGGCATCAGTGGTCGGTCGACCAGAATTACTACTACTCGGAATCTGCCTTTTCTCCTTTCCTTTCTCACCAGCTTTCTCGCCTCCTATTTTGGCCCGCTCCGCAAAGATATGATGTTTAAAGTCATTTTCTTTTGGTCCGTTTTGGTCGGAAGTTGACCCGGGACCCGTGTATCATTCTTGCTCGTAATTAGAGCAATATGAGACTCTAACATTTTCATTCCCGCCTCTCGCGCCTGTGACTCCTTCTGGACCAACCGTATAAGATTTTGGATTAGAGCATCCGTATTGGGTGGTGGTTTTGAAGGTGGTTGAGGGACGAAAGGTGGTTTTTGAAAGTTTTGTTTGTGCGGAGGGATGTAAGATTGGTTTTGGTTTTGTTGTTGGTGTTGTGGGTTAAGGACGTTTTAACTCGTCCATCTCATGTGGGGGTGGACATTATTGTTGTTAGGGTCATAAAAATTGTTTCCGCGGTAGTGTTGGAAAGCCGCATATGTTTCGTTAGAAGAAGTACAGAACTTTGAAACATGACCCTCTCCCCCACATCGCTCAAAAATAAATGGTCCGTCAGAAACGACATTCACTTGATACATGCCACCCTTACTTCCACTACCCATCTCAAACTTACCACTATTAACCTCTAGCTTATCCAATTTGGCCATTAAAGCCTCAATAGCTGCAACATTTGACTCAGCCTTCATTTGGTTACCACGGAAGGTCCCGTGTTCAGCCCGATGTACTGCGACATCCTCTATAATCTTGAGACCCTTGGTGTCACCCGAATTTTCCTGGAATCTTCCGTTGGCAGCAGCATCCAAGTAGGCCCGGTTATCATCATAAAGGCCATTATAGAACTGGTTACATAGAAACCACTGTTCGAATCCATGATGAGGTATGGATCGAACGAGTCTCTTGAACCTAGTCCAAGCCTCACTAAAATATTCTAAGCTCCTTGTTTGAAGCTAGTAATCAGCGCCCTCAAGGCATTAGTCTTGGCTGCGGAATAGTATTTTTGATAGTAGGCCAAGGTTAATGTGTTCCTGTCGGTCACTCCCGCAGCAGTGCGGTCTTAGTCTCGGTACCACTCCCTCGCCGAGTCTCGGAGACAAAAAATGAACATTGTTTGCTTGATTTGATCCTGAGTCACTCCATATGGGGGTGCAATAGAGCATATATAATCTGTGAAGATTTCTATATGCTTTGCTGCATCCTCGTTAGCCGCGCCCCCGAAATGATTTTTCTCCACCATGGAGATGTAAGATGGTTTGGCCTCAAATGGTTTCCCCGTGCCCGCAGGAAGAGTGAACCCTTTGTAAAGGTCCTTCACCTGTGGCATGGAGTGACTGGCGATGCTTGCTTCTTCAGTCATCGTTTCCTCTTCTTCAAAGTTTTGGAAGTAGGTGTTTATGGGTGTTTTGGGTGTAGGTGGATTGTGAGGTGATTGCGGTTGATTTGGTGTAGGTGTGTTGTTTTATGGTGCTGGTGGTTGATCAAAAATGTCTTCTTCGAATAGAGAAGATGGTGAACCTCCTTCCTTACTCTCTAGAAAACGCTTTTTCCTTGCTCTAAGATTCCTCTCAAGCTCAAGATCATGTGGTAGGAGTTCTCCTTGAACCGACCTGCGCATAAGATGGAAACTACAAGAAAAAAGTGAGAAAGGTTTAAGGAAAAAAGTTCCTTAAACACAAAAACAAACACAGAAAACAATAAACACTGGCGTCACCTCCCCGGCAATGGCGCCAAAATTTGACAGCCATCGTTGAGGGGTGCCAAGGATAAGATTTATAAAACCTCGGCTTAAACTAGATAGCTAAAGTCAAGGGTCGAACCACAAGGAGGTGGGGAATGTTTATTGTTCTATGTTGATGTTTTAGGGTAACAAGTTGGGGGGTTTATTAGTTTGGTTGTCACTAAGTCTAAAAATAAAGACAGTAATAAAAACAAGAAACAAGAATAAGATAAAACTTATGTAAAACGAATGCTAGGATTTTCGGGTAGCAAAAAGCTACGATGGTATAAATCCTAAGTCAACATGTATTGCAGTCGCGTATGGGGTGTAACATATCCTCTCGGTCTATGATACCTAATAGCTCTGATGCGTGTCTATTTATGATGTTTTACATCTATTTTTACACGCATTTGGTCGCTCATTTACTATGTTTTAGCCCTTATTTCCCAAAAATTGTGCACTTTCGTATTTTTATGCACTTTTGTAGATTTGTGCGGAAAAAGGACGTTTTTACACCAAATCTATGCCCTCGGGATTTTTGCATAATTAAGGAACGAAGGAAAGTCAACAGGAATCTTTAATCAAGTATCAAAAGTCAAAACCGAGACGAATCAAAGCAATCTTATGCAGTAACGGGTCAACCGACCTACTATATGGGTCGGACGACCAGTTCTTTGAAGCCCAGATTTCCTGAAGCCCGTATAGAGGTCGACCGACCCACATAGTAGGACGACCGACCTCAGCAAAGCCCAGAAGCTTTTTCGGAAACCGATTAGAAGTATGGAGTCTTTAGGAAACTCCTATTTTTTCTGCCCTATATAAACTAATCTTTTGATTAGGGTTAGGGAGGGGTTCATCATCTAGTTTTTATCATTAAGTTCCAAATCTAGAAATCTTCTATCATCAAGTTCCTAATTTTAGGTTTCTCTTTAAGTTGTAATCTTTCAATAATTCTCAAGCATTCAATAAAGTTTGTTCCTTTCTGCCTTAATTCCGATTTCCGGTAATTCTCATCTTAATTTCAGTTTTAATATTGTTCTTATAATTGCTAGTATTCGGTTTAAGTTAGAATCCCAAGCTTTATTAATTCTTGCATGCTTAGATTGATGTTCACCATGATTTCCATGTTTACTTCTGTTTTTATTATTGTTTCAATTATTATGAGTAGCTAAATTCATATGTTAGGATGTAGGGGATGAATATGCATAGGTAGCGTGAATTCCGAGACCGACCTGTAGCAGAGTCGTGGTCGGCCGACACAAATAATGGGTCGGTCGACCAAGGCGGTGGTCGGCCGACTGGACTAGCCGGTCGGTCGACCCACTCGCGTCTGTATTCTGTTTCGTCTTTCTTTGTTGACTATAATACCCTACAATGAGACTGAAAGGAGACTTGTAGGATGTTAGTAATGACCTACCCAAGATTGAGAGATACGGGAAGGGCATTGGTTTACACCTTAAGACGGCTAGGTTACTCAAGGCTGAAAGGTATGTGACCTAGAATTTAGGAATCAACCTTATTGTTGACACCCAATAATTGTAAGACCTAGGAACTAATAGCATAGGCCGAAAGGAGCTATTAGGTACCATAGACCGAAAGGATATGTTACACCCCTTACGCGACTGCAATACATGTTGACCTTAGGATTTATATTACCTTAGCTATTTGTTACCCAAACATCCTAGCATCCCTTTTAATATAGTTTTAATCTCATCTTTATTTTCTTGTTTTATTTTTATCTTTGCCTTAGACCTAGTAAACAACCAATCAAACCCCCAAATTTGTTACTTTAAACATTAACATCAAAACAATAAACATTCCCCACCTCCTTGTGGTTCGACCCTGAATTTCACTATCTATAGTTTAAGTTTAGGAATTATAAATTTATCTTTGGTACCCTCAACGACGGGCATCAAATTTTGGCGTCGTTGCCGGGGAGGTGACGCCAGTGTTTATTGTTTTTTGTTTTTGTTTCTTTTGTTTAAGGAACTTTTGTTCCTTAAACCTTCTCACTTTTTTCTTGTAGTTTCCGTCTTATGCGCAAGTCAGTTCAAGGAGAACTCCTACCACTTGACCACGAGCTTGAGAGGACTCTAAGAGAAAGGAGGAAGCAACTTCTAGCGAGTAAGGAAGGAGGCTCACCATCTTCCTTATTCCAAGAGGACATCTTTGAACAACCACCATTACCAACTTCACCAAAAACACCAACTTCTCAACCAAATTCACCCAACAATCCACCTTCACCAAAGACACCACCTTTTACCTACCTGCAAGTTTTTCCGAAAGAAGAAGAAAACATGACAGAGGAAGCTACTATTGCCAGTCACTCCATGCCTCAGGTGAAGGACCTATACAAAGGGTTCACTTTACCTGCAGGTAGTGGGAAGCCATTCGAGGCCAAGCCTGCCTATATTACTATGGTTGAGAGAAACCAATTTGGAGGCTCGGCCAATGAGGATGCTGCAAAGCATATTGAAATATTCACAGATTTCATATGCTCTATTGCACCCCCAGAAGGAGTGACACAAGACCAGATTAAGCAGACCATGTTTATCTTCTCCCTTAGGGACTCTGCAAGAGAATGGTACAGAGACCTGGACCGCACTGCTGCGGGAATCACAGATTGGAATACCTTAGCCTTAGCATTCTACAGAAAATACTATTCTGCATCCAAGACTAATGCTTTGAGGGCGCAGATTATAAATTTCAAGCAAGGACCTAATGAGGACTTCAGTGAGGCTTGGGACGGGTTCAAGAGACTTGTTCGATCCATACCACACCATGGATTCGAACAATGGTTTCTTTATAACCAGTTCTACAATGGCCTCTATGATGACAACAGGGCCTATTTAGATGCTGCAGCCAATGGGAGATTCCAAGACAATTCCGGAGAGACTAAGGGTCTCAAATTAATAGAGGATGTTGCTGTGCACCGCGCCGAACATGGAACTTCCCGCGGTAACCAAAGGAAGGCTGAGTCTAACGTAGCTGTTATTGAGGCCTTGGTGGCCAAGTTAGAGAAGCTAGAAGCTGGAGGGAAGTTCGACATAGGAAGTGGGAGCAAGGGAAGTATGTATCAGGTGAATGCCGTTCAAGACGGACCCTTTGCTTGTGAGAGGTGTGGTGGAGAAGGGCACGTGTCAAAATTTTGTACATTATCCAATGAGACATGTGCCGCTTTCCAGCACTATCGCGGGAACAATTTTTATGACCCAAATAATAATAATGTCCATCCCAACATGAGGTGGACAAGCCAGAATGTTCTCAACCCACAACACATGCAACCTCAGCAAAACTCCACATTCATTCCCCCACATAAGCAAGGTTTCCAAAAACCACCCTTCAACCCTCAACCACCTTCAAACCCACCACCCAACACAGACGCTCTTATCCAAAATATCATTGGGTTGGTTCAGAAGGAATCGCAGGCTAGGGAAGCAGGGATGAAGATGTTAGAATCTCAGATTGCTCAAATCGCGGGCAAGAACGATACTAGGGCCCCGGGTCAACTTCCGACCAAGACGGACCAGAAAAAAAAGACTCTAAATATCATATCCCTACGAAGTGGAGCTAAAGTGGGAGGAGAAAAAGAGAAAGAAAAACAGCTGAAGCTGACTGACAGCGAGGAAGGTCGACCGACCCAGGAGCCAGGTCGACCGACCTCTGAGCAGATTCCAGAAAAATCCGATGTACAGGAAACTGGTCGATCGACCGAGGAAGAAGGTCGACCGACCCCCGATGCAAAACAGAAGGCTCATTTTCGTCCCGAACTGCCGAACAACTTGAGGGACTTCCTTTTTCGGGGTGATAAGACCCCTAGGTTTCTGAAAAGGGCTGCAAATACCGACTCTTCATCCCCTCCTTTCTCGGAAAGACTCATACCTTCAAAGGACCAGGTATCTTTTGACAAATTTAAAGACGTAATTCGTTCATTAAATGTTCAAGTTCCGTTTTTAGAATTAGTTCAGCAGGTTCCTGCTTATCTTAAATTTATGAGACAACTTTTGTCAAGAAAGAGGTCTTTAGATAAAGCTGAGTCAGTTGCCCTAACTGAGGAGTCCTCCAGCTTCCTATCACATGTCATTGCCCCTCATAAGCTGGAGGATCCTAGCAGTTTCTCTGTCCCCTGCAATATAGGAACCTTCCCTGTAAAAAAGGCTTTATGCGACTTAGGAGCTAGTATCAGTGTCATGCCCCTAAGTGTTGCCCTAAAACTAGGAATGACCAATTGTGCAGTAACCAGCATGACTGTCCAGATGGCAGACCGTACATCTATGGAACCCATAGGGGTGTTGGAAAACATCCCTATGCGTATAGACAGGTTTTTCTTCCCAGTTGACTTTGTAGTACTGGACATCCCTGAGGATGCCCATATACCTATAATACTAGGAAGACCTTTCCTTCACACTGCGGGAGCCATCATAGATGTAGGCACTGGGACTTTAACCTTCAAAGTAGGAAAGCATTCCATTATTTATGGCCTATCTTATAGGAAAAAGGATGCTATGACCCCCATCACTTGTAATGCTATTGCTTCGGAAAAGAAGTATAAGGTCATCACTACTTCTCCTACTTTATTGCCTACTCCTGTATCTATTTTTACACCTCCGCCCCAGATTGGGAGCAATATGGAGGATACTTCTATTGTAACTAATGCAGGGAATGGTTTGGGGAAACCCAAAATAAAGGAAGTCACAGTGCAGAGAGGGGGAATGGGATTCTTGAGCTACAAAGAAGATGAAGAGCCAGATGTTGTAGATCGGGAGGACAGGAAAAAGAGGAGACAAGATCCAGGGGAGAGTTCGTCGCATATGCTTTGCGGCGGAAAGAATAAGTGTTTTGCTATTCAAGCAAACACTGTGGAGACTACGGCATGTCGTCAAAAGCCGTGGTCGGAGATTTTCCGCATCTTTAGCGGATAGTTGTTTCAAATTTCAGTTTTTAAGACAATTTACTTTTATTGTTGAGACTTTTTTTAAGTTTGCTTGCTTTTTAGAACTTTTTCCGTTGTGCGTGTCTAGTTAAGACTTTGGGCCTGTTTCTGGCATCTCGTGCATTTGTTGGGCGCATATTTATTGCTTTTTCAGGTTTAACAAAGAAACGAAGACCGCTGTGCAGCAGAGGGGTCGACCGACCGGAAATATAGGTCGGTCGACCTAGTCCCTGTAATACTGGAATTCCTGCTGTCTGCAGGAAGGTCGGTCGACCTAAAACACAGGTCGTTCGACCTACCCGTCCGTCACAGCCTGTTCGTTTCTTCCTCGGGAATCGTGCACCGATCTTGGTTACTTGAGTGGCACCGCTGGCCACCAAAACCTCCCAGCTTACGCTGGTTTGGGGAGGTTTTTCTCATGCGCCTATTAATCCAGTGAGTTCTTTCCAGTTTTCCTTAGTTTTTATTCTCTTTGCATCTTTCCTTTAATTTTCTGAAACCTTTACTTAGGCTAATGCACAAAGGGGACATTGTGCGGGTTGGTTTGGGGAATGGTTTCGTGTCACATGCATTGCATTTTTTTCACACGTTTATTGCATTTCTATATTGCATTGTTCTTTTCTTTATTTTCTCTACCTATACAAAAGAAAAATACAAAAAAAATGAAAAAAAATTCAAAAATTTCAAAAAAATGCACGTTTATTTTAGCATATAGGTCGAGTCGGAACGAGAGTATTTCAAGGATGATTTTGCTATCTTACATGGTTACACCTTTACCTTGCCTTGTCAACTTGTTTCAGTATAAGAGTCTTTTGCATATCTACGAGATTTTGTTAACTTGCATATCTTGAGACTTGACTTATACCTTGGCAACCTACTATACATTCTGAGTTTTAGAGCCTTATTCCTGGTTTAATTTTTAAACCAGTTGTCTAGGATGTGAGTAGTACTCCCCTTGGAACATGTCGCATCAATCTGCATAAACATGAACTTGAATTGCTATATACTTGTTTTACTTTCTCGTTTTGTGAATCTTGATACGTGCATTTGGGATACCTTTTCTCATATTTACCCATAAGCTTCACATAGCCAAAATTGCCTTTTTATTCCCCCAAAATTACATCCCATACGTAGCCTACCCTTCCAAGCTAGTATTTGTGGTCTTTGGTCTATCTTGAGGCATCTTGGTTTGTATGCTATCTTGAGAAAAAAGAGAAAAGAAAGAAAGAAAGCAAGAAAAGAAAAAGAACAGAAAAATTCAGAAAAAGAAAGAAAGAAAAGAAAAAAACGAAAAAAGTCAAAGCGTACAGGAAATAGGTCGACCGACCACCTTCATAGGTCGGCCGACCACCTAACAATGTTAGAATTTCAAAATACGCTCTGAAATCCCTTTCTTTTATTTGTAATCACTCCCGTACTTCATTCAAAAATATTGGGGAGTCCTTTCTTATATTTAATGTGAGAGTCGTGCTACAAAAAAAGCACTTTCTTAATATCAAAAAGTTGTGAAATATATTGTTGGGAACCGGTTTTACTAGCTTGGCTACTAACCCCACAAATCCAAAAACATCTTAACCACTTTTACCTTTTACCTCACATATCTTTCATTACCTCAATTGCATGTATCTGGGCCACTTAATGAGATTGTTATACAAAGTTGTAGAATTCTTGTTCATGTTAGATTGCAGGCATGTTTTCATGGGTCGCAGTTAGGTGAGTGTCTCTACAAAATTACTTCTTTCTATCTTTTACATATTCTCACCCTTTGCTTCATGAGTGTCTCGAGCGTACCGCGAGAGTCCATGGTATAAAGTCTCTATAGTCTCTAGTGTTGCAAGTTTGACGACACCATAACTCGTTTGCATGATTTATATACTTTCTCATTGATGCGTGTCTATTTTATGATGTTTTACATCTATTTTTACACGCATTTGGTCGCTCATTTACTATGTTTTAGCCCTTATTTCCCAACAATCGTGTACTTTCGTATTTTTATGCACTCTTTGCAGATTTATGCGGAAAAGGGACGATTTAGCACCAAATTCATGTCCTCGAGTCTTTTGCATAATTAAGCAACGAAGGAAAGTCAACTGGAGTCTTTATTTAAGTACCAAAAGTCAAATCAAGAAGAAAACCGGAGAATTTCTATGCGGAAACGGTCGACCGACCTACTACATGGGTCGGCCGACCAGGCCTGATTTTTATGAAGTCCAAAATCTTAAAGAAAGCCCAGAGTTCGCTTAAGTCCGTAAAAGAGGTCGACCGACCCACCAAACTGGTCGACCGACCTCAGCGAAGCCCAGGAACAGTTTTCGAAAATAGTTTAGAAGTGTGAAGCCTTTAGGAAACTCTAATTTTCTGCCCTATATAAGCTAATCTTGTAATTAGGGTTTGGCATGGAGTTTCTGAGTTAATAAGCCACAATAAAGTTACAATCCAGTTTTGTTCCGTCTTTAGTTTTTTTTTGTAATCTTTCAATAATTCTCAAGCATTCAGTAAAGTTTGTTCCTTTCTGCCTTAGTTCCGACTTTGGTAATTACTCTTTTAATCTAAATTATTATTGTTCTTATTACTATTGCATTAAATTAAGATAGAATTCCCAAGCTTTATTGAATCTTGCATGCTTAGATTATTATTTACTATGTTCTCTATGTTTATTCCCGTCTTTATTATTGTCTTAATAACCATGAGTAGCTAATTTCCATATGTTAGGATGTAGGGGATGAATATGCATAGGTAGTATAGATTCCGAGACCGACTTGTAGCAGAGCCGTGGTCGGCCGACTCAAATAATGGGTCGGTCAACCAAGGCGGTGGTCGGCCGACTGGAATAGCTGGTCGGTCGACCCACTCGCGCATGAATCCTGTTTCGTCTTTCTTTGTTGACTATAATATCCTACAATGAGACTGAAAGGAGACTTGTAGGACGTTAGTAATGAGCTACCCAAGATTGAGAGATACGGGAAGGGCATTGGTTTACACCTTAAGACGGCTAGGTTACTTAAGACTGAAAGGTATGTGACCTAGGATTTAGGAATCACCCTTATTGTTGACACCCAATAATTGTGAGACCTAGGAACTAATAGCATAGGCCGAAGGGAGCTATTAGGTAACATAGACCGAAAGGATATGTTACACCCCTTACGCGACTGCAATACATGTTGACCTTAGGATTTATATTACCTTAGCTATTTATTACCCAAACATCCTAGCATCTCTTTTAATATAGTTTTATTCTCAATTTTAATTACTTGTTTATTTTATTCTTTGTCTTAGACTTAGTAAACAACCAATCAACCCCTAAAAATTGTTATCTTAACATTAACACTAAACAATAAAAATTCCCCACCTCCTTGTGGTTCGACCCTGACTTTCACTATCTATTGTTAAAGTTAGGAATTATAAATTTTATCTTTGGTACCCTCAACGACGGGCATCAAATTTTGGCGCCGTTGTCGGGGAGGTGACGCCAGTGTTTATTGTTTTTGTTTTTGTTTCTCTTTGTTTAAGGAACTTTTTGTTCCTTAAACCTTCTCACCTTTTTCTTGTAGTTTCCATCTTATGCGCAGGTCAGTTCAAGGAGAACTCCTACCACTTGACCACGAGCTTGAGAGGACTCTTAGAGAAAGAAGGAAGCAACTTCTAGCGAATCAGGAAGGAGGATCACCATCTTCCTTATTTCAAGAAGACTTATTTGAAAAACCATCATTACCATCTTCACTAAAAACACCAACTTCACAACCAAATTCACCCGACAATCCACTTTAACCAAGAACACCACCTTTTACCTACTTTCCAGTTTTTCCAAAAGAAGAAGAAAATATGACAGAGGAAGCTAGTATCGCCAGTCACTCCATGCCTCAGGCAAAGGACCTATACAAAGGGTTCACTTTACCTGCAGGTACTGGGAAGCCATTCGAGGCCAAGCCTGCCTATATTACTATGGTTGAAAGAACTATTGAGGAGTTGGCGGTTCGTAGAGGTGAAAATGGAAATTCATGTGGGGATTCGCTGAAAACAAATATTGAAATAAGTCATGTTGCCACACCTGAAACATCCAATAACGCCTGTTCCGAAGAACTTGAGAAAGCTTATGAGGGACCAACCCCAAAGGATGATGCTGCCATAGTTCGGGACGAAGAAATTGATGCCGTGCATAGGTCAGAAGGTCGACCGACCACAACATCAGGTCGACCGACCTCGACACCTGAAGTGAGATTGGTTTCTGCAGAACAGAAAATTTCCGATAATACAGAACCTGGTCGACCGACCGCTGTACCCGGTCGACCGACCACTGTTCCTGAGCAGAATGCAGTTTCTATTCCCGAATCGCTGGATCCTTCCCTCATTCAAGACCTCACCAGTGTTCCTATTGTGGATTCGCCTCCTGAGCTACCTAACTCTCCTCTCATCACTAACTCGACGGAGATTCTGAAGTTAAAAGAGCCAAAGATTGCTGATTCTGCGACAAGCATTGCAGTCCCGTATCCGGATTATTTAGAGAAAGTAAAATTGGAGCTTCAGTTCGGAAAAATATTGGAGATCGTCAAGGGCCTTGAGCGTAAGAGGAAATTGGAGGACCATCCTATTATTTCTGTTGTTGCAGGTCATGATAAAAAGGGCATAGGAGATCCTGGAGATACTGGGGAGACGAAATTGGAGCAAGTTGCTGAAAAAGACCGGCCGGGCAAAGTAAAGAAGCGTGTCATAGCTTATGCGACACCAGATACCCTTCCTCCGGCTAGGCCTGTTGTCTGGAAGCCCAGAGTAGCGGTCAGTACTGCTGAAAGGACCTATTTTAGCCAAGTGCCTTACTTTGGGGTATCTTGCTGCTGAGTCGTAGTTCTTGTTTAGTATTTTATTTCAGTTTTTTGTTGGACTATTTATTTTCTTGTTTTTAGACTTAGACTCTTTTTACTTTTGTTGCTTCGTTTGAGACATTTTAGACTTGGTTCTGGGATCTTGCGCATTTGTTGGGCGCATATTTTTCTTGCTTTTTCAGGTTCTACGAAGAAAAACGACGACCGCTGGGACAAAGACGGTCGACCGACCAGTTACACCAGTCGGTCGACCTAGTCGCCGCATTGCTGAAATTTTCTGTACTTTACAGGAAGGTCGGTCGACCTGTTCTCTTGGTCGGTCGACCTACCGATCTGTCGCAGTCTTTCGATTTCTTCCTCGGGAACCGTGCAACCGTTCTTGGGTACTTGAGTGGCATTGCTAGCCACCAAAACCTCCCAGCTTACGCTGGTTTGGGGAGGTTTTTCTCATGCGCTTCATAATCCAGTGAGTTCTTTCCAGTTTTTCCTAGGTTTTATTCTCTTTGCATCTTTCTTTTATTTTTCTGAAACCTTTACTTAGGCTAATGCACAATGGGGACATTGTGCGGGTTGGTTTGGGGAATGGTTTCGTGTTACATGCATTGCATTCTGTCACACGTTTATTGCATTTCTGTCTTGCATCGTCCTTTTCTTTATTTTCTTTATATATACAAAAATCAAAAAAAAAAAAAAAAAAAATTAAAAAATTTAAAATTCCAAAAAATGCACGTTTATTTTAGCATATAGGTCGAGTCGGAACGAAAGTATTTCAAGGATGATTTAGCTATCTTACATGTTTATGCCTTTATCTTGCCTTGTCAACTTGTTTTAGTATGAGAGTCTTTCGCATATCTACGAGTTTTTGTCAACTTGCATATCTTGAGACTTAACTTATACCTTGGCAGCCTACTATACATTCTAAGGTTTAGAGCTTATTTCCTGGTTTCATTCTTAAACCAGTTGTCTAGGATGTGAGTAGTACTCCCCTTGGAACATGTTACATCAATATGCATAAACATGAGCTTGAATTGCTATATACTTGTTTTACTTTCTCGTTTTGTGAGTCTTGATACGTGCATTTGGAATCCCTTTTCTCTTATTTACCCATAAGCCTTACATAGCCAAAATTGCCTTTTTATTCCCCCAAAACTACATCCCATACTTAGCCTACCCTTCCAAGCCAGTATTTGTGGTCTTTGATTTATTTTGAGGCATCCTGGTTTGTTTGCTATCATGAGCAAAAAGAAAAAAGAAAGAAGGAAAGAAAGAAAGCAAGAAAAGAAAAAGAACAGAAAAATTCAGAAAAAAAGAAAGAAAGAAAAGAAAAAAACGAAAAAAAGTCAAAAACGTACAAAGTCAGTCGACCGACCACCTTCATAGGTCGGTCGACCAACTGACAGCATCAGAAAAAAAAATTGTTCCAAATTCCTTTCTTTTATGTGTTATCACTCCCGTACCTCATTCAAAATATTTGGGAGTCCTTTCTTATTTATAATGTGAG
The DNA here is from genome assembly GCA_029255685.2 of Silene conica. NCBI lineage: Eukaryota > Viridiplantae > Streptophyta > Magnoliopsida > Caryophyllales > Caryophyllaceae > Silene > Silene conica. The sequence goes on along the minus strand of CM055314.2, from coordinate 28,444,604 downwards.
AGTTGTGCTACAAAAGAGCACTTTCTTAATATCAAAAGTTGTGAAATATGTTGTTGGGAACCGGTTTTACTAGCTTGGCTACTAACCCCACAAATCCAAAATAACATCTTAACCACTTTTTACCTTTTACCTCACATATCTTTCATAACCCCAATTGCATGTATCCTGGTCACTTAATGGGTTTGTTTTACATAGTTGTAGAATTCTTGTTCATGTTAGATTGCAGGCATGTTTTCATGGGTCGCAGTTAGGTGAGTGTCTCTACAAAATTACTTCTTCCTATCTTTTACATATACTCACCCTTTGCTTCATGAGTGTCTCGAGCGTACCGCGAGAGTCCATGTTATAAAGTCTCTATAGTCTTTATTTTTGCAAGTCTGACAACACCATAACTCGTTTGCATGATTTAAATGCTTTCTCATTTTGTACTTGGTATTGGTTTAGGTTGACATGTAAATTTCGCTCTGAGATTGAAATCGTTCCATTAGTTAAGATCGAGTCTATTTCTTGCTTGAGGGCAAGCAAGGTTTGGTTTGGGGAATTTGATGCGTGCCTATTTTATGATGTTTTACATCTATTTTTACACGCATTTGGTCGCTCATTTACTATGTTTTAGCCCTTTTTTCCCAACAATTGTGCACTTTCGTATTTTTATGCTCTTTTGCAGATTTATGCGGAAAAGGGACGATTTTGCACCAAATTTATGCCCTCGGGACTTTTTATGACTAAGGACAAGAAGGAACGAAGCCTAGCGCATATTTCAAGGCCTAAAGATAGTTTTTACAAGCAAAGAATCGATCCACGACATTGCAGCCTGTTTCAAATGGCTATATCTCGAGTTCTAGAGCTGATAATGGAGTGATTCCAGTTGGAAGTGAAAGCTTATCCTCTTAGCTTTCCAACGCCGCGAGAATCGCTTGATTTCGATAAGTAACAAAGAAATGGCAGCTGTTTTAAGAACGATACGCGCTGCAGTCCCGACAGTTGGTCGACCGACCAACAAAGTAGGTCGATCGACCAGGTTCCTATTGGAAAAGCCCAGAATTTGCCTGAAGCCCAGAAATTGCATAAAATCCGTAAAGCGGTCGACCGACCGAAAATATTGGTCGACCGACCACAGCACCGACCCAGAAGTTTCCGAAAAGCCCATACAAGTGTTTAGGTCATTAGGAAACTCTTTAATTCTGCCTATATAAGCTAATTCAGTCCCTAATGAAGAGAGGAATCAAGTTCTTAATCTAGTTTTCTATCATAGAATTATAATAAAGTCATAGTTAGAGAGAATACTTTCCAAGTTTCATCTTTGTTCTTAGATTTTCCAATTAAGTTGTAAGTTTGCTACAATTAATCTTTCCTTTTAATTTAATCTTGTTGTTCATCTTGCTGTTGTTCCTTAATTCATGCTTTCCCTTTTATTGTCATCTTTAATTATGTTAATTCCTTTAATGTTCTTGATTCTTGTTATTGTTAGTTTTACAATTGAGACTATGCATAACTAATTCTTGTGATTAGGAACTAGGGGAACCATGGTAAAGACTTGATTTTGATAATTTAATGATTGAATTACCAATCCCCCATTGTTGTTGGTGAAATGATCCTTAGGATTGAAAGATTATTAGGATTAGTTTAACAACAACTTTGGGATTGCCCTTGAACGAAAGTTTAGTGCTTTTCTAGGAACCCTAAGACCGTAAGGATTGGGTAGAATATTGACCTAAAAGTTTATTCTTTGTTCCTTGGGATTGTGTTATTTGATTATTTTACCTTTCATTAACTTGTTTTAACCATGGGGAACCGAAGTTCCTAATCTCCTTTTCATCTTATTTTAATTTCCTTTATTATTATTGCATGTTTAGATTTATGTTCTTTATAACTTTCATGTTTATTCCTATTTTTATTATTGTTTTAATAACTATGAGTAGCTAATTTCATATGTTAGGATGTAGGGAGTAAATATGCGAAAGTAGTATAAATTCCGAATCGACATGTTGCAGGGTGGAGGTCGGCCGACCGGGTTAGTTGGTCGGTCGACCGACACGCGTATGAATTCCGTTTCGCTTTTATTTGTAGACTATAATAACCTACAATGAGACCAAAAGGAGACTTGTAGGATGTTAGTATTGACCTACCCAAGATTGAGAGATTTGGGAAGGGCATTGGTTTACATCTTAAGACGGATAGGTTACTTAAGACTGAAAGGTTTGTGACCTAGAATTTAGGAATCACCCTTGTTGTTGACACCCAATAATTGTGAGACCTAGGAACTAATAGCATAGACCGAAATGAGCTATTAGGTAGCATAGACCTAAAGGATATGTTACACCCCTTACGCGACTGCTATACATGTTGACTTAGGATTTATAGTATCCTAGCTGTTTATTACCCAAACATCCTAGCATCTCTTTTATTATATTTTTATTCTCCTCTTTATTTACTTGTTTTATTTTATTCTTGTTTTAGACCTAGCAACAATCAATCAAACCCTCTTTTTATTATTATTTTATAGATTAAAAATTAGCAAACAGAATTAACCTTGTCTCTCAGTGGTTCGACCCTTACTATCACTATCTATAGTTTTAGTTTGGTTTATAAATTTTATCTTTGACACCCACAACGACGGGTATCAAATTTTGGCGCCGTTGCCGGGGAGACGGTATAATTTTGTTTGTTAGTTTTTAGTTTATTTTTTTTCTTGTCTTAAGGAACTTAGGTTCCTTAAGACCGTTCTTACCTTGTCTTCTAGTTTTGTTTCAGAAGACAGGTTTTTGAGAGGAAGGCTTGAGTACTCTCAGTGCTATTGCGATCATGTCTACTATTTCTGATAATCTTCAGCCAGCAGCACACCACCTCCCAGGGGGATTTATTCCCCCCGTTGATTTTTATCTCTCCTATATCAAATTATTGGAGCAAAAACAGTTTGCAGGTCTACCAGATGAGGATCCTTTGAAGCATTTGGAGCTATTTACAGATTATTTTTGTTCCGCACCCGTATCGGCGGGAGAGCGAGATAAGGTTAAGGAGATGTTTTTTCGTTTCTCCTTGAAAGATTCTGCGCGTGAATGGATTCGTTACCTTGATATGGAAGCAGCTAGCGTTACAGATTGGACATCTCTGGCATTGGCTTTTTGCAAACAGTACTTTTCGCCGGCAAAAACTGAAGCTATGAGAGATCAAATTCATATGTTCCGGCAAGGATCTGATGAGGAATTCCCTGAAGCATGGGCCCGTTTTAAGAAGTTGGTTCGATCCGTTCCTCACCACGGCTTTGAGGAGTGGTACCTTTGCCACCGATTCTATAGCTCTTTGTATGATGACTACAGAGCCATCCTTGATTCAACAACAATTGGTAGATTTTATAATGTAGCTGCTAACAAGGGTTGGGTTACTATTGAGGAGTTGGCGGTTCGTAGAGGTGAAAATGGAAATTCATGTGGGGATTCGCTGAAAACAAATATTGAAATAAGTCATGTTGCCACACCTGAAACATCCAATAACGCCTGTTCCGAAGAACTTGAGAAAGCTTATGAGGGACCAACCCCAAAGGATGATGCTGCCATAGTTCGGGACGAAGAAATTGATGCCGTGCATAGGTCAGAAGGTCGACCGACCACAACATCAGGTCGACCGACCTCGACACCTGAAGTGAGATTGGTTTCTGCAGAACAGAAAATTTCCGATAATACAGAACCTGGTCGACCGACCGCTGTACCCGGTCGACCGACCACTGTTCCTGAGCAGAATGCAGTTTCTATTCCCGAATCGCTGGATCCTTCCCTCATTCAAGACCTCACCAGTGTTCCTATTGTGGATTCGCCTCCTGAGCTACCTAACTCTCCTCTCATCACTAACTCGACGGAGATTCTGAAGTTAAAAGAGCCAAAGATTGCTGATTCTGCGACAAGCATTGCAGTCCCGTATCCGGATTATTTAGAGAAAGTAAAATTGGAGCTTCAGTTCGGAAAAATATTGGAGATCGTCAAGGGCCTTGAGCGTAAGAGGAAATTGGAGGACCATCCTATTATTTCTGTTGTTGCAGGTCATGATAAAAAGGGCATAGGAGATCCTGGAGATACTGGGGAGACGAAATTGGAGCAAGTTGCTGAAAAAGACCGGCCGGGCAAAGTAAAGAAGCGTGTCATAGCTTATGCGACACCAGATACCCTTCCTCCGGCTAGGCCTGTTGTCTGGAAGCCCAGAGTAGCGGTCAGTACTGCTGAAAGGACCTATTTTAGCCAAGTGCCTTACTTTGGGGTATCTTGCTGCTGAGTCGTAGTTCTTGTTTAGTATTTTATTTCAGTTTTTTGTTGGACTATTTATTTTCTTGTTTTTAGACTTAGACTCTTTTTACTTTTGTTGCTTCGTTTGAGACATTTTAGACTTGGTTCTGGGATCTTGCGCATTTGTTGGGCGCATATTTTTCTTGCTTTTTCAGGTTCTACGAAGAAAAACGACGACCGCTGGGACAAAGACGGTCGACCGACCAGTTACACCAGTCGGTCGACCTAGTCGCCGCATTGCTGAAATTTTCTGTACTTTACAGGAAGGTCGGTCGACCTGTTCTCTTGGTCGGTCGACCTACCGATCTGTCGCAGTCTTTCGATTTCTTCCTCGGGAACCGTGCAACCGTTCTTGGGTACTTGAGTGGCATTGCTAGCCACCAAAACCTCCCAGCTTACGCTGGTTTGGGGAGGTTTTTCTCATGCGCTTCATAATCCAGTGAGTTCTTTCCAGTTTTTCCTAGGTTTTATTCTCTTTGCATCTTTCTTTTATTTTTCTGAAACCTTTACTTAGGCTAATGCACAATGGGGACATTGTGCGGGTTGGTTTGGGGAATGGTTTCGTGTTACATGCATTGCATTCTGTCACACGTTTATTGCATTTCTGTCTTGCATCGTCCTTTTCTTTATTTTCTTTATATATACAAAAATCAAAAAAAAAAAAAAAAAAATTAAAAAATTTAAAATTCCAAAAAATGCACGTTTATTTTAGCATATAGGTCGAGTCGGAACGAAAGTATTTCAAGGATGATTTAGCTATCTTACATGTTTATGCCTTTATCTTGCCTTGTCAACTTGTTTTAGTATGAGAGTCTTTCGCATATCTACGAGTTTTTGTCAACTTGCATATCTTGAGACTTAACTTATACCTTGGCAGCCTACTATACATTCTAAGGTTTAGAGCTTATTTCCTGGTTTCATTCTTAAACCAGTTGTCTAGGATGTGAGTAGTACTCCCCTTGGAACATGTTACATCAATATGCATAAACATGAGCTTGAATTGCTATATACTTGTTTTACTTTCTCGTTTTGTGAGTCTTGATACGTGCATTTGGAATCCCTTTTCTCTTATTTACCCATAAGCCTTACATAGCCAAAATTGCCTTTTTATTCCCCCAAAACTACATCCCATACTTAGCCTACCCTTCCAAGCCAGTATTTGTGGTCTTTGATTTATTTTGAGGCATCCTGGTTTGTTTGCTATCATGAGCAAAAAGAAAAAAGAAAGAAGGAAAGAAAGAAAGCAAGAAAAGAAAAAGAACAGAAAAATTCAGAAAAAAAGAAAGAAAGAAAAGAAAAAAACGAAAAAAAGTCAAAAACGTACAAAGTCAGTCGACCGACCACCTTCATAGGTCGGTCGACCAACTGACAGCATCAGAAAAAAAAATTGTTCCAAATTCCTTTATTTTATGTGTTATCACTCCCGTACCTCATTCAAAATATTTGGGAGTCCTTTCTTATTTATAATGTGAGAGTTGTGCTACAAAAGAGCACTTTCTTAATATCAAAAGTTGTGAAATATGTTGTTGGGAACCGGTTTTACTAGCTTGGCTACTAACCCCACAAATCCAAAATAACATCTTAACCACTTTTTACCTTTTACCTCACATATCTTTCATAACCCCAATTGCATGTATCCAGGTCACTTAATGGGTTTGTTTTACATAGTTGTAGAATTCTTGTTCATGTTAGATTGCAGGCATGTTTTCATGGGTCGCAGTTAGGTGAGTGTCTCTACAAAATTACTTCTTCCTATCTTTTACATATACTCACCCTTTGCTTCATGAGTGTCTCGAGCGTACCGCGAGAGTCCATGTTATAAAGTCTCTATAGTCTTTATTTTTGCAAGTCTGACAACACCATAACTCGTTTGCATGATTTAAATGCTTTCTCATTTTGTACTTGGTATTGGTTTAGGTTGACATGTAAATTTCGCTCTGAGATTGAAATCGTTCCATTAGTTAAGATCGAGTCTATTTCTTGCTTGAGGGCAAGCAAGGTTTGGTTTGGGGAATTTGATGCGTGCCTATTTTATGATGTTTTACATCTATTTTTACACGCATTTGGTCGCTCATTTACTATGTTTTAGCCCTTTTTTCCCAACAATTGTGCACTTTCGTATTTTTATGCTCTTTTGCAGATTTATGCGGAAAAGGGACGATTTTGCACCAAATTTATGCCCTCGGGACTTTTTATGACTAAGGACAAGAAGAAACGAAGCCTAGCGCATATTTCAAGGCCTAAAGATAGTTTTTACAAGCAAAGAATCGATCCACGACATTGCAGCCTGTTTCAAATGGCTATATCTCGAGTTCTAGAGCTGATAATGGAGTGATTCCAGTTGGAGGTGAAAGCTTATCCTCTTAGCTTTCCAACGCCGCGAGAATCGCTTGATTTCGATAAGTAACAAAGAAATGGCAGCTGTTTTAAGAACGATGCGCGCTGCAGTCCCGACAGTTGGTCGACCGACCAACAAAGTAGGTCGATCGACCAGGTTCCTATTGGAAAAGCCCAGAATTTGCCTGAAGCCCAGAAATTGCATAAAATCCGTAAAGCGGTCGACCGACCGAAAATATTGGTCGACCGACCACAGCACCGACCCAGAAGTTTCCGAAAAGCCCATACAAGTGTTTAGGTCATTAGGAAACTCTTTAATTCTGCCTATATAAGCTAATTCAGTCCCTAATGAAGAGAGGAATCAAGTTCTTAATCTAGTTTTCTATCATAGAATTATAATAAAGTCATAGTTAGAGAGAATACTTTCCAAGTTTCATCTTTGTTCTTAGATTTTCCAATTAAGTTGTAAGTTTGCTACAATTAATCTTTCCTTTTAATTTAATCTTGTTGTTCATCTTGCTGTTGTTCCTTAATTCATGCTTTCCCTTTTATTGTCATCTTTAATTATGTTAATTCCTTTAATGTTCTTGATTCTTGTTATTGTTAGTTTTACAATTGAGACTATGCATAACTAATTCTTGTGATTAGGAACTAGGGGAACCATGGTAAAGACTTGATTTTGATAATTTAATGATTGAATTACCAATCCCCCATTGTTGTTGGTGAAATGATCCTTAGGATTGAAAGATTATTAGGATTAGTTTAACAACAACTTTGGGATTGCCCTTGAACGAAAGTTTAGTGCTTTTCTAGGAACCCTAAGACCGTAAGGATTGGGTAGAATATTGACCTAAAAGTTTATTCTTTGTTCCTTGGGATTGTGTTATTTGATTATTTTACCTTTCATTAACTTGTTTTAACCATGGGGAACCGAAGTTCCTAATCTCCTTTTCATCTTATTTTAATTTCCTTTATTATTATTGCATGTTTAGATTTATGTTCTTTATAACTTTCATGTTTATTCCTATTTTTATTATTGTTTTAATAACTATGAGTAGCTAATTTCATATGTTAGGATGTAGGGAGTAAATATGCGAAAGTAGTATAAATTCCGAATCGACATGTTGCAGGGTGGAGGTCGGCCGACCGGGTTAGTTGGTCGGTCGACCGACACGCGTATGAATTCCGTTTCGCTTTTATTTGTAGACTATAATAACCTACAATGAGACCAAAAGGAGACTTGTAGGATGTTAGTATTGACCTACCCAAGATTGAGAGATTTGGGAAGGGCATTGGTTTACATCTTAAGACGGATAGGTTACTTAAGACTGAAAGGTTTGTGACCTAGAATTTAGGAATCACCCTTATTGTTGACACCCAATAATTGTGAGACCTAGGAACTAATAGCATAGACCGAAAGGAGCTATTAGGTAGCATAGACCTAAAGGATATGTTACACCCCTTACGCGACTGCTATACATGTTGACTTAGGATTTATAGTATCCTAGCTGTTTATTACCCAAACATCCTAGCATCTCTTTTATTATATTTTTATTCTCCTCTTTATTTACTTGTTTTATTTTATTCTTGTTTTAGACCTAGCAACAATCAATCAAACCCTCTTTTTATTATTATTTTATAGATTAAAAATTAGCAAACAGAATTAACCTTGTCTCTCAGTGGTTCGACCCTTACTATCACTATCTATAGTTTTAGTTTGGTTTATAAATTTTATCTTTGACACCCACAACGACGGGTATCATGAAGCCTTTAGGAAACTCTAATTTTCTGCCCTATATAAGCTAATCTTGTAATTAGGGTTTGGCATGGAGTTTCTGAGTTAATAAGCCACAATAAAGTTACAATCCAGTTTTGTTCCGTCTTTAGTTTTTTTTGTAATCTTTCAATAATTCTCAAGCATTCAATAAAGTTTGTTCCTTTTTGCCTTAGTTCCGACTTTGGTAATTACTCTTTTAATCTAAATTATTATTGTTCTTATTACTATTGCATTAAATTAAGATAGAATTCCCAAGCTTTATTGAATCTTGCATGCTTGGATTATTATTTACTATGTAACACCCCCATTTATTTAAGGGCATGTACTAGGACTCCCCTGATACGTAAGGGTGTTACCATCTCGGTTTCCCGAGGCAGTAGATACAAAGGAAAGAAAAACAGTACTTTAATTAGAATTAAGATCGTTTCAAGTTCTTACAACTGAATTCATAAGTCTTAGCCAAATAATGAAAGTACAACTCGTGCTAAACTAGCTAAGGTGATCTAGACTCTAATCGGGTCCGGATCCAAGCTCATCCTCCCATAGCTCCCCCTTAGCTTCAGCCACCTGTCAATCTGCTCCCCAATAATTTGGTTCATCACAGGTGATCACGAACACACAGGGTCAACCACGAGGTTGAGTAGGGAAAAGAATAAATATAACAACAATATAATAACTCCGCACCGATCCAACGCCAATTAAACTCCGCACCGATCCAACACCGTATAAACTCCGCACCGATCCATCTCCAAATATACTCCGCACCGATCCAATACCAATGTACTCCGCACCGATCCAACACCAATATACTCCGCACCGATCCAACACCGTATCACAAAACAATATACTATATATGCACATCGTAATAATATCTCAGAATGATATAAATAGCACAAAATAACGATCTCATGATATTATATCGTAAACATGCTTAACACCAAAGATGAACAGATCACACATTATTATAAACCAATACTTTCCCCTAACTGAAATAGTAGGAACGCAGACACAATCCGAGATATGCTTAGAAATGTTCCACTCGAAACTCGCTACCTAAACAGGTATACGTAACGAATTAATAACTTATACGACACCCTTAACAATCACACTTACTAAAAGAAATGGCAACCCCCATAAGTAGAAAGTTTCCATAAATAGAAACTTTCCCGATATAGCAACTTCCAAAAAATAGCAACTTCTAAATATAAAAACTTTCGTTTGAATTTCATATTATTCTATGTACTACCACCATAACCAAAATTCCCATAAATAAAATAATCTTTACCACAAATAAAAATAATACAACCATAATTAGAATTTATATTACTAATAATAATAATAATACTAATAATAATAATAATAATAATAATAAAACGAAATAAACGACAAAACAGCCCCCCTCCTTCAAAGACTCCACCACGACTCTAACAGCCCCTCTAACCACCTCACGACCGCCTCACTGCCCGCCGACAACCACCCTACGTAACACCCAGACCACCCACTCCATCATTGACACCCACCATCACCGTCGACTCTCTCCAATACGACCGACCAGACACAAACCCAACCCTGGTTCCTTCCCTACACTACGCTGCTACCCCCTGAACAGCCCCCTGTCGACACAACCACCAGGGCTTCCACCACACACCACCACCTTCCACGACCCCTTTGACACCTGACTGACAGACCCTGGTGGTGCCACTGTGTCGACCTCCCCCGAGTCAACAATGGTACCACCCCCTTACACACCTCTTCGTGAACAACCCAACCATACCCAAACTCCAACCCCTACAACAGCCCCATCGAACACCACTTTCTACACCACCCCCTGTCCTTGTAACCACCGAGACCGACCACCCACTACTCTCCTGACCACCGTGAACAAAATAACAGAAACAAGAACTCGAAATAACAACCTAACAACAACCGAGATCTAAACAAAGGTGAGCAGACCAACACGATTATAAAAATTGACAAAGCATGACTCACGTACCTGTTTCCCTGACCAAAACGATGGGGTTAGATACGGCCAAAAAGACTGTAGGCACTCCCTCTCTCTTCCGTGTGGTGGTGGCTGTAAGATCTAGGGTTTTGTTTAGATGAGAAAGCTCTGAAAATAAGAGCACAACACTCTCTTATATGGCGGCTTGTTCACGGTTTGAGGTGAGGATGAGTGTAAGAATTAGATTAGGGTTATGTTGCCATCGTGGGCTGTGGTGTTTGTGCACAGAAACCGAGGCCCAACACCACTCCTTAGAGGTCTTGAGTTCGAAACCCAAGAGGACCCAAGTCACTACCTCGAGATCCCTTGATCGAACCCCATCAAACACATAAACGTAGCCTAAAACTTATATGCAAAGGAAGTATTAAAACCGTATTTAACCTTGTAACAAAATAAATCTCATAACTAAACGTGACAAAAATCGAGGTATTACAGTCTTCCCCCCTTAAAATGAACTTCGTCCCGAAGTTCAGCATCGCTCAGATGGCAACACAATCACCTCAAACGCATTTGGAACATAAAACAACACAAGAGATTCACTTAAATCACAGAATGTTACATTCCACCCCCCTTAAAGAAAAGTTACGTCCGCGTAACTTACCTCAATCGAACAAATGTGGATAACGCTCTCGCATGGATGCCTCAGGCTCCCACGTAGCCTCCTCCTGATTGTGATTCGTCCACAAGACCTTCACCAAGGACGTCTCCTCATTGCGAGTCTTCCGTAACTTTCGGTCCAGAATTTCCTTCGGAGTCTCAATGTAGGCCAACTGCTCATCTACCTCAATCACCTCGTGCTGAAGCACATGTGATGGGTCACTCACATATTTTCTTAACTGCGAGACATGGAACACGTTGTGGACCTTGGATAGAGCTGGAGGTAAAGCTAGTCGGTATGCCACTTTGCCAACTCTGTCCAAGATCTCAAACGGTCCAATAAATTTCTGACTCAACTTGCCACGCTTGCCGAATCTCATCACACCCTTCATTGGAGATACTTTAAGCAGAACTTTCTCGCCAACCTCGAATGACATATCGCTCCTCTTTAAATCTGCATAACTCTTCTGTCGATCCTGGGCTGCCCTCATTTTCCGCCGTATCACCTGAACCTGCTCTACCATCTCCTGGATCATATCCGGGCCTAAAGTCACGACGTCGGCCCGGTCATCCCAACACACAGGACTTCTACACTTCCTCCCATACAGAGCCTCGAAAGGAGCCATCCCAATACTGGCATGATAGCTATTGTTATAAGAAAATTCTATCAATCCCAGTCGATCCTCCCAAGATCCTCCGAACTCCAGTACACAAGCTCTCAACATGTCCTCAAGAGTCTGAATCGTTCTCTCAGTCTGACCATCAGTAGCTGGATGGAAAGCTGTACTCATCTTCAATTGGGTACCCAAAGCGGTCTGCAACTCCTGCCAAAATCTAGATATGAACCTCGAGTCTCGATCTGAAACAATGTCCTTGGGTACGCCATGAAGTTTGACCACATTCTGAACATATGACTTAGCCAACTCGGCTTTACTCCAGGTATCTTTCATTGGAATAAAGTGAGCTGACTTAGTCAAACGATCCACGATCACCCAAATCATGTTGTTGCCCCTCTGAGTGCGAGGCAACCCCATGATAAAGTCCATCGAAATATTCTCCCACTTCCACTCGGGCACATCTAAAGGCTGAACTTTCCCTTGAGGTCTCTTATGCTCCCCTTTCACCCTCTGACATGTCAAGCACCTGGACACAAACTCAGCGACTTCCTTCTTCATGTTCGGCCACAAAAACGTCTTCTTAAGGTCCTTATACAGCTTGTCACCCCCTGGGTGAACAGAATAGGGAGTAGCATGAGCTTTAGTCAGGATCTTCTTCTTTAGTCCCTCTACATCCGGAACACACCATCGCCCACTGAACCTCAAGCTACCATCAGTATGGATACTGAACTTGGATGTCGTCTCTCCACCCTCACTCTCCACCATCTTGCGCCATTTCTGGGTTCTTGCATCATTCTTTTGTAACTCCCGTATCTCTCCATACAACTCGGGCTCTACCGTCAAATCACTAAGAGCATCCCCTTTCCTGATCATGAAAATTCCCATCCCTCTTAATTCACTATGCAACCTCACTCTCAATCTGGCACAATCCAAAGCATGGACAGATTTCCTACTTAGGGCGTCAGCTACCACATTTGCCTTGCCTTCGTGATAGACAATCTGCATATCACAATCTCTAATTAATTCTATCCACCTCCTCTGTCGCATGTTCAACTCTCTCTGGGTGTAGATATACTTCAGGCTCTTATGATCAGAAAACACCTTAAAAGTGGCTCCATAAAGGTAATGACGCCACAATTTCAGTGCAAAGACCACAGCGCCCAATTCCAAATCATGAGTCGGATAATTTTCTTCATAGGTCTTCAACTGGCGAGACGCATATGCTATTACTCTCCCATTCTGCATTAACACACAACCCAATCCATGCTTCGAAGCGTCGGTATAAACCTCGAAATTATCACTTCCGATTGGCAAGGCCAGGATAGGAGCTGTTGTCAGACGTTCCTTAAGAGTCAGGAATGCCTTCTCACAACTCTCATCCCAGACAAAACGGTTCTCTTTTCTCATTAACGATGTCAACGGCTTCGCTATCTTTGAAAAATCTTTGACGAATCTCCGATAATATCCAGCCAATCCCAAGAAACTTCGAATTTCGCTCATATTCTTCGGACTCTGCCACTTAATCACAGCCTCGATCTTACTAGGGTCAACAGACACTCCATCCTTTGAAATTACATGCCCTAGAAATGCCACTTTCTCCAACCAGAACTCGCACTTACTCAGCTTAGCATTGAGCTTATCTTCCTCTAGGTTCTGAAGTACTTTCCTCAAATGATCCTCCTGCTCTTCTGCGTTCTTAGAGTATACCAGGATATCATCTATGAATACCACCACAAACTTGTCCAGATATGGGCGGAAGACTCGATTCATCAAGTCCATGAACACAGCTGGAGCATTAGTCAATCCAAATGGCATAACCACAAATTCATAGTGGCCATACCTCGTTCGGAAAGCGGTCTTTGGAATATCTTCATCTTTTATCCTCAACTGATGATACCCGGATCTCAAATCAATCTTGGAGAAAACCCCGGCTCCACTCAATTGATCAAACAAGTCGTCAATTCTCGGCAAAGGATAACGGTTCTTGATGGTCACATTGTTCAGCTCTCGGTAGTCAACGCACAGCCTCAAACTCCCATCCTTCTTCTTCACAAATAACACAGGTGCTCCCCAGGGCGACACACTGGGTCGGATGAACCCTTTCTCAGCTAGTTCATCCAATTGCTTCTTCAACTCCTCCATTTCTTTTGGTCCCATACGGTACGGTGATTTAGATATTGGTCCCGCTCCTGGTTTTAGGTCAATGGAAAATTCCACTTCCCTCCTCGGCGGTAACCCTGGAACATCGTCTCGGAAAACTCCCTCAAACTCCCGTACCACTGGGATTTCACTAGTCTTGGGAGTCTCAGCCTCACAATCCCACATTTGACATAGGATCAGACTCTCTCCCTTCCTTAAGCCAGACTTAAGAGTATTAACAGAAATGAATTTGATTTTTGGTTTGACTCGATATCCCTTGTAAGACACCCTCACTCCCTTAGGTCCCTTCAAGGAAATCTTCTTTTGATGACAGTCGATGAAAGCCCGATACTTCCCTAGCCAGTCCATCCCCAGAATCACCTCAAAGCCCCCTAGTGGAAATTCTATGAGGTCACAATAGAAAATTGCTTCCCCGATTTTGATGGGTACACTTCCATAAACTCTATTACAAGCTATTGACTCTCCCGAAGGTATGGTCACTGAATCCGCGACCCAGTCGAATCTCTCAAGTCCCAAAGCCTTAACATGATCTCTAGACATAAACGAATGGGTGGCACCGGAATCGAAAAGTACGAAAGTAGGCTTAGAGTTCACAAGAAAAGTACCAGTTACCACATGTGCATCCTCCTGAGCTGCCTGTTTTCCCATGGCAAAGAGCTTGCCACTGGACTTGACCCCACTCTGACTGGCACTAGATGTCCCAGCCTGCTGATTTCCTTCTGTTCCCGTCCTTTGATTGCTTCCATTCCCCTGGTTCTGGTTCTGGTACGTGCGGTTTTGATAGTTATGTAGTTCCTCTGATAATTGCTAATCCCTCCAGATTTCGCACCCCCACCATAGTTTGTCGTGGGTGTGCGATAGCCACTACTACCATAGGGCTGAGTACGGGATCCCTGGTATCCAGATGTAGGCGTGCGATAGCCCCCAGATTGATTTCCTCCAGACGAACGACACACTGCCTGCTTATGTCCCCTCTTTCCACAGCCAAAACACACTATTCCTGCCGAACCACTGCCAGAAACTCCACTCATGTGATTGCCCCCACTCTTGTTTCTCGCACCTCCGGAAGAGTTGTTACTGAAGTAACCACTATACTTGTTGGTGCTTGGTTTCTTTGACCCAGAACTTTCAGTCACAGTCTCAGCCTTCCTCTTTTCTGATTTTGACTTCTTTTCTTCCTTGATCATATCCGAGAGCCTCTCCGCCGCCCCAGCCCGTAAATAGATGTCCCGGAATGTGGTAGGCGGAGCCGCAATCAGTCTCTTCTTGATAGCAATTGATAACCCTCTCTCGAACTTCATTGCCAGCATGGCATCATCGAACCCCATGTCTCCCACATAGTGCACCAACTGGATGAATTTCCTGTAATAAGCCTCTACGGTCATGTCCTCCGACATTTTGAATGAGTCGAACTCCTCCCTCAGCTTGCTCTTTTGGAATTCTGGTAGAAACACCTCGTTCAAGACCCCCTTGAATGCGTCCCAAGGAACAAACGCGGTTCCATCCTCTGTAGCTGCTTCCCGGATCTCTCCCTTATTCGCGGTCCACAAGTCTCCAGCCAGTCCTCTCAGATAGTGGGCTGCCTGGTCAACCCTCAGTTCATCGGGACAGTTCACCAGCTCGAACAAGTTACTAAATTCTCTGCACCAGGCTCCAAGCAAATGAGGTTCCCCCTCCCCGGTGAATTGGGTAGGATGGTGCCTCGCGATTATCGTGCTCATCTTAGCGGAGTCCATCTGTTTAGCCTTTAGAGCCGCATTCTCGGCTAGTAATCGGTCTAACTCCTCTTGTGTGATGTTAGCGAGGTTGTCTCTTCGCGGAGGCATACTATAATACAACAGAAAAGAAATGAGTCCCGTCTCATGTGGGTACCCATTAGGATTAGGGCTAAAGTCCCTAAACGATAAAGTCTAGCATCAACTACCAAATTGAGTACTATAAAACTATAACATGGCTCGGGATCACATAACCGCATATCACTAGACATGATGAGAAAGGAAATGAAAGCAGTTACTGACATGTTTCAAGATACTTCACATAACCAAACAAGTTCACACCTCTTTATTCAACAATTAAAATCCCTTTCATGCTCATGCCCCTTCCGGCTATTCCAATTAGTTTCATATACTCAAGTTTGCATAGATACTTCATCACAATATACCATTACTGCCATCTTATCCTAATCTACCCCTTTTCTCTCGTATTTTCACTCGGGGTTCCCGGGTAAGACTGATAGGGCCAATGGTTCGGTGTGAGGGGGCCCCAGACTCATACTTTACCTCTAGTGTGCTCCTAACAGTCCTATCCCGGGGTTCATTTTATTTAGACTCTCCTACGTTCATTGGGTTCATTAGGTTAGGCCTGAGGATCGTTCTCTCTGATACCACTTTGTATCACCCCCATTTATTTAAGGGCCTGTACTAGGACTCTTCAGATAAGTAAGGGTGTTACCATCTCGGTTTCCCGAGGCAGTAGATACAAAGGAAAGAAAAACAGTACTTTAATTAGAATTAAGATCGTCGTTTCAAGTTCTTACAACTGAATTCATAAGTCTTAGCCAAATAAAGAAAGTACAACTCGTGCTAAACTAGCTAAGGTGATCTAGACTCTAATCGGGTCCGGATCCAAGCTCATCCTCCCATAGCTCCCCCTTAGCTTCAGCCACCTGTCAATCTGCTCCCCAATAATTTGGTTCATCACAGGTGATCACGAACACACAGGGTCAACCACGAGGTTGAGTAGGGAAAAGAATAAATATAACAACAATATAATAACTCCGCACCGATCCAACGCCAATTAAACTCCGCACCGATCCATCTCCAAATATACTCCGCACCGATCCAACACCAATGTACTCCGCACCGATCCAACACCAATATACTCCGCACCGATCCAACACCGTATCACAAAACAATATACTATATATGGACATCGTAATAATATCTCAGAATGATATAAATAGCACAAAATAACGATCTCATGATATTATATCGTAAACATGCTTAACACCAAAGATGAACAGATCACACATTATTATAAACCAATACTTTCCCCTACCTGAAATAGTAGGAACGCAGACACAATCCGAGATATGCTTAGAAATGTTCCACTCGAAACTCGCTACCTAAACAGGTATACGTAACGAATTAATAACTTATACGACACCCTTAACAATCACACTTACTAAAAGAAATGGCAACCCCCATAAGTAGAAAGTTTCCATAAATAGAAACTTTCCCGATATAGCAACTTCCAAAAAATAGCAACTTCTAAATATAACAACTTTCGTTTGAATTTCATATTATTCTATGTACTACCACCATAACCAAAATTCCCATAAATAAAATAATCTTTACCACAAATAAAAATAATACAACCATAATTACAATTTATATTACTAATAATAATAATAATACTAATAATAATAATAATAATAATAAAACGAAATAAACGACAAAACAGCCCCCCTCCTTCAAAGACTCCACCACGACTCTAACAGCCCCTCTAACCACCTCACGACCGCCTCACTGCCCGCCGACAACCACCCTACGTAACACCCAGACCACCCACTCCATCATTGACACCCACCATCACCGTCGACTCCCTCCAATACGACCGACCAGACACAAACCCAACCCTGGTTCCTTCCCTACACTACGTTGCTACCCCCTGAACAGCCCCTGTCGACGCAACCACCAGGGCTTCCACCACACACCACCACCTTCCACGACCCCTTTGACACCTGACTGACAGACCCTGGTGGTGCCACTGTGTCGACCTCCCCCGAGTCAACAGTGGTACCACCCCCTTACACACCTCTTCGTGAACAACCCAACCATACCCAGACTCCAACCCCTACAACAGCCCCATCGAACACCACTTTCTACACCACCCCCTGTCCTTGTAACCACCGAGACCAACCACCCACTACTCTCCTGACCACCGTGAACAAAATAACAGAAATAACAACCTAACAACAACCGAGATCTAAACAAATGTGAGCAGACCAACACGATTATAAAAATTGACAAAGCATGACTCACGTACCTGTTTCCCTGACCAAAACGATGGGGTTAGACACGGCCAAAAAGACTGTAGGCACTCCCTCTCTCTTCCGTGTGGTGGTGGCTGTAAGATCTAGGGTTTTGTTTAGATGAGAAAGCTCTGAAAATAAGAGCACAACACTCTCTTATATGGCGGCTTGTTCACGGTTTGAGGTGAGGATGAGTGTAAGAATTAGATTAGGGTTATGTTGCCATCGTGGGCTGTGGTGTTTGTGCACAGAAACCGAGGCCCAACACCACTCCTTAGAGGTCTTGAGTTCGAAACCCAAGAGGACCCAAGTCACTACCTCGAGATCCCTTGATCGAACCCCATCAAACACATAAACGTAGCCTAAAACTTATATGCAAAGGAAGTATTAAAACCGTATTTAACCTTGTAACAAAATAAATCTCATAACTAAACGTGACAAAAATTGAGGTATTACATACTATGTTCTCTATGTTTATTCCCGTCTTTATTATTGTCTTAATAACCATGAGTAGCTAATTTCCATATGTTAGGATGTAGGGGATGAATATGCATAGGTAGTATAGATTCCGAGACCGACTTGTAGCAGAGCCGTGGTCGGCCGACTCAAATAATGGGTCGGTCAACCAAGGCGGTGGTCGGCCGACTGGAATAGCTGGTCGGTCGACCCACTCGCGCATGAATCATGTTTCGTCTTTCTTTGTTGACTATAATATCCTACAAAGAGACTGAAAGGAGACTTGTAGGACGTTAGTAATGACCTACCCAAGATTGAGAGATACGGGAAAGGCATTGGTTTACACCTTAAGACGGCTAGGTTACTTAAGGTTGAAAGGTATGTGACCTAGGATTTAGGAATCACCCTTATTGTTTAGACCCAATAATTGTGAGACCTAGGAACTAATAGCATAGGCCGAAGGGAGCTATTAGGTACCATAGACCGAAAGGATATGTTACACCCCTTACGCGACTGCAATACATGTTGACCTTAGGATTTATATTACCTTAGCTATTTATTACCCAAACATCCTAGCATCTCTTTTAATATAGTTTTATTCTCATGTTTAATTACTTGTTTATTTTATTCTTTGTCTTAGACTTAGTAAACAACCAATCAACCCCTAAAAATTGTTATCTTAACATTAACACTAAACAATAAACATTCCCCACCTCCTTGTGGTTCGACCCTGACTTTCACTATCTATTGTTAAAGTTTGGAATTATAAATTTTATCTTTGGTACCCTCAACGACGGGCATCACTCATTTTGTACTTAGCATTGGTTTAAGCTTATATGTAAATTTCGCTCTGAGATTGAAATCGTTCCATTAGTTAAGATCGAGTCTATTTCTTGCTTGAGGGCAAGCAAGGTTTGGTTTGGGGAATTTGATGCGTGTCTATTTTATGATGTTTTACATCTATTTTTACACGCATTTGGTCGCTCATTTACTATGTTTTAGCCCTTATTTCCCAACAATTGTGCACTTTCGTATTTTTATGCACTTTTGCAGATTTGTGCGGAAAAAGGACGTTTTTACACCAAATCTATGCCC
Organism: Silene conica; assembly: GCA_029255685.2. Classification (NCBI taxonomy): domain Eukaryota; kingdom Viridiplantae; phylum Streptophyta; class Magnoliopsida; order Caryophyllales; family Caryophyllaceae; genus Silene; species Silene conica. Next base: position 28,425,253 of record CM055314.2, on the reverse strand, counting down.
TCGGGATTTTTGCATAATTAAGGAACGAAGGAAAGTCAACAGGAATCTTTAATCAAGTATCAAAAGTCAAAACCGAGACGAATCAAAGCAATCTTATGCAGTAACGGGTCGACCGACCTACTATATGGGTCGGCCGACCAGTTCTTTGAAGCCCAGATTTCCTGAATCCCGTAAAGAGGTCGACCGACCCACATAGCAGGACGACCGACCTCAGCAAAGCCCAGAAGCTTTTTCAGAAACCGATTAGAAGTATGGAGTCTTTAGGAAACTCCTATTTTTTTCTGCCCTATATAAACTAATCTTTTGATAAGGGTTAGGGAGGGGTTCATCATCTAGTTTTTATCATTAAGTTCCAAATCTAGAAATCTTTTATCATCAAGTTCCTAATTTTAGTTTTCTCTTTAAGTTTTAATCTTTCAATAATTCTCAAGCATTCAATAAAGTTTGTCCCTTTCTGCCTTAATTCCGATTTCCGGTAATTCTCATCTTAATTTCAGTTTTAATATTGTTCTTATAATTGCTAGTATTCGGTTTAAGTTAGAATCCCAAGCTTTATTAATTCTTGCATGCTTAGATTGATGTTCACCATGATTTCCATGTTTACTTCTGTTTTTATTATTGTTTCAATTATTATGAGTCGCTAAATTCATATGTTAGGATGTAGGTGATGATTATGCATAGGTAGCGTGAATTCCGAGACCGACCTGTAGCAGAGCCGTGGTCGGCCGACTCAAATAATGGGTCGGTCGACCAAGGCGTTGGTCGGCCGACTGGACTAGCCGGTCGGTCGACCCACTCGCGTCTGCATTCTGTTTCGTCTTTCTTTGTTGACTATAATACCCTACAATGAGACAGAAAGGAGACTTGTAGGATGTTAGTAATGACCTACCCAAGATTGAGAGATACGGGAAGGGCATTGGTTTACACCTTAAGACGGCTAGGTTACTCAAGGCTGAAAGGTATGTGACCTAGAATTTAGGAATTACCCTTATTGTTGACACCCAATAATTGTGAGACCTAGGAACTAATAGCCTAGGCCGAAAGCAGCTATTAGGTACCATAGACCGAAAGGATATGTTACACCCCTTACGCGACTGCAATACATGTTGACCTTAGGATTTATATTACCTTAGCTATTTGTTACCCAAACATCCTAGCATCCCTTTTAATATAGTTTTAATCTCATCTTTATTTTCTTGTTTTATTTTTATCTTTGCCTTAGACCTAGTAAACAACCAATCAAACCCCCAAATTTGTTACTTTAAACATTAACATCAAAACAATAAACATTCCCCACCTCCTTGTGGTTCGACCCATACTTTCACTATCTATAGTTTAAGTTTAGGAATTATAAATTTATCTTTGGTACCCTCAACGACGGGCATCAAGCTCCTTTCGGCCTATGCTATTAGTTCCTAAGTCTCACGAATATTGGGTGTCAACAATAAGGGTGATTCCCAAATTTTAGGTGACATACCTTTCAGTCTTAAGTAACCTAGCCGTCTTAAAACGTTAACCAATGCCCTTCTCGTATCTTTCAACCTTGGGTAAGTCATTACTAACATCCTATAAGTCTCCTTTCAGTCTCATTATAGGGTGTTATAGTCGACGAAGTAAAACAGAACTGAAAACATGCGCGAAATCAGTCGACCGACCAGCTACTCCAGTCGGCCGACCAACCACCTCAGTTGACCGACCAGTTAAGCCAGTCGGTCGACCAAAAGTCTGCTACAGGTTGTCTCGGGTGCTATACCATCTACACAAATTATTCCCTACATCCTAACATATGAAATTAGCTACTCATAACTATGATAAAAACAATAACAACAATTAAGAAAACAGCATTCATAGTAAACAACAATCTATACATGCGATAAACAACAAGGCTTTGGGATTCTAACCTAAACCGGATACTAACAATTATATGAAACAACAATGAATAAACTGAAATCAAAGAGAATTACCGCAGAAGGAATTAGGGCAGAAAAGATAAGCTTTATTGAATCTCGTGGAAAGATTGTTTAAACAATGAATTAAAACTAAAGAAACAGTAACTTATTGTGATTATAGAAAACTAAATAAAGATTACTAAAGCAAAGATTAAACTAAATATGATTAAAAGATAGTAATTAGATGGTAATGTCTCAGATTCTTCACCCTAATCACGAAATTAGGCTTAAGTAGGCGAAAAGCAAAAGCTTTCTTTTGACCTAATCACGCGTATGGGATTTGCGGAGATTTCTGGAACTGCGCCTTGGTCGACCGACCAGGTGATGCGGTCGGTCGACCGGTTATCGGGCCTAGTGGACCTCAGTCTTCGTAAGTTGAAATCTGGGTTGAGATAACAGGTGTTCTGGTCGACCGACCAGGTTAGCCGGTCGGTCGACCGATTTTCCTGTGTGTCAGCCTTGCATTCGGCCAAATTTGATCTTTTGGTACTCGGTACGCGCTTTGAGTTGCTTCCTCCTCGTTCCTTGGTTATGCAAAAATCCCGAGGGTAGAAATTTGGTATAAAATCGCCTCTTTTTCGCGTAATTCTGCAAAAGAGCATAAAAACACGAAAGTAGACAATTGTTGGGAAATAAAGGCTAAAACATCGTAAATGAGCAATAAAACGCGTGTTAAAATAGATGTAAAGCATCATAAAATAGACACGCATCATACATCTTCATTTCATTCACTGTTACATTGAAACACCATTTTCTCTCATTTTTCTCAAGCTTAAAATCATCATCTCGACCTCTTCCCGATCTCGAATCAAGGTAAGCTTTACATTTTCGGAATCCTCTCAAGATTTGCCAACTTCCTATCTCTTTCAATTTCAGTTTTGGTAAACTCGAAAAAGACGCTGTTTTCACATAATTCTGTTTTAAGCTTATAATCTTCGTTTCTTTCGTTGTAGGAGTGGGATTAGACGACCCGAAGGTTGATAGTTACGTTGTTGAAGAAGAATTTGGAGCATAACCCGCTTACAATATGACAATTACGAGTAACTCGGCCTTTTTTGTTAAAATAGCACTTTTTGTGTTGTTCTTGGTTGAAGTTTCTGATTTTGTGAATTGTTGTTGTATGAGTTTAGTAAAATGCTAGGAAGGAACTTTACTTGTCCTTCACATGATTTAATCAAGGTTATGATGTTCCATATGGTTATTATGTTCACTTTTCAGTTTTTATAAAGTTAAGACGAATACTAAGATTGATCCTCATATGTGTTTGTTGTTGGATTTCATACTTGTTATTGAATCAAATGTGTGTTTAATATGTTGGGAAATCATTGCTTGGTGTAATTTTGAAGAGTTGTATCGATTTAGTCGAGATTTATGAATCACTGTAAAACGCGAATTTAAGCTTAGGGGTTCTGAGCCGGTCGACCGACCGGCAGCCGGTCAACCGGCTCGGAGTGTGTTATGTTGTTTTTGCGGTTTTGGAAATACGTAAGTGAAGTGGTGCTCAGCCGGGTGGCCGGCCGCCGGTCGACCGGCTGAGACACCTATTGGTGTGTTTTTCTTAAAAGCATAAGAAAGGGGGAAGTTAGGAGAAAGGTTCCTCAGCTGGATGGCCGGCGGCCGGTCGACCAGCTTGGAGCCCCTCCCCTTGTTTTTCGTTGTTTTCCATTGTTTCGAAGGCTGTTGTGTGTAGGGCTGTCAGACGACATCATCAACAACTCATAAAATCAGAATAATCAACAAGAACAACCACAAATGGTGCTACTTTAACCAAAAGGCCGAGTTACTCATCAAAGTCACCTTAAAAGCGGGTCATGCTCCAAGTTCTTCTTCAATAACAAAGCTATCAACCTCCGGGTCCTCTAATCCAACTCCTACAACAAAATAAACAAAGATTATATGCTTAAAACAGAATTTGGTGAAAACAGCGTCTTTTTCGAGTTTGATAAAACTGAAATTGAAAGAGATAGAAAGCTCGCAAAGTTCGAGAGGATTCCGAAAGTGTAAGGCTTACCTTGATTCGAGTTCGGGAACGGGTCGACATGTTGATTTTAAGCTTGAGAAAAATAGAGAACAATGGAGGTTTTTGTTACTGTGAAAGGAATTGTGAAAAATAAAGATGTCGATGAATAGGGTTTATGTGGGGCTTTATATTGTCCTTTCATTTATTTGAGTCGGGTTTTATTTGATTTTAAAAACGGACTCAAGTCGGGATTAGAATATCCCAATTAAACGACATCTTAAGAATTAGATATTCTTAAGACGTAACTTAACGGAAAACTTAAATTAAATTTACGATTTATTATTAAAATAATATGAAGTTTCCGAAATTACTTTTAATTTATTAAAATACCTTTTTACGAAAATACGGGATGTTACAATCACCCCATCTTTCAAAAAGTTTCGTCCTCGAAACTTGAAGACAGAAATTAGTACGAAAACAACTCTAGCTATCAAAACGTACTGCCGGGGTTTCGGTAACCCAAAACTTTATCTTTCGAAAAGGTTTCAAAAAGAAATAGAGTCTAAGGCACAAGTCTCTGTCAATGAACATTGGGATTCTCGTTACGTATTCAAGAGTCCGTCATTCCAAACCTGAGACAAGTCCCAAATTTAAAATCAGTCAAAAATTCGAAATTTAGATCGATCCGGTGTCGGTAAGCATAGTTCAGGTTATCAGACGTCTCCAATAACGAGCTCAAATGACCAATCGACGCTGAGATCAATCAAATTGCAAATCAATCAGTTCTTTTAAAACCAAATTTTCCCAAAAATAAATCTTTATTTTCGATTTCTCAAAAGAGTAAAATTGCAACAACGACAATAGGTTACTTTCAACAAAAGAGGGAGCAGTTTCAAATCCTCAAAACAATTAAGATTTTTCCAAAAACTGCAAACTTTCAAAGTGAACAATAGGGAACAATTTCAAAAACGCTCACTGGGAGCGTAGAAACGATCATAGAGATTACTTTCGACACGAAGGATTGTGAGTTTCTAGTTTCACAGCTGACAGAACATACAAGGAGGATCGAAGGAACGGAACGACCAGATTGAAGGTCAAGGAAGATGGTAACTCCTGCCAAACATGGGGTCACTAACCACTCAATCCATAATCAAAGCATCGTTACAATGATTACTAATATATCCCAAGACGGACAATTTCAGTGATCTCTAGACTCTCAATGGCTTCGCGATCCCTCTTATCATTATCTCCTCCACAGAACAAGGTATTTCCTCACTCACGGTTGAAGCTTAAGCCCATATTCTAGATCAAGGTTTCCACACTTCCGAGATTCTAAACCAAAATTTCATTATAACATCAAATTCCAAAAATTTACGATACAATACTCTCTACCCATGACTCTTCCCAATCAGATAGGCCATAACAAAATCTTATAACTTTTAGCCCTACTTAGCTCAATTCCACCAAACTCATTCCACGGAAGCACTTCGAGATCTTAAGTTCCCAATCTATTACCATGCAGTGAACATTCAAACCAAGGCCTTATTAAGGTAACAACTTCCAAATTCTCAAATTTCTTAACCACTTACCCAAAAGTATACACTCCAAAGAAAAGTTCCAAAGAAGTAACCACTTTCACTCCTACAGTTTCCATAAGGTTTAGTTATTCAAATTCTTAGATTCCTCAATGATATTCATGAACACTTATAAGTTGCAAATCTCTACACTATCATTACCACAAACATCAATGGTTACACATCAATCACCATTGAACTATTATTAAGCCAACGGGCTCCCATTATCCCACAAGTTATCATAAACGATTCACCTAATAATGGGTGTATTTCCCAATTTCATTAAGTACTTCGATAGGTAAACGATGAGGTTCAATAAGTAACTTAAGGTCAAATACTCAGTCAACTCCATAAGATAAATCATAAATGTCTCAACATTCTCACACCGTTACCAATAACTCTCGTTCCTCAAATATGTGGTGTTTTCTGCACTCAAGAAACTCCTCAAGATTAAGTAGCGGTAACTTACCCCATTCACCTATTTGACAACATCACTATCTTAAGCATGTCCCTCCGAAATCATCTAGGACTCCAAGCATCGTATTTAAATCCTCAAATGGTACTTCCAAATCCACAGATACCACTTACGTCTAGCCACCTAACACGAAACTCTCAAGGCGTCATACTATCCAACATCGCCCGAATATTGTTATCACAAACTCTCTCAACCAAATTCCGACAACGCGAAACCAAGCATTCCTCCAGGCATGTATCACTACTCCAAGAACGAGTCAATCTCGCCACTATTCTATAAGAGAGGGAACAAGGCTCACAGAAGAGGAGATGAGATACGAACTTCAGGGACAGACACGATACAGATCTCGAGAGAGACACACGGGAATCAGCTCGAGGCACAACGACATGACAAGGTATGGAACTTCAGGCTATGGACTCCAATTTAAAGCCAAGAGCAGAAGGAGAAGCAAGAAAGGAAAAAAGCGATATAAAGGAACGATCGCGGAAATCTTCCAATGTTCGGGTCCCTCATTATTCTCACGGATTCTCACTTCTTACTTTCTAAATCAAGTCATTCAATTATCGGTTCTCACGAACAATTTCTCCAATGATTTATATACCCTAATCTTCCAAACTTTAAAAAATATCATCATTACAACTACCTATTCCCAAAAGTTTGAGATGTCCCATCTCTGCTTGTCCCTAAATGATAATTCAATAACACTTTCAGGCCATCAAATTATATGTCATATACACTTTGCTTACCTCACTGTCCACCAGATAACCCTCAAGTTTCTGAAATTCCATCTCCCAATAAAGTACTTCATTTCATCCACATACCGGTGGTGCATCCTCAAATTTCTCTTAAGTTTTTCAATAAATAAACGCTAAGATTCATTAAGAATCCTAGGGTCAGATAATGATTCACTTCCTTCAAGCTTAAGTCATAAACTCTTCAAGTATTGAACTATTATAGTCAATGACTCGTATTCCTCAAACAACGGGCCTTTCTCAGCTCAATCACTCGCCTAAGTCCAGTGATACTAACTCACTTCACTCATCCACTCATCATCATTATCATCTTAAGCCTATTCCTTCCGGATCGCTCTATATCCTCAAGTATCTTATCTAACTCCTTAAACAGTACTCTTCAATCCACAAATTTTTAAAATCTAAGCATGGTTCTCAAGATTAAGTCCCACCGAATACTAAGTATACAACTCAACCTTCAAGCAAGTACCATATCACTCACTTTCACTCTCCCAATTGGATAGACAACTAGACACTTGGGTCATCAAAACATGTCCTCGATACCTCTTAAGTTTTTCCTCAAATAACAATCTTCTCAGCACACGGATTTACTATTATATTGTGACTAGTTCCTCAAAATTCTACAAAAGGAAGATTACCTACAAGGCACTATGAGAAAGCAAGCAACGATGTTAAATTGAAAAGATATGAAGATCTGTTCAAGTAAGATAGACAAATATAGCTCAGCAAGTATGAGGGACAAACTCATAGAAAATATTGTGGATATAATTCGTGGCATGGGGGCTAGACATCTTTCTTATGCAGGAAGACTGATCTTGGCGAAATCAGTCCTGTCAACAATGCATTCATATTGGGCCTCTATTTTTCTCATTCGTCATAATGAGGAAGGTGGATGCAATTTGTAGAAATTTCCTCTAGGGAGGGAAGGATACCTATTTAAGAGCTCCGAGTGTTAATTGGGCAAAGTGTTGTACGCCTAAACAGGAAGGTGGACTGGGCATTCTAAATGCTTCTTTTTGGAATAAAGCTCTCCTAGGAAAATACACTTCTTGGTTGGCAACAAAAAAAGACCATTTATGGGTTAGATTGGTGAATCATGTCAATATGAAAGGGAGACATTGGAAGGACTATGTTTCACCTACTGATTGTAGTTGGTCCTTGAAAAAAATCATTGCAGTGAAGGATTGTTTTAAACAAGGGTACAATAATGAGGTTTGGATTGCTTCTCCTAAGGGTTATAATGTGAAGGAAGGCTATAACTGGCTGAGAGTGAAGGAGCCTAATGTGACATGGAGGTACTTATGTTGGAACAGCCTGAACATCCCCAAGACTTCTTTTATTTACTGGGCTGCTCAACACAAGAGGCTTTACACCTTGGACAGATTATGCAGAATGGGTAATTGTGCTGATACGATCTGCTATATTTGCAGAGCTGATCCAGAAAATCACAAGCATATGTTCTATGATTGTATGTATGTTAAGAAGTGTAATACAGAACTTCAGGAACTTCTGCACATTAATATCTGGCCCTCTGATACGGTGCACTGGTTCTCTCATACAAGGAACAAATCAGGGCTCCAGAAAACGTTTTATTAGGGCTTGTTATGTCTATTTGATATATGCAGTATGGATGGCACGAAACACAGCTAGAGTTGAGCACTATATCCCTACCCCGAAGATGCTGGTTCTGAAAATTTGTAAGGAGGTGAAACTGAGATGGATGCATCAAAACAAGAAAAGTCTGGGAATGCGAGATCAGAACTGGTTACTGAGTTTCTAATTGTGATTTATGCTTTCATGTAATTAGCTTAGCATCAAAACTCATTCTTTGTATTGGTCAATTTTATTCAATATATACTTATATTCCAACAAAAGAAAGATAGACAAATATTCTAAAAGAAGGATGTGCATCCAGAGTTATCAAAGAAGGTGGTGCACAAAGAAAGGGGAGTATCTTCAAGGCTTAGAAACATTCTCCAATTGTAGCACGAATCTTACATCTTCGGTAGAAACTCCGGTCTTGATCGCCAAATGGGTAAGCTCACGGTTCGTCAATTGGAAGGTATAAAAGTAAATTCAATGACAATCAACAAACACGTTAGAGCCTAATAAAAGCAATCACAAAACAGGCTAAAATATAAGTCCTTAAATCTACCCCATCTCTCATTCATTATTCAATTATATGGTCAAGTTAAGTTGGGGGTTACATGAGTGCGTTGGGAGTGATAACGCTCTGATACCAAATGTAAAACCCCTCGTCGCAGCGGAAAATAAAACATTCAAACATGCAAAAATTTACGCGGAATTTAAACTTTCACATGCATGATAAACGAGGTGAATTAAAACTAAACTGTACAAACTGATATAAACCAAAACATAGATAAGTATTTGTCTAAGTATGAAAAGCATAAATACAAACAGCCTGGGATGGCACATCTCTACAGGCACTCAAGTATGAAAACCAAACGTCTTGGTCTAGCTACACGATAAGAAAGGTAGGTCAATGATGAAAGGATCATCGCTCGCTAGCCTCCAAAGTAACCCATCAGCTACCAACCTGTCATGTACCTACATACATAAAAACATGTTGTACGCCACAATCAGTTGGGAGTGACTATAGTTCTCCTAGCCACCTATTGTTAACGACACGTAACACATAAAGCATCCAACATACTCCAACATTTATAACATGTGAAGCATATATATATATATATATATCAATATCTCAATCTCATATCAACATGCAATACTTGCAAAGGCTCTCAACAAACTTCGGAAACTATTTGAAAGGAAAGTCGGTTTCCCTTCCGGTTGCCCGGCCGGGGGGTCTTTCAATCTAAACCATTTACGAAACCAGACTAAGAGTCGTCCAATGCCTTGGACGAACAGTTCTAAAATCAACAACACTCTATATGAACACAATCAATCAGCAACATCTGACACTGTACCCCAACTCCGGCATGCAGATACAATCAGCAGTATCTAAAACCTACCGCAACTCAGGCAAGCACTAGACACAAATCAGCAGTGTCCAAGTCACACCCCAACTCAGGTAAACTTGGTACACAAATCAGCAAGCATACACCCGTAGCCGCAACTCAGGCACAGATGGATACTAATCAGCTAATAATGGTTCTTAACGCAACTCAGTCAGAACCATTACTCTTCGTAATGAAATCAGGATCCCAACTCAGACCCAACCCACTACGGTCAAAAAAACTCACGATATGGCAGAGGTCGTAACTCAGACATTTCCCTACCGCATCATCCAGACACGAGACGATCCTTACGTCGCAACTCAGACTAGGCTGCCACGCCACAAACACTCACATGTCAAACTAGAGGATCGCAACTCAGACCATAGCTTGACATGCATCAAACATCAGTACATATCGTACTCTAGCGGTCCCAACTGAGACATATTCCGATATGTACTATAACCAAGTCCTTAGTCCTAATCTTCTAGACCTCTAACAACACTTAATTGATCCCGGGTACTAAGTTGAGGGAGAGCCGGTTTCCCTTTCGGTTACCCAACCGGGGGGGTCTCTATCCTCTCTCCATTCCCAAACCCAATAGAGTGCCGCCCGAACCTCGGGGACCTCAAACACACATAAGCATATAAGAGATGACCAAGTTCAACAACAACCATAAACAACCTAAGACTTCCTTTTACAAGTCTAAGGGTTCCTATACAACCAACTAAGTCCACTAGGTCTCATAACAACCTAAGACAAAGATTAGCCTAAGATAAGAAACAACATGCTAAAACATTGCTTACTAACTACCCATTACTCTAAAACAATGCTTACTAACTACCCATTTTTATTAAGTATAAACATAACAATATATGATACTTAAACATGCATTAAGACTTGTAAAGAAACCTTACAACCAAACAATTGAGAAATGATTAACATTAGGCAAATAGATACCCACTTGGCTAAACCTTACTTAGCTCAAACATACATTTAAAACCAAGTAAATATATTCATAAACATCACTTAAACATCACTTAAACAATTGGGAAACAAGTCCCCAAAACAATCACAAAACAATCAAACAACAAAAGGCTACATCGGTTTTTGCGCAGCCTACGCAAGCGGGTTGCGCAGCTGCGCCACAATTGCGCAGCCTGCGCCTAGGATTGTGCAGCCTACGCCCCTACACGGGCTGGCCTGTTTTCCCGATTTTCCTGCAATTCGCCATTTCCTTCAAACTTTCGACAAACACTTTTATACTATGATTTCAAGCCTCAAATCTATTCTATCAGCACATATCAACCCATAACAATCCCAAGTATGTCTAAAACACGATTTTTGAACAAATAGAACACGTATTAGTGTTAGGTTTTATTAGTTGCTCATAAACTAATTTTAGTCATACTAATATAATCTTTTAATTAACTCTTTAATTAACATATTATTAGGTGATCTTATGCATGCTAAAAGCGGAAATAAGAGAGTATTGGAGCCCTTACACACGGTCCAAATATTTAGCAAGGATGATCCTCCAAGTACCCAAAATAGAATACCTCCTTTGGATGCACCAAGACAACCCCTTAACAAACCGAGATCTTGAACAAGCTAGCACAAAATCGGTTTCTCCTTAAACTTATTCTAATCTCTCTTATTAGAATGTTGTTTGAATACTACAAAATAGTATGTATATATTATCTTATAATATGGTTTTGAGGTTGAACAATCTCTCCTTACCTAAGTAGAATTTCGGCTAGGTTAAGAAGAAGAAGTAGAATGAGGCTTATATATCTTGTATATATTAAGCATGAATCTTATTAAGATAACAATTAACTTAAGCATGGCATGGGGAAGGAGGTTGGCCGGCCTTAGGGAACCACAATGGGGAACATCTTGACTTCTCAAGACACTAGGGTGGCTTTAGGTTAGTGTTTTCTAGGTTAGTTTTAATGATTGTGTTTTATACATTAATAAACACAAAACACACCCTTAACTAACCTCACCAAAACCGGCAACCATAATCCATAAAATGGATTTCATTTTACAACTTTGTAAAATGTACAATTTGTACAAAGTGTGACATCTTATATGTCATTAAGATATAAAATGCTTTAGTACAACTAAAACATATAATTATTTATCACATAAATATTGTACATAATTAAATAAATCATATCTATTTAATTAATAAGTAATTCGAAATTACTAATGTAAAATGATCATTTATCGTCAATACGATTTACAACCTTTGTATTAATTTCAACGCAATTCATTCTAATTACGATATTATGAAACATCGTTTAATGTTTAACAATTGACACGTTTCAATTTTAAACATAAATCTTACAATAAGATTTAACCTCTAATTTCTCGATATACGAGTTTAAGGAATATGATCAAATCGTATCAATATACATTTGATCAATTTATCAATTAAGGGAATTGTCCTAAAGGTGTGACCTAAAGGGATCAACTGACCACCACCGTCATACGACAGTAATGTCAAACTCTAGCTAGCCAATCATTACCGATTAATGTTGGTCAGTTGACTAATATAAATTGTATCATCCCTTGCGCATTCTCGTCATGAGATTTATTATGTGATCGCACTATTGTTGAGGACACATTTCCCAACAATCTCCCACTTGTCCTCGACAAGTGTGCGTCACCAATTCTCTTGTCCTATTACAATCTCCCACTCAATACAAGATGTCTCTCTGAGGTCGTACTTGCATTCGATCATATCATGAGTGGTTTCCTCGATCTGGAGAATAACTGTTTGACCGGAATTATCTACCATAGATACCTTCCGAGCGTGGCCACGCATTTCCAGTTAACTTCTCCTCGAGTGGCCCTGAGATTTGAACAACCCTGACAAGGGGTGGACAATTTCTATCGCACTACTTCCTTCAACTAGTCACAGTCAGTCACAACCCAAAACAATCCCATTTGACTCCAGTTACGAAAAGTCGTAGAGAATGGATCAAGGTCATGCCTAAACTGCACCATCTTGGGAGAGTAGTCTTTAGTCTAAGAATTGACTCACAAGAACACTATAGCAGCTCTCGCCACGACCCGGCTATAAAATTTCCAGAACTCTATAAGCGGTCACATTGCCCGACAGAGTGTCTCTTACAGTCTCCCTATGTGATCGACTAGTCATCACATATGACTCTATGGCACTTGAACTTGCCATCAATCGCCTCACGCTCTAGTCGCTTTGAGATGTCACCTCATGTAAGCGGCTAGGGGCCATACTAAGTCAATCTAGTTCACTTATGGGGTTCAATATTGTCTCATACAACCCATTTGGATTCTGACAAAGTATCTTTCACTTTGAGTTAATCATAACTCAAATGATGTTGTCATGCAACAATAGTCAATACTATTATTTTGCATTTGATGCACAATCATCTATTTGTATTAGTGTTTTGCGAATAAACCTTTTATTCATGATTGCAAAACTTACAAATTTTTGTCTCCTTCATTCTCATATTATCTCGTATAATATGATCCTATTTGAGTACATATCTAGAACTCTTTCTAGATTTTGAGTTTTCTTTCCGGAGGAAAGCTCCCACTGTTATCTTATAACTTGTGACGTATCGATATACAGTCACTTATGTACTGAAAACTTTATTGTAGTCTATTTATGATTTCATCATTCTAATAATTTTCACTCATCTTGGCTATTTGATAATGGTTTCATTCATCATTATGAATAATGTATCCAACCATTCTAACTTCTAGTGGGCGACGTTTTATTATCCATATAATAAACCTTCCCATTAAAACTCCATCATCATATGATACAAATTATTTTATTCATCTAAATTGAGTACCTCTTATTCTTTACTCTTAAAGAATCACCCATTCTCTCAAAATGGTAGGTTTCAATTCTTTAATGAATATTGCTCCCACTGAAAACAATATCCCTCGACTTCTTAAATGAACCTTTCATTTCTCGCATGTTAAACTATCACTATCCCTATAGTGATCTGTTTCCTTTCAATCAATCATCAACCTCTTATCATGTCTTCGTTTCCTCGAGACGAATATGACATGATAATTTCCTAGTAACTACATTGAGAGAATTGAGATGATTTTTTTTCTTTTATCTTATAAACTTAGAAAAATCATTTATTAAGGAACCGTTTTCCTTCCGATTTCATACGGGGTTTCATGTTTCCTCTCTATGAAACAATGAACATAAAGAACCTTTCTTCGAGTGTCCTCCCGTAGTTTCTTCAGTGTCCTCTCGTAGTTTCTTCAAATCATTTAGGGCTCTTCTCAAGACTCCCATATAGGAATCTTCTCTAAGATCCTTTATTTTCATCATTGGTGAGCGAAATATTTTCTCCCACTCTATCCTTGTAACAATAACCTTTATTCGTATAAGGATAGCTATTTCGATTAACCAATGCATGTGAATGTTTGAAGTTTTATAGGTGTGATGAATACATTCTCATTTTCACTTAAAATGGAAATCTTATACTGAACTGATATAGTCTCAATTTGATTGAAAGTATCTCATGGGGTGTAGTTCTCCGTTTTAATCAACACTTTGATTATATTGATCGTATCAATAGTTTGTTGCGTGATAAAATCACTATTATTCATGTTTAAACAAGGTATGCAATTTATTTGAGAAATGAAAACATTGATTAAGAACAAAAGTAGTGACTCGGGTTGAAAACCAAGTCACCAATATCCAAAATTACAACCATTGTTTTAGGATTTTAATCCTTGTCTTACAAGAAAATAAATTGTTCCATAAATACATGCAAAATATGAAAGAAGACGATATGAAAATTAGAGGCTAGCTCTTCAAGTCTTCGATCAATTTGGATGCTACCATAGCCATCCAAGTAAGGAACTTCAAGCTTCCTTCTCTTTGCCCTTATCATTATTAGGAGGCGCCCCTTTAAAACAATTAAAAAGGGTAAATATCAACACATTTCTATCATTATACATAAGTTGATAAATGACATGAATTTAAACGAGAATTATTACCTACAGCGGTTGCCTTCCCATTTTTGAGATCACTTAAGTATTTGGGGCAATTTCTCTTCCAATGACCGATCCTCGTGCAATAATGGCACTTGTCTTGCTCTTTTGAAGACGAGGTGGAAGCGCCTTTCGAAAAGGTCTTTTCTTTGGTCGCCTTGGGCTTGAACGTTTTCTTGCCCTTGCCTTTAGAGGCATTCCTTTTGAATCTCGTTTTCCCTTTCTTTTCGATGTTCAAAACATCCTTGGTGGAACTTTCATGAAGTCCCATGTCCCTTTCGGCTTGGACGAGCATCTTATGCAACTCTTCCAACGTGGTCTCTTGGTTTCACATATTGAAATTCACCCGGAATTGAGCATACGCCTTAACCTTATTGAGCGAGTGAAGAACTCGGTCAATAGAGAGTCGGGAACATCAACATCTTGAGCTTTTAGAGTCTCCACGAGCTCAACGAGTTTGAGCACATGAGGGCTTATCTTTTGCCCTTCCTTGAATGTAATGTCAAAGAAGGCGGAAGCCGCCTCATATTGAATCACCCTTGGAGTTTGCGAAAACATAGTCGCAAGCTTGGTGTATATTTCATATGATGTGGTCAAGTTTATCATACTCCTTTGGAGATCCGGCTCCATGGAGAAGATGAGCACATTTTTAAGAGCGGAGGACTCTTTCATGTAGGCTTCATAGGCCTCACGAGTTCCGACCGCGGAACGAGCGGTTGGAGCGGGAGGAGCGGCTTCGGATAGGTAACGACTATTATCGTCACCTTGAGCGGCCAAAAGCAATTGCGCATCCCAATCCTTAAAATTGGAACCATGCTTATCGAGTTTACAACGATCCATAAAGGATCGAAGCCATGATACGTTAGTGAGAGGTGGACCGTTGGTTGCCATTTGATGTTGTTGAAAATTAAACTACAATAATAAAAGGAAAAACAACATCATTTGAATTTTAAGAAACTTAAACATGTTAAGTATATTTACTTAATGATCTCTTACCCAATTAAGTAGACAATCCCGAGACCCAAACCCATACTAATCCGGGCACGGTGTAGCCGATTCAACCCGTATTGGTATAATTTGGTGGATTACCCTTTAATCGGTTCTACTCTTAGAACTCTCGGTCGACAATTTTCTTAAAATTAACTTTAGCCCGAACTTATTGCAACTACGGTTACGAATACTTTCGTTGAGATCAACCAAATTTCAAGGTGTAATCTTATTACCCCACTTACCCAACGTGACAATTTTAGTACCCCGGTATAGCCGAGCCTACGTTCTTGTGAAGAAGGGATTCATGGGTCCGTACTTTTTGGTAAGGCTAAGTCTCAATATTTATATGTAAGAGATCTAGTCAATTATTATCTATCTCCGTTTAAGTGAACTAAGTCGGTGAATTATCGATAAAATAAAAGACTAGGTCGAAACATGCATGATACGATGTATGACGATTTGGCTATGCATGCAAACATATAAAAAGCAAAATAAAAGCATAAATAAACCCTAGTATGGCCTTTCCTAGAAAAGAAATAATAAAAGTACAAATTCGGAAACCAACTCCTTTGGTCCCTTGAACTTCACGAGGCACGCACTTCGAGGTAAACACCGTCTTGTTCGGAACTCCTTTCCGAATGGCACCGTCTTCAAGGCTCTCCGAAAATTACAAAAATTACAACTTTTCTAGTCTACTTTATACATTATAAAATAGAAATAAATTACAATTGGGTGATACGAGATCACAAAATTACAACCGAATCGGTAACCCCTTACATTACGGGAAATACCGATTTAAAAACTAAGGCCATACTAAGTAAATTACATAATTCCCAAAATTACGTAAAATAAATCATGACATTCATAATATAATATGCAATGCTTATGTAAATATGAATTAACATGCAAACCGTAAGCCAAATCGTCCTATTTAAAACACTTATTTAAATAGTTATCGTAAACCTTGGTTTATGGAATCGCGTGTTTTAACGGTTAACAACACTATGCATTATATGAAACGGTTTTCATCCTTAAGTTAATCATCCCAACTCTTATAGGATTCAAAATTTAGTCTTACTCAAACTTTGAACATGACTTAACTTAATATATTTCAATATTGATCGGTATTACTCGGTTTTACGGGAAAAATAATATAAAAATCCAAAAGAGTCATAAAAATTTCGAAAATTCAAAATTAAAATTTTGAAAAATCCAGAATGTTCTTAAAATTTTCAGAATGTTAAATTATTAGTATTTATACGGTTTCAACATTATTTCGTAAATAAGACGTAAAACGAGCAATTTAAGTCGGAAAATTCAATAATTAATTCCATAAATGCAAATAAAATACTAATAAAATTTTTACACATTCCAAAACACTTTAAGAACACAAAATGGACAGAAAAATAAATTTCACACTGCCCAAGAGCCGAAACTTTAATTAAAAGACTCTTATTATTTTAATTTTAAATGCTACTTTTAACAAATTAAAATTTAAAACAAATCTGAAACTTTTGGCTCCCAAGAAAATTTTCATGATGAACATATCACATATGACTAATATGGGTTACATTTTTCGGCCATTTTAACAACATTTGCAAATTTTAACGATTTACGTCATATATCGTACGATTTTAACCTTTAAAATTATTTCTCAAGCAGAAAATAAGATAAAATTCTCGAAACTTTTATACATGCTGGAAATAATATATATGACATCGTGTTAAATTTTTATGCCAAATTCCAACTTAAACTATTAAAGTCGAAATTATGTCACTAACTACACGATTTTTACATTAAAAATCTATAATATTGCAATATTTGAGATAAATTTCTGGAAAATTCAACATAAATTTTAAATATTGCATGTGACTTCCTCATAGATTTTTATATTCAAATTCATAATATAACTATTTTAACCCATTTTTATTCATCTTATTGCATTTTAACCCTTAAAATTCATATCACACGTTTTATAAGTCCATAATTTACGAAAATTTATATTCATATTATAGAAAATACATGTGATAACATACTGAAAAATCTCGGCCAAAAGATGATTTTTGCTAATTTTCCCAAAATAAACGACTTTAACCATTAAAACTTTCTAAAAACCGAGATTTAATATACCATTAATCAATATTCATGCAAAATATATTCCAAATATTCTAAAACATTTTAGAAAAAAGTAGGTATTCATGCTAAATTAATTTCATGCATATCTTATATCAAACGAAAATTTTAAGTTTTATATTGTTATCTCTATAACTCCGTAAAAACGTAAACGGAAAGCATGCAAACAACCTATTGCTCTGATACCAATTGTTAGGTTTTATTAGTTGCTCATAAACTAATTTTAGTCATACTAATATAATCTTTTAATTAACTCTTTAATTAACATATTATTAGGTGATCTTATGCATGCTAAAAGCGGAAATAAGAGAGTATTTGAGCCCTTACACACGGTCCAAATATTTAGCAAGGATGATCCTCCAAGTACCCAAAATAGAATACCTCCTTTGGATGCACCAAGACAACCCCTTAACAAACCGAGATCTTGAACAAGCTAGCACAAAATCGGTTTCTCCTTAAACTTATTCTAATCTCTCTTATTAGAATGTTGTTTGAATACTACAAAATAGTATGTATATATTATCTTATAATATGGTTTTGAGGTTGAACAATCTCTCCTTACCTAAGTAGAATTTCGGCTAGGTTAAGAAGAAGAAGTAGAATGAGGCTTATATATCTTGTATATATTAAGCATGCATCTTATTAAGATAACAATTAACTTAAGCATGGCATGGGGAAGGAGGCTAGCCGGCCTTAGGGAACCACAATGGGGAACATCTTGACTTCTCAAGACACTAGGGTGGCTTTAGGTTAGTGTTTTCCAGGTTAGTTTTAATGATTGTGTTTTATACATTAATAAACACAAAACACACCCTTAACTAACCTCACCAAAACTGGCTACCATAATCCATAAAATGGATTTCATTTTACAACTTTGTAAAATGTACAATTTGTACAAAGTGTGACATCTTATATGTCATTAAGATATAAAATGCTTTAGTACAACTAAAACATATAATTATTTATCACATAAATATTGTACATAATTAAATAAATCATATCTATTTAATTAATAAGTAATTCGAAATTACTAATGTAAAATGATCATTTATCGTCAATACGATTTACAACCTTTGTATTAATTTCAACCCAATTCATTCTAATTACGATATTATGAAACATCGTTTAATGTTTAACAATTGACACGTTTCAATTTTAAACATAAATCTTACAATAAGATTTAACCTCTAATTTCTCGATATACGAGTTTAAGGAATATGATCAAATCGTATCAATATACATTTGATCAATTTATCAATTAAGGGAATTGTCCTAAAGGTGTGACCTAAAGGGATCAACTGACCACCACCGTCATACGACAGTAATGTCAAACTCTAGCTAGCCAATCATTACCGATTAATGTTGGTCAGTTGACTAATATAAATCGTATCATCCCTTGCGCATTCTCGTCATGAGATTTATTATGTGATCGCACTATTGTTGAGGACACATTTCCCAACAATTAGAGTCAAACATTGTATTCGTCTTAACAACTCAAAATCTGAAAAATTAACATAACAAGCATATGAACATTCAAAACTCCAATTAAATCATGTGAAGAACATATAAAACACATTCCTAACATAATCCTATACTCAAGCATCATCAACAACTCATAAAATCAGAATAATCACAAGAACAACCACAAATGGTGCTACTTTAACCAAAAGGCCGAGTTACTCATCTAAGTCACCTTAAAAGCGGGTCATGCTCCATGTTCTTCTTCAATAACAAAGCTATCAAACTCCGGGTCCTCTAATCCAACTCCTACAACAAAATAAACAAAGATTATATGCTTAAAACAGAATTTGGTGAAAACAGCGTCTTTTTCGAGTTTGATAAAACTGAAATTGAAAGAGATAGAAAGCTTGCAAATCTCGAGAGGATTCCGAAAATGTAAGGTTTACCTTGATTCGAGTTCGGGAAGGGGTCGACATGTTGATTTTAAGCTTGGGAAAAATGGAGAACAATGGAGGTTTTTGTTACTTTGAAAGGAATTGTGAAAAATAAAGATGTCGATGAATAGGGTTTATGGGGGGCTTTATATTGTCCTTTCACTTATTTGAGTCGGGTTTTATTTGATTTGAAAAACGGACTCAAGTCAGGGATAGAATATCCCCAGTGAACGACATCTTAAGAATTAGATATTCTTAAGACGTAACTTAACGAAAACTTAAATTAAATTTACGATTTATTATTAAAATAATATTAAGTTTCCGAAATTACTTTTAATTTATTAAAATACCTTTTTACAAAAATACGGGATGTTACACCCTCATTCACACTCATCAGAGTTATATAACCTTGTCGACTGGGCCCTCTTCTTCTTCCCAACCATCGGGGAGTTACCAACTTGGAGGATTGGCTTGGATTGTTACTCAGATGTGGAGAAATGTGGCTAAGACCTTTGACGGAGAGACCAGTTCTGCGGCCCTCACCGCCTGGTTCTTTGACATGGAGAGGAACTTCATGATATATGGTGTTCGTCCTGAGGATCAGACCAGAGTAGCATCTCAGTTTTTGGTTCGTGAGGCTGGACGTTGGTTGATGACGATCAGCTCTCCTGCTACTCGTGACCCTACTTTCACATGGAGCCGTTTCAAGACTCTTCTTGGCTTGATGTTTTACCACAGGGACATACGCCAACATAAGATGACCGAGTTCATGAACCTTCGCCAGGGAACCCTTTCTGTTCAAGCCTTCACCAATCAATTTGAGGAGCTAATTCACTTTGTCCCACAGCTAGTTGAGAAAGAAGAGGACAAAGCTTACCTATTTCGGAGCAAGCTTAATGCTGAGACTAGGAGTGTAGCCGGTGGTGACCCGAATTCTTACTTCCAGAGTTACAACAGTCTCTTGCGAGCGGAGGACCCCTACCAGATTTATTGTGAAGGAGCTAGAGCCTTATCTCCTCCCTGACCACCCTTGCATAGATGTCGAAGTGGGAGACCTCTTAGTCCTCCTTCCTGCTCATCTCCTCCTGGAAGGGGAAAGCGCCCATTGGTCACGGAGCAACCTGCTACAGTTAGCCCGGACTTAGACCCCCGTGGTAGGCCGCGCATTTGTTACAGTTACAGGAAACCCGGACACCTCTCTGATCAGTGTACCCAAAATAAGAAGTCCAAGAGAGCTAAGACTTCCCGGGCTCGAGGCGTGGACCTATCACCTGACGCTCCCCTAAAGTGTTTCAAATGTCGCAAGGATCGTCATCCGAGAGTCGACTGCCACGACAACCCTCACCCATGCCATGCATGCAAGAAGCCCGGACACCGCTTCGCCGAGTCTCCCGAGAAGAATGTTGCCATGGATAAAGCCGGCCCTATTGACCCAGAGGCGGAGACCAGTGGAGCCGTAGCTGTTCAGAGTCGAGCTGAGATCGGAGTCCACCCTGATTCATCTACTGGTATGTGCATGTTTACTGTTTTATTCGGAATCCGATGTACTTGTAACCGTTAAGATCTTAGTCTCCTCCCTTAGACTTTTCTTGATCTCCCCTGGGAGCTATCTTCATGTTCTCTTGACTTCACCTAGTAGCTTGCTTTTCCTGAAACACCTTGTGAGGTAACCTGCCTTACATAGACTTGGAGGAATCCCTTGAGGTTAACCGTAGACCATGTTTCTGAGGGAGGTTTTACTTGAGGAAAACCTAGGAGGCATTGTGAGATTTGTTTGGGTAATCCTAGTGTCTATATGTTCACCAGTTGGAAGCGTGAAAGCACCTGAGGGAATGCTTAAGCTGAAGGGAGCTTTTATGTTATTTCTGTAGAACTTAGATATGAGAATCGTGTTAAGTCATGGGTGTTCGTAAGTTTGGAAATACCATTTGAGGATTTAAAGTACTTAGAGTACTAAGGGATTTCAAGGAATATGTTTATTTAAGGTACTGATATCGTCAGCTAAGTGAATGAGGTAAGCTAATGCCGCTTAAACTTGAGGAACGAGAGTTATCGGTAACAATGTGAGAATGTTGAGACATTTACAATAGGACTTGTGGAGTTGACTGAGGGTTGGACCATAGGTTACTTAATGGATCTTAGCAGTTATCTATTGAAGAACTTAAAGGAAATTTGAGGATGCACCACCAGTTGTGAATGGAATAAAGTAATTCATTGGGAGATGTAAGTTCGGAAACGCGTCGATTTAAGTATGGTTATCTTGAGGACAGTAATGCAAGTGTAGTGGATATAGCATATGGGTTGATAGCCTGAGAGTTGGATTGAATTGTCGTTGAGGAACTATCAGAGACAAGTTATCTAAAACTTTTGGGAATAAGTAAGTGGAAGGTTGATGTTGTTTAAATTTTGAAGAATTATAGTACATAGATAGTTTTTTGGAAACGTTTGTGAGAGCCGATCTTGAACTTGCTTCACTTGGAATTTGTCACTTTAATTAGGACTTATCTTTGAATGTTTACCGTGTGGTAATAGATTGGGAATTTAGGAATTTGAACCTTGTGGAATAAGTTTGTTAGGATCGAACGGTTAAAATTTAAGGTTATTGATGAATTTAGTTATGGTTTCCCCAATGGGAAGAGGTTATAGGATAATGAATACCATATCTTGGGTCTCGAAGTTCGTTCTTATGGTAATAGAATTCCGATTTAGAGCTTTGGAAGGGTTCTTGTTGAGGAATACCTTGTTCTGTGGAGGAGATAATGATAAGAGGGATCGCGAACCCATTGAGAGTCTAGAGATCACTGGAATTTTCCTTCATGGGATATATTAGGGATCGTTGTAACGATGCTTTGATTATGGATTGTGACACCCGTCGTTGAGGGGTGACAAAGATAAGATTTATAAAACCTCGGCTTAAACTAGATAGCAAAAGTCAAGGGTCGAACCACAACGAGGTGGGGAATGTTTATTGTTCTATGTTGATGTTTTAGGGTAACAAGTTGGGGGTTTGATTATTTGGTTGTCACTAAATCTAAGAATAAACACAATAATAAAAACAAGAAATAAGAATAAGATAAAACTTATGGTAAAACGAATGCTAGGATGTTCGGGTAGTAAAGAGCTACGATGGTATAAATCCTAAGCCAACATGTATTGCAGTCGCGTAAGGGGTGTAACATATCCTCTCGGTCTATGATACCTAATAGCTCCTCTCGGCCTATGCCAGTAGTTCCTAGGTCTCACGAATATTGGGTGTCAACAATAAGGGTGATTCCTAAATTCTAGGTCACAAACCTTTCAGTCTTAAGTAACCTAGCCGTCTTAAAGCGTTAACCAATGCCCTTCCCGTATCTTTCATGGGTAAGTCATTACTAACATCCTATAAGTCTCCTTTCAGTCTCATTATAGGTTGTTATAGTCGACGAAGTAAAACAGTCTGAAAACGTACGCGAGGTTGGTCGACCGACCAACTATTTCGGTCGACCGACCAACTACCTCAGTCGACCGACCAGTGAAGCTGGTCGGCTGACCAAAGTCTGCTACAGGCCGATTCGGGTGTTATACCATCTACGCAAATTACTCCCTACATCCTAACATATGAAATTAGCTACTCATAACTATGAAAATAATAACAATAATGATTAAGAAAACAGTATTCATAGTAGACATAATTCTAAACATGCGATACACAATATGGCTTCGCGATTCTAAACTAAACCGGATGCTAATAATTCTATAAAGATAACAATTGAGAAACTGAAATCGAAAGAGGATTACCGCAACGGAATTAGGGCAGAAAGAAAGAAGCTTTATTAAATCCGTGTGAAAGATTGAATGTATACTAAGAATAATGCTAAGACTAGAAAAACTAAACAGAAAATTAATAGAGAATTATTGTAAAACTAAGAACTTTGTTTCTGATAAAAAGCTAGATTAAGAACTGAATCTTTTACCCTAATCACGAATTAGGCATTAAATAAGAATTACAAAAGCTTTCTCTTGACCTAATCACGCGTATGGGCTTTACGGAAATTTCTGGAACTGCGCGCTGGTCGACTGACCAGGTGATGCGGTCGGTCGACCGGTTATCGGGCCTGGTGGACTTCAGTCTTCGTAAGTTGAATTCTGGGTTGAGATACCAGGTCTTCTGGTCGACCGACCAGGGTAGTCGGTCGGTCGACCGGTTTTCCTGTGTGTCAGCCTTGAATTCGTCTAAATTTGATCTTTTGGTACTCGGTACGCGCTTTGAGTTGCTTCCTCCTCGTTCCTCGGTTATGCAAAAATCCCGAGGGTAGAAATTTGGTATAAAATCGCCTCTTTTCCGCATAATTCTGCAAAAGAGCATAAAAACACGAAAGTAGACAATTGTTGGGAAATAAAGGCTAAAACATCGTAAATGAGCGCTAAAATGCGTGTTAAAATAGATGTAAAACATCATAAAATAGACACGCATCAAATTCCCCAAACCAAACCTTGCTTGACCTTAAGCAAGAATTAGACTCGATCTTAAACTAATGGAACGATTTCAATCTCAGAGCGAAATTTACATGTAAGCCTAAACCAATGCCTAGTAACAAAATGAGAAAGTATTCAAATCATGCAAACAAGTTATGGGGTTGTCAAACTTACAAAACTAGAGACTATAGAGACTTTATGCCATGGACTCTCGCGGAACGCTCGAGACACACATGAAGCAAAGGTGAGTGTATGTAGAAGATAGAAAGAAGTATATTGTAAAGACACTCACCTAACTTCGACTCATGAAAACATGCCTGCAATCTAACATGAAGAAGAATTCTACAACCATGCTTAAACATACTCATTAATGACTCGGATACATGCAATTGAGGTAATAAAGAATATGTGAGGTGAAAGGTAAAAGAGGTTAAGATATTTTTGGACAAGTGGGGTTAGTAGCCAAGCTAGTAAAACCAATTCCCAACAACATATTTCACGACTTTTGACATTATGAAAGTGCTCTTTTGTAGCACAACTCTCACATTATATAAAAGAAAGGACTCCCAAGTATTTTGAATGAAGTACGGGGGTGATCACATGTAAAAGAGAGGAATTTCCAGAACGAGATTGAACTTCTGTTTCTGTCAGTTGGTCGACCGACCAGTAGGGATGGTCGGTCGACTAACGTGTAGGTTTCTTTTGATTTTTTCGTTTTTCTTTCTTTCTTTTTATGAATTTTTCTGTTCTTTTTCTTTCTTTCTTTCTTTTCTCTTTTTTTTCAAGATGGCATACAAACCAAGGTGCCTCAAATAATTCCAAAGACCACAAGCACTAGCTTGGAAGGGTAGGTTAAGTATAAGATGTAGTTTTGGAGGATATAAAGGCAATTTTGGCTTTGTAGGGCTTATGGGTAAATAAGAGGAAATGGGTCTCAAATGCACGTACCATGACTTCACAAAACGAGATAGTAAACAAGTATATAGCAATTCATGTTCATGTTTATGCATATTGATGTAACATGTTCCAAGGGGAGTACTACTCACATCCTAGACGAATGGTTTAAGAATGAAACTAAGAATAAAGCTCTAAAACTCAGAATGTAAAGTAGATTGCCAAGGTATAAGTCAAGTCTCAAGAAACACAAGTTAACAAAAACTCGTAGGTATGCATAGGACTCTTATACTAAAACAAGATGACAAGGCAAGGCAAAGACATAAACATGTAAGATAGCAAAGATCATCATTGAAATACTCTCGTTCCGACTCGACCTATATGCTAAAATAAACGTGCATTTTTTTGAAATTTTTAAAAATTTTCTATTTTTTTGGATTTTTCTTTTGTATATGCAAGGAAAATAAAGAAAAGAACGAATGCAATACAGAAATGCAATAAACGTGTGAAAAAATGCAATGGATCAATGCATGTGACACAAAACAATTCTCCAAACCAACCCGCACAATGTCCCCATTGTGCATCAGCCTAAATAGAGGTTCAATAAAAATAAAGGAAAATTGCAAAAAATGTAAAAACCAAGGAAAAATGGAAAGAACTCACCGAATTTTTAAGCGCAAGGGAAAGCTCCCCAAAGCAGCATAAGCTGGGAGGTTTCGGTGGCCAGCAGTGCCACTCCAAGTACCTGAAAAAGTTAAACGAAAGAGAGCCCTTTTCGGGGATTAAACTATGTTTTGGGTGACGGATAATGTATTGAAGGTTTGAACAAAAGAAAAGAAGTGGAAGCATAAAGGAAAGAAAAAGGGAAAGGAACTTTCTTAGGGCGTTTGCACGCTTCCCAAGAAATCACGGACCCGCTATACAGGTGAACTGGTCAATCGACCCTCCTTTCTGGTCGACCGACCAGATGACAGGATACAGGAGTTTCTGAATTGCAGGGTCTTGGTCGACCGACAGATGTTGCTGGTCGGTCGACTGACTTTCCTGTACAGTGGCCTTCTTCTTCTCGAAATTAACTTGTACTAAGCAAGTTAACCTTCCCCAAAACTGAAAAACATTATACATGCGCCCAAAACATGCGCAAAAATCCTGAATCCAGATCTAATTGTCTTAACTACGCAACGAAAGCAAAAATTGTTCTAAAAACATAAAGCAACGTAAACCAAAAAGTCTTAACAAAACAGAAAATTGTCTTAAGAACTAAAAACTTGAAAAACTCATCCGCGAAAGATGCGGAAAATCTCAGACCACGGCTTTTGGCTATATGTCGTAGTCTCCACCGTGTTTGTTTTAATTGCCAAACACGTCTCTTTTCCGTCACAAAGCATATGTGACGGAACACTCTTCTTCTCTTCTCCTCTTCTCTTCCAATCTTCTTCATCCACCACGTCCGGATCATCATCATCATGATAGCTCAAAATCCCGAGTCCTCCCCGTTGCACAACGACCTCCTTCACCAAGGGCTTCCCCAAACCATTCCCTGCAATAGGCAAAACAACAGCATCCTCCATATTGCTCCCAATCTGGGGCGGAGGTGTAAAAACAGGTATGGGTGTAGGCATTAAAATAGGAGAAGTGGTGATGACCTCATACTTCTTTTCAGAAGTGATAGCATTACAGGTAATGGGGGTCATAGCATCCTTCTTCCTATAGGACAAACCGAAGATGATAGAATGCTTCCCTACCTTAAAAGCCAAGGTCCTATTACCTACGTCAATCATAGCTCCCGCGGTATGTAAGAAGGGTCTCCCTATTATGATAGGTATATGGGCATCCTCAGGGATGTCCAAAACTACAAAGTCAACTGGGAAGAAGAACCTGTCAATGCGCACAGGGATGTTTTCCAACACCCCTATGGGTTCCATAGACGTACGATCGGCCATTTGAACCATCATGCAAGTCATTGCAAAGGTGGTCATTCCTAGTTTTAAGGCCACACTTAAGGGCATAACACTGATGCTAGCCCCTAAGTCACATAAGGCCTTCTTGACTAGGAAGGTCCTTATGTTACAAGGTACAGAAAAACTCCCGGGGTCCTCTAACTTATGAGGGGCTATGACATGGGACAGAAAACTCGAGGACTCCTCTGTAAGTGCTACAGACTCTACCTTATCAAGAGACCGCTTTCGGGTTAAAAGCTGTCTCATAAATCTTAAATACGAATGAATCTGTTGGACTAATTCCAAAAATGGTACTTGAACATTGAGGGAACGAATAACATCTTTGAATTTGTCGTAGGATACCTGTTCCTTCGTGGGTAGAAGTCGCTCCGGGTATGGAGGAGTAGAGCTTTCAGCATTTGCAGCTCTCCTTAAGAATTTGGGGGTCTTATCACCCCGGAATAGGAAATCCCTTAGGTTATCAGGCATTTCAGGCCTAAAGGAATCCGTCTATTCAGCTGCCTCGGTCGGTCGACCATCATCTTCGGTCGGTCGACCAACTTCCTGTTCTGCAGAATTTCCAGAAGCCTCTGGAATTGCGTTTGTGGTCGACCGACTGGAATCAGTGGTCGGTCGACCAGAATTACTGCTACTCGGAATCTGCCTTTTCCCCTTTCCTTTCTCACCAGCTTTCTCGCCTCCTATTTTGGCCCCGCTCCGCAATGAAATGATGTTAAGGGTCTCCTTTTTCTGGTCCGTCTTAGTCGGAAGTTGACCCGGGACTCGTGTATCGTTCTTGCTCGCAATTAGAGCAATCTGAGACTCCAACATTTTCATTCCCGCCTCTCGCGCCTATGACTCCTTTTGGACCAACCCTATAAGATTTTGGATTAAGGCATCCGTATTGGGTGGTGGGTTTGAAGGTGGTTGAGGGACGAAAGGTGGTTTTTGGAAGTTTTGTTTGTGCAGAGGGATGTAAGCTTGGTTTTGGTTTTGTTGTTGGTGTTGCGGGTTAAGGATGTTTTGACTCGTCCATCTCATGTGGGGGTGGACATTATTGTTGTTAGGGTCATAAAAATTGTTTTTACGGTAATGCTGGAAAGCCGCGCACGTTTCATTGGATAAAGTACAAAATTTTGAAACGTGCCCCTCTCCTCCGCATCTCTCACATATAAACGGACCGTCAGAACCTGCATTCACTTGGTACATGCCACCCTTACTCCCACTACCAACCTCAAACTTCCCGCCCCTCACCGCAAGCTTATCTAATTTGGCCATTAAAGCCTCAATAGCCGCCACATTCGACTCAGCCTTCATTTGGTTACCACGGGAAGTCTCGTGCTCAGCCCGATGTACTCCGACATCCTCTATGATCTTGAGACCCTTAGTCTCTCCCGAATTCTCCTGGAATCTCCCATTGGCAACAGCATCCAAGTAGGCCCGGTTATCGTCATAGAGGCCATTATAGAACTGGTTACATAGAAACCACTGTTCAAATCCATGATGAGGTATGGATCGAACGAGTCTCTTGAACCTAGTCCAAGCCTCACTGAAGTCTTCCGAAGCTCCTTGTTTGAAGCTAGTAATCTGCGCCATCAACGCATTAGTCTTGGCCGCATAATAGTATTTCCGATAGAAGGCCAAGGCTAATGTGTTCCAGTCGGTCACTCCCGCAGCAGTGCGGTCTAAGTCTCGGTACCACTCCCTCGCCGAGTCTCGGAGAGAAAAAATGAATCCGTGAAGATTTCTATATAATCCGTGAAGATTTCTATATGCTTCGCTGCATCCACATTAGCCGCGCCCCCGAACTGATTTTTCTCCACCATGGAGATGTAAGAAGGCTTGGCCTCAAATGGTTTCCCCGTGCCCGCAGGTAGAGTGAACCATTTGTAAAGGTCCTTCACCTGTGGCATGGAGTGACTGGTGATGCTTGCTTCTTCAGTCATCTTTTCCTCTTCTTCAAAGGTTTGGAAGCAGGTGTTTGTGGGTGTTTTGGGTGTAGGTGGATTGTGAGGTGATTGTGGTTGATTTGGTGTAGGTGGGTTGTTTTGTGGTGATGGTGGTTGATCAAAAATGTCTTCTGGAAATAGAGAAGATGGTGAACCTCATTCCCTACTCTCTAGAAAACGCTTTTTGCTTGCTCTAAGATTCCTCTCAAGCTCAAGATCAAGTGGTAGGAGTTCTCCCTGAACCGACCTGCGCATAAGATGGAAACTACAAGAAAAAAGTGAGAAAGGTTTAAGGAACAAAGTTCCTTAAACACAAAAACAAGAACAGAAAACAATAAACACTGGCGTCACCTCCCCGGCAACGGCGCCAAAATTTGACACCCGTCGTTGAGGGGTGTCAAAGATAAGATTTATAAACCCTCAGCTTAAACTAGATAGAGTAAGTCAAGGGTCGAACCACAAGGAGACAAGGTTAATTATGCTTGTGAATTTAGATTCTATTGAAGTAACAAAAAGGGGGGTTTTGATTGGTGGTTGAAACTAACGACTAAGACAACGAAATAAACAAGGATGCTAACCAAAGAGAAAGGATGTTTAGGAACTTCGGTTCCCCATGGCTAGGGTAAGTCAATAAAGGGTAAATAACCAAATAACACAATCCCAAGGAACAAATAATAAACCTTTAGGTCAATATTGTACCCAATCCTTACGGTCTTAGGGTTCCTAGTAAAGCACTAAACTTCCATTCATAGGGCAATCCCAAAATTGTTGTTAAACTAATTCTAACAATCTTTCAATCTAGAAGAATTAGTTCACCAACAATAATGGGGATTGGTATAAAAATCATAATACCATTAAAAACCTAATTTTCGCCATGGTTCCCCTAATTCCCAATCATAAGAATTAGCTATGCATAATTATAAAACTAATACTAACAAATTCGAGAAGTAGCATGCGAGATAACATAATTGAAAGTAATGATTCAAGAAGGCAAAACATAAATTTGAATAACAATAAAAGCAAAGAACAAGAATTGGAATTAACAAGGAAAATTAATTGCATAAACTTACAATCGAACGGAAAACAAGAATGAATCTGAAAGTTGGAGTTCTTCTCCCTAAGACTAATGTGTTTTCTACTTAATGACTGCTTAACCTAATAACACTCTCGAGGTTCTCTTAATAGTCCTCTAAATTACAAGATTAAAGAAATACAACCGAAATAAGAAACAAAACAGCGGAACCCGTGAGCTGGTCGACCGACCGGGCATAGTGGTCGGTCGACCACTTTAGCTGTATACAGGCCTTCTGTAACTGTGCACTGGTCGATCGACCAGTTAGGTTGGTCGGTCGACCATTTCCTGTGTATTCCAGCCTCTAATTAGCTTGCACGCATCTCTAGGCTACGAGTTCGGATCCTTGCTTCGTGCTTTCCCTTAGGACGGCTTTCGGAGGACGGTTAAAGCTTGATTTTGCTCACTTCCGCTTGTTCCTACATTTAAAACATAGAAATGCCAAAGTAAACAATTTCGGGAGGAAAAGTAACTAAAAGTTACAAATATGCATAGAAATATGTGCTGAAACTATAAATAAAATGTATAGTAAATGCACGTATCAGATTAAGTGGTTAGTGACCCCATGGTTGGCGAGAGTTACCATTCTTCCTCGACCTTTAGCCTAGCTGTTTCGTTCTTTCGATCCACCCTAGTATGTTTTGCTAGCGGTGAAACTGAAAATCCTATAATCCTTCGTGCCGGAGGTAATCTCTATGATCGTTTCTGCGCTCCCGGTGCCTGTTTCAGAAATTTGCTCCCTATTGTTAACCTTAAAAGTTTGCAGTTTTTGGAAAATCTTAATTGTTTTGAGTATTTCAAACTGCTCCCTCTTTTGTTGAAAGTAACCTTTTGTCGTTGTTGCAATTTTATTCTTTTAAAGAATCGAAAGTAAAGATTTATTGTAGGAAATTTGGTTTTAAAAGAACTGACTGATTTGCAAGGTCATTGATCTCAACGTCGATTTGTCATTTGAACTCCTTATCGGAGACGTCTCATAACCTGAACTATGCTTACCGACACCGGATTGGTTTTGTAACACCCCCATTTATTTAAGGGCCTGTACTAGGACTCCTCAGATAAGTAAGGGTGTTACCATCTCGGTTTCCCGAGGTAGTAGATACAAAGGAAGATAAACAGTACTTTAATTAAAGTTAAACCCATAACATGTTCTTACAACTGTAACCAAAAGTCATAACAAAATAAAGAAAGTACAACTCATGCTAAACTGACTAAGGTGATCTAGACTTTAGTCTGGTCCGGACCCAAGCTCTCGCTCCCATAGCTCCCTTTAGTCTCAGCCACCTGTCAATCTGCTCCCCAATAAATTGGTTCATCACAGGTGATCACGAATACACAGGGTCAACCACGAGGTTGAGTAGGGAAAAAGAAATAAATATACCAACAATATAATATACTCCGCACCGATCCAACGCCAAATAAACTCCGCACCGATCCAACACCAAATAAACTCCGCACCGATCCAACCCAAATAAACTCCGCACCGATCCAACACCAAATAAACTCCGCTCCGTATCACAAGACCCAATATTTTCACATCGTATTGTATCAGAGAAGTATACGAGACAATTAAACGCAATATAATACCATTCATCCAATAAGATATATAAATAGTTAACATAATAATAACAGATCACTCGTCACCATGTATACAGTTTTCCCCTACCTGAATTAGCAGGAAACGCAGATAAATCCGAGACTTGTTTAAAAATGCTCCACGCGAAAACCTCCACCTAAACATGTATTATATAATTAATAAAGCTCCCTTATACTTATAATGTCAACACACATTCTATTTATAGAAGCTTCCATAAAAGGAAAGTCTCTTCAAACAACACTACCCAATATGGCAACTTTCTAAATATAGTAATCCTTTAATAACTTAACCTCCATACGAAATATCGACCCAAAATAAATAATAAGGCAACACTTGATAATAAAATATTATTACAATAAAATACTAATAACATAATAATAATAATAATAATAATAATAATAATAATAATAATAATAATAATAATAATAATAAAAAAAAAAAAAAAAAAAAAAAAACTGGGCTTTTATTAAAAACGGGAAGAAAAATTACATGAGATTGGTGGGCACCCGTGAAACAAGCTGGGCGCCCACTCCCTTAGCAATAGCAAAACTAAGGCGAGTAAAAATAAAGGCCGCGGTCTTTGATCCAGCATCTTGGCACACAGAGAACTTCTGAATCCGCTTGAGCAAGGAAACAGCATCTTCCCCCAATTCCCCCAAAGAAGAGAAAGAGAAAGGCAAGAAGCCATACCCATGCCCCGCGGACAAGTCCCGATACTTGGCGCACTTCCTCCGAGCAGCATCCAGCACGACCCCTCCTGGCACGAAATCAGCCATCCCCGATTGAGTCAAAGGGGAAGA
Source organism: Silene conica (assembly GCA_029255685.2). Lineage (NCBI taxonomy): Eukaryota > Viridiplantae > Streptophyta > Magnoliopsida > Caryophyllales > Caryophyllaceae > Silene > Silene conica. Next base: position 28,392,833 of record CM055314.2, on the reverse strand, counting down.
CCCAACCAAATCCACGCAAACATCACGACCCCGATCCCAAGAATAGAGTAGCACATCCACAGGTCGCAAAGGCCCTCCCGCCCCATCGAGCAAACCGATATCCACCTCCCGACCAGCAGAGATCCCCGACCGGAATCAGATATCCAGAAGAGTATCACGTACCAGGTTATGCCGATGTTTGACACCAACAGCACTAACACAGGATACAGCATGATCCCCGAAGATATCCCCATCAAAAACCCGGGCGCAAGCGGAGCAAGGCACGGATACCGCGAATAACGGAACACCCAACCGATAACTGAGCACGCACCGATAAGTCCTACTGTTCATAGTCTGCCCCAAACCGGAAATAGGGACCACACGTAGCCAATCCGACGAGTGACCGCCTAGCTGAGACTTCCAAAGCATAACCTGACGAGGAGTCAAGGAGAAAACTGATTCTGCCGAAGCAACAACCCTCGTGAAATAAACATCTGCCAATTTCTGCATAAGTTTGGTGGCAGCGATCTCAGAAGGATTGCGCAGAAAATCAGAACCCGTAACCTCAGCAAAAGCATCCAGAGCTGACTGAAAGGAGGGGCCGGTGTCAAGGGCCCCCGAAACCCGAAGTAACCGATCCTGCAGTGCCACAGACTGCAGTCTAGAAGCTAAGAAGGCATAGTGCAGGACGTCAGAGGCAGCGTACACACCAAGGCCCCCAAAGGAGAAAGGGAGGGTGGCAAGTCGCCATTGCCAGTCATCGAAACCCGGTCCAGAAGCAGTGACGATACGCTCTAGGTGAGAACGCAAAGCCGCGTCGAAAAAAGGAGCAGCGGTCCCGAAAGCATCAGGGGAACAAGTACGCAAAGCGAAATAAAGCTTCGAGATACCAGTACAGGCTCGGAGCAAAAGAAGCTCACACTGCGGATCATCAACCAAAGATACGGAGTCCATGAGCCCAATAGTCTTAGTCACTCTCTCCATCACAACCTCACTACGAAAAACTGTGCACACACTCACCGGACCACCAAGGACTCTGACACCCCGCAGAGGGCGTGCAATAGCAGAAGGGAAAACACCCAAATCCCGGCTCCGGGGGTCCTCAGAAGGCCAAAAAACCACAGTCTTGCTAATATTAAGATGGAGACCCGATCGTGGCCCATCCTCCATAATCATCTCCAAAACCTTCCCCACAACCACGGTATCCCCGACAATAGTGCCATCATCCAAATACCAAGCCTGCAAGCTCAAGTCGAACGAGTCACGAAGCTTACAGACTAAAGGGTGTAGGACCAGCGAAAAGAGCAACGGACCCAAAGGATCACCCTGCTGAACACCCTGACAAGACCACAAGCTATGCTCACCATAGTACAAACGAGCGGGGCGGGAATAACAAAACTCCACCCAACAAGAAAGAGCAGGGCACTGACTACGCACCTCACGCAACATGACCTCTCTATCAACCATGTTAAAAGCGTTCTGGAAATCAACCAGCAGCATAGAAAGACCCACCTCATCACCCCGGCTCTCAACCAACCGGTTCAACGCATGCAGTATAGCCTCGCCCCCACCAGAAACACCAACCCCAAACTGAAGCCCATCAAAATAACCACTCAAAGAAGGACCAATCAAAAAAGCACCAACCTTGGATACCAGGCGCCTCCAGATCGTACCCACGGCAATAGGGCGGATACCACCACCCGGCTTGACAAGCGGGGTCAGCGGCGCACTCGCAATATACTCACCAAGAACCAGGGGACACCGCCCCTCAAGAAAGAGGTTAACAACCCCAGTGATAGAAGCCAGCAGCTCATCGGAAACGGCAGCCGCAGCACCACTCAAACAATCCAGAAGATGCTGAGCACGAAAACCATCTCTACCACAAGAAGTACCACGCGGAAACCCCCGCATCATACCCAGGACAGCAGAGACAGAGGCAACAAGAGGAGGATTACCCGCAGACCGAGAAGGCAAAACAGGCAAAAGGACGATGGGATGCTTATCTGCCAAAGCCGCAAGAGTAGCCGTATTGTAAGGAGCAACTCCAGAAGATGATAGCACACGAATGGCGGCGGTGTAATGACCGTCGCAAATCTTCCTCCTACACTGCTTAACATTAGCCTCACCCCTATCTAGCTCCTCATCAAAACGAAAAGAAGGAGAAGACGCAGCTAAGGTATCCCGAAGTACCTGCAACATGCCACCAGGCACACCCCACGAACCAATAGCACTAGAAATGCTCTCTTCCTGCCGCTGACGTCGGATAGCAGCACGACACTCACGACTACTCTGCGGAGAGAAAGTCTTGAGAATACAAATGGGTAAAACAAGCAAGGCAACCCAAGAGGAGAGATCAGAAGGAGAACGGATCACAGCATCAAGGGCCCCTTTAAGAACCCGCGACAAACCCAGGCGACACCGAGTGGGGATGGACTTCACAGTTCGCAAACCCTTAGACAACAAACAATCCAGAGAAGTAACAGTGAAACCATCGATAACCGCATGATCAACACCATCAGAAAGCAAGGGTGAGGCAGGCTCAGACGGCCTAGGAAAGTCGTAAAGAACGAAAGAGACAACCCCATCACCCGAATCTGGTGCCGCAACAGCAGACCCATCCCCAAGCAGGCAACGCTTACTATGCGCATGCGTTTTAAAACAAACCCCACATAACCAGATACCCATGCGACGAAAGGTAGTCTCAGCCTCTTCGAAAATAGACAAAGAAGTAAGAGATTGTCGAGTAATAACCTGGGCATCACCGGAACAGTGCCGATCACGTAGATGAGTTAGCATGGGAGCTTTTTTGAGACCATTACCACGGCCATCTTGACACCCAGATAGCCCCACAAAAGGACAATGGTACCGAGTGACGCTGGTCATGACATTCACGTACCAAACCAGTCACGAAACCATGCAAAACAAAACCACACGTGCACAAAAACGAGCAGCCCTGCAAACTGATCAGCAAACCCAAAACACGTAGCAAGCTACCACACAAGCAGCAGAATCTCCACAAATTCGAAAAATTCGATAAAAGGAGATCACCAACCTCCACGACTAGGATATGGAAAGAACGAAAGAACAAAACCGCACGCCTGAACCAAAAAGCCACCACAGTTCCCGTAACGCTAATACCGGCGAGCAGACCGAATAAAAGGGCACGCCGGAGCGACGCCGTAACCCAGAACGTAATACTTCACGTCCAAAAAGAGACCGTAACTGAAACCGCGCCACACACTCTCCTCTCACACACGGGGAAGCACCACAACCACAAATATTTCGCCGGCAAAAAGAGGTCGTCGACGAGTAGTGGGGTGGACGACGGTGACGTGAGGTGACCGCTGGTGGTTGGATGCACTCATTCACACCTCTCGCAAACAACAGAAACAACGACACCAGCCACACACACTCACCCCTGGTCGGCGTCTTGCGTCGCACCGTGACAGTAAACGGCCGGAGGCTGTCGTCGGACACCGCTGGTGGTAGGAACTGGCTACTGGAACCCTAAATAAAAAACGAAACCCTAAACCTGTCGCTGCACTCTCCGCTCTCTCACTCACCACACGAAACCACCACCGTTGAACTCGCCGGCGATGGGAGATGCCGACGAGATGCTTGCCGGCGACTGTTGGACCCCGGGACAGATGACGCCAGGAACCCTAACGCTGATATCGCAAGCGGATATCGCACTCTCCGCCCTCTCACCTCTCTCTAATTATTATTATTATTATTATTATTATTATTATTATTATTATTATTATAATAATAATACACAACATACCCACAAACAGCCCTATACTCGCCATCAACCAGCCCTGGACCCACCGTGTTACACCACCATTCCCACCGACAAACACCACCCTCTGTACCCAGCACCACCGTCTACCCGCACGACCACCATCAGACACCTCGTCCTCCACCGACGTGGTGAACCAGAGCCCACACCAGGCCTGGTTCATCACGCTAATCCCCTGACGAGGCCCAAACACACATCTCACGAGACCCACTCAGCCGCCAACACTCCCTGATTCCACCACCACAACCCACCTAGACACTTGACCCACAAGACTCGGTGGTAACACCGTGTGGACCTCCCCCGAGTCAACAGTGTTACCACCCCCAAGTACACCCATAAAACCCCCTGACTTACGAGTAAAAGAACGAAATAGCAGCCTCTTATGACAACCCCTATCAACCACCCTTAAACCACCACACCCAGCCACCGTGAACCGCCACAAATACCTCCAACGGACACCCCTAACCACTGCCTGACTCTCCAACCCGAGACCCATACCATACAACTCCAGACCACGACTCAAACGTACCATAAATTAACATTCAGAAACACGTAATAGTAAACGAGTAACAGTCATCTCTTTTAAGACGTATTAACACCCTTCACAACCCGCTTTAACAACCAACGACACTCTACCAGTGATTTGCATATACTCTCTACGTGATCTACTACAAAATTATGTAAAAACATCGAAGGTTCATCGTCTATACTGGTCTGATTTCGCTATACAAACTACACGACTCACAGGGAAAAAGAACGTGCGTGGTGACTTACCAGTTTTACAGCCCAAACGAACCACCGTGGATTGCCCTATGACCACCGTGCAAGGCTTCTACTCTCTCTTTGATGTGACGGCTAAAGATTGGTGTAGGAGAATTAAGGTTAAGGTAGGGTTTAGTGTTAGCAAAAACCATGTTAAGTAGGCGGCAGGCTGTATGTTGCTAGGGAATTAGAATACCGAGTATGGGCTCCTTCTTGCTTACACGCAATCCAAGGCCCATGCTAACACTCCCCTTTGATCCCAAGTTCGAACCCCCTCAAGAACGTTATTCTAATTATCATGCTTGTGGTTTGAATCCCTCTTCGAAACTCACCAAGGTCCAAAATACTTAACATAAAACGAGCGTACACTTAGCATTATAAACGAGTAATTGCATCTAATTATATCGTTTACCCATAATATTATTATATTTAATAATAATAATACGGGTTATTACAGGTTTAAGTTTGAATTTTTACTGATTAAAATTTTGGGACTTGTCTCGGATTTGGAACGTCGGACTCTTGAATACGTAACGAGAATCCCAATGTCCATTGACAAAGACTTGTGCCTTATAATCTATATCTTCTTGAAACCTTTTTGAAAGATAAAGTTTTGGGTTACCATAACCAGGGTAGTACGTTTTGATAGCTAGAGTTGTTTTCGTACTTATTTCGGTCTTCAAGTTTCGAGGACGAAAGTTTTTGAAAATTGGGGTGATTGTAACATCCCGTATTTTTGTAAATAATATTTTAATGATTTTAAAGTATTTTCCGGAATATAAGGATATTTTAATAATAAATCGTAAAGTTAATTTAAGTTTTCCGTTAAGTTTCGTCTTAAGAATATTTAATTCTTAAGATGTCATTCGCTTGGCATTTGAATCCCGACTTGAGCCCGCATCTCAAACAAATAACCCGACTCAAATAAAAAGAAAGGACAACTTAAACCCTACCCTAAACTCTATTCATCGACATCTTCATTTCATTCACTGTTACATTGAAACACCATTTTCTCTTATTTTTCTCAAGCTTAAAATCATCATCTCGACCTCTTCCCAAACTCGAATCAAGGTAAGCTTTACATTTTCGGAATCCTCTCGAGATTTGCCAACTTCCCATCTCTTTCAATTTAAGTTTTGGTAAACTCGAAAAAGACGCTTGATACGTGCAATTTATATAGACTTTTTAGGTCCATTTAGCACGTATTTCTATGCATTTTCATGCACTTTACGTGCCATTTTGCCCCCTTTTGCTTCCTTTGGTGTATTTTCTGTTATTTTGCAGGAATTACGCAAAAGATGAAGAAACCATGCGTTTTCTGTCCGTTTTGAGCTATTTTAGAGGATGAAGCAAGTCAAGAAGTCACATAACCCCGATTTTGCAGTGCAAGGCCTAAAGGAATGGTAACCGAGGCAAGAACGGGGAAAAAAGCAAGAAAGAAGCGGAAAAGAAGCACTGCATCAATCATTTACTCGATCGAGTAAGCACCAGAGCTCGATCGAGTGGATGCAGGAGGAGAAAGACTCGATCGAGTAGTTAGATACTCGATCGAGGAGTCTGCATGAAGGACCCAACCTTCGAGGATTCTAGGGTTACTCGATCGAGTAACTGCCAGCTCGAAGTTGCTCGATCGACCCCTTTTTGAAGAACAGTTACTCGATCGAGTGGTTCAGTCACTCGATTGAGCAACTCACTTAAGTGTCCCGGATTTGCAGTTTATGTTTTAGGTTTTATTTTCCTTTGAGTTAACTTAATCCTTATTTAAGGATTAGGTTAGCCACCTGTTAGGGGAGTTCACTTTTACATTGAGATTTATTCACATTCAACCATTCAATAGTTTTTCATTCAGTTTTCCCTTAACAATCATTTCAGTTCCAAGTACTTTTCGCTTAGGATTTTCATTCAAGCACTTTGGATCTTGTTCTTCCTTCCTTTGCCATTACTGTAATTCACTTTTTATTCTTTCTTTTATTGTTCTTATTTCCTTTGTTTTATGACTTATCCTAATTCTCCTTTATTCGTTATGTTGAATGTCATTGTTATCATCAATTTTATTAGTTTAGTTTCCCCAAGTATGCGTAGCTAATCCCCCTAATATGTTAGGATGAAGGAACACGCGGTAGTTATGTCGCAGGAATTGCATGTTAGTCGTCCTTACGACGAAGTTTACCCATAAACAATATAATTGTGAAACTTGTCAAATGAGTGCACCCAGGAGACTAGTTTACCTAGTAAAACCTACCTGGATCGAAAGATTGGTAGGTAGGCTTGTTTAGGGTGGTTTAGGAAACCTATCTAGAGATCGAAAGATTGATAGGGGAGTCCAGGGGTGATTTCAGACCGAAAGGATATTAATCGTTCCCACTTCGTTGTTGTTTCGACTGACCTAATCTTTATGTGACATTCATTGCCGCGACGACCTGAATCCTGATATATTCCTCCTTTTATTGCTTGAAATTCGTTTTATCATCTTTGTTTTAATTTCTTTTTGTTTTCATCTTAGTTATAATCAAAAACAAAACGCCCATTTTGTGACCTATAAACTGACCTTTGCTTAAGACCATGTCTCCCTGAGGATTCGACCCTACTTCCAGTAGCTTCCAGTTAGTAGACCTAGGTATTTATCTTTGGTGCATGAACGACACGCATCAAATTTTGGCGCCGTTGTCGGGGAAGCAATAGGTTTAAAGTCTTTGTTAGTTTATATTGTTGTTTTTCGTCTTAAGGAATTTCTTTTAATTCCTTAAGACCGTTCTTATTCTTTTTCTCAGTGTTGTGTATGCCCAGGTCTTCCATGTACGAATTAGTTGCTGTTAATCCTGAACCTGAAAGAATTTTAAGACGCCGCATAAGAGAAAGAAGAAGGGCGAGTCAGGAAGAAGTCTTGAGTATTCCTGAACCAGTTACTGTTGTACCAGTCAACCAAACCATAAGAATGCCAAACATCGCAAGTCATTCCGAACCAAAAGCTGATTCCATTCCAAAGGGTTTCACTCTCCTTGCTGATGAGCCGGGAACACGTTCAATATTCGACCCTCTTATATTAATCTGGTCGAGAGGAACATGTACCACGGCGCAGCGGGAGAGGACCCGAGGAAGCACGTGGAGATTTTCACGGACTATTGCTCCACCATTCCAACTTCTGCGACGGTCACGCAGGATAAGATAAAGGAAGTCCTTTTTCCTTTCTTCTTATCCGACGGGGCTAGAGAATGGTACCGGGACTTGGATAAGGAAGCTGCGGAGATCACCGATTGGAAGTCCCTAGCTTTGGCCTTCTACAAGAAGTATTATCCACCACAAAAGACTAATGCTCTTCGTTCCCAAATTACAAACTTTAAACAGTTTGGGACGAAGAACTTACATGAGGCTTGGACCAGATTCAAGAAGCTTGTGCGAGCATGTCCTCACCATGGTTTCCAACCATGGTTCATCAGCAACCAGTTTTACAACGGGTTGTTTGATGACCACCGAGCCATCCTTGATGCTGCATCAAAAGGGAGGTTCCAAAAGGACACTGAGGATGACAAAGGGTGGGGTATTATTGAGGAGATGGCCAATCACTGCGCGGAGTATGGAAATCCGAGGTCCGGGACGAGAACAGTAGCCGGAATAAATACTGAGGGTGTTGAGGCCAAACTTGATAAGCTGGCTGCGAGGTTTGACCTTTGGGACAAACAACAGGAGGGGAGTCAACAGACGTTTCATCTACTTCAAAAGGGTGAACCATCAATGTGTGAAAGATGTGGAGGTGTTGGGCATTCTGCTGTTGAATGTCTAGCCGAGAAAGAGCAAGTGTTTTCCTTCCAACAGTTTCGTCAGGGAGGAAATTTTTACAACCAGAACCAAGTCCGCCCTCACCTAAGGTGGACTAGTCAAAATGTGCTCAACCCAACCCCACCACCACAACAAAACTATATCCCCCCTCACCGCAACTAAAACATCAGAAGCCACCCCAATTCCAGCCGTCACAAGCTAGTGCTTCCTCATCTGGAGAAAATTCAGAAATCGGAGAGTTAAAAACTCTAGTTCAGTCCTTGGCATCCCAAATGCAAGCTGGGAATGCGTCCATTAAGTTGTTGGAGTCGCAGATCGCTCAACTGGCGGTCAAGCAACCATCCCGACCCCAAGGCAACTACCATCTCAAACCGAACAACGAAATGAGACCATTAACATGGTAAGGTTGAGGAGTGGGCGTGAGTATGAGGGACCAAGGAAGGAAGTTGCTGATCAGAATGTCGAAGAGGCTGTTATCAGAGATGTGTTCGATCGAGTGGTTAACAGAGCTCGATCGAACGGAAGCCAGGAAAATTCACTCGATCGAGGAGTTGTCAGAGCTCGATCGAGTGAGGTTGACACAGAGGTCCTCGATCGAGCAGTACCACTTGCTCGATCGAGCATAGCAGAGGAAAGGATCACTTGATCGAGTGATCCGATGGCAGAAAACACTCGATCGAGTGTTATTGAAAAAAGAAAAGAAAAGCGAGCGTTGGAACAGGCTGCGTACGAGAAGCAGAGTACGGGAATCCGAGCTGATATAAGAGATATTCCGTACCCGTCTAGATTGGTGGAGAAGGAGTTAGCCAAATTCGCGAGTACGCTACGAGAACTAAAGGTACACGTTCCATTCCTGGAATTATTGCTTAAGGTACCTTCTTACTTAAAGTTCATGCTGAGATTCTGATGCGCAAGCGTACTATCGATGTTAGTGAAATCGTTGCCTTGACGGAGGAATGCTACGCGTTCCTCCAAAATAAGACCCCACCTAAGCTAGCCGACCCTGGTAGCTTCTCAATACCATGTCAAATAGGAACCCACGTCATTGATAATGCGTTATGCGACCTAGGGGCGAGTGTTAGTGTGTTACCCCTATCGCTAGCAAGTAAATTGGGTTTTTCAAAGTTCAAATGTACCAATATGACGGTCCAAATGGCTGACCGTAGTGTATCGAGACCTCTAGGCATTTTGGAGGACATTCCTGTACAAATAGGAGAGTTCTTCATACCTGTTGACTTTGTGGTCCTCGATATACCTGAGGATTCCTACACCCCAATCATTTTGGGTAGACCTTTTCTGCACACTGCGAAAGCAGTGATAGATGTAGGTACTAAGACACTGACCTTCCAGGTTGGTGGCGAAGACTTAATTTTTAGGCAGACTAGTACATCTAGGTCACCCATGTCTGTTGTCCCTTGCTATTCGATGACTGATGATATATCTGTGAGTCTTAACCTGCTAGAACTGACACCTCTGCCTCACACTGAGAGCAAGTTAGAGGAAGATTTTTTGATTGCTGATGCAGGTACGGAACCAGATTATAACCCGGACGGATGGGGTTATTTGTCATTGAAAAAAAAGGGTAGGAACCCAAAGGAAAGCTTAGCCACGTCGAAAAGGACGTCGAAGGATTACACCATGGTATATGATCATGTCACCAATGCTACCAGCTGGAAACTGCGAGAAGAAGTCGTTACAACCGCGGAAGGGAGTTCGCGAGTCAGGAGCCCTGTCGTGGGCAGTAAACATTTGGTTTTCTGAACTATTAAGCCGGGTTTGCAACCCCGTGCAGCTTGTAACAGATTATTTACTGCGTTTTAGACTTAGACTACTACTTTTTATGCTTAATCCGTAGACCTATCTTTTATATCCGTAGGTAGCATAAGACTTTATGTGAATCCGAGACATTTTTTGTGGTTTTTCTGTATAGTTGTAGTGTTTGGTCATCTTATGCAGGACTGAACTGGAAAAAACGAAGAAAAAGAGACAGAAACAGAAGAGTCGAGGAAAAAACAAGGCTCCGCAAAAGAAAAGCCTCGTCGAGCTCTGTAAAGTGCTCGATCGAGTAATCGCTAGGGAAGAAATACTCGATCGAGTTCGTAAGAGCTCGATCGAGGAAAACCTAGTCGAGAAGAACTCAGAGCTGACAACCACTCGATCGAGTGGACTTCAGTACTCGATCGAGCAGATTGCCTTGAGTGATTTACTCGATCGAGCCCTTCTTAGAACTCGATCGAGCAACTCTCAGCCTATATATAAGGAAAGTCCTCGATGCTCATTTCATTTCACTCGATTTCAGATTTTCGCACTTCCCTCTCTTCGATTCCTCTCTTTTTCCTTGTTTGTCATCAATCAATAACTTTAATCTTACTTGTTTTCACTTCAATTTGAGTAACCAAGCGAAAGCCCCATCATTTTCCATACTAATTTTGAGTAATTCGAAATTTTCGAAAACCTAGGGTTTGTTCGTTCGAGTATTTCGAACTTGGGTTGTTAATTTGTCATTTTATTGCTCTAATCATCCTTGTTATCATCCAAGTAAGTCGTTTTCTGCTTAAATCCTATTCTAACTTCATTTTTTTACCCCAAATTTCGAATTTAGGGTTCTTGAATGGGATTTACGTTTTTTGCGATTTTGGGTAGGATTGTTATGATGATTCCGATTGATTGTGTGATTGTTGTGCAGAAATGGACGGAAAGGCGACCACCGTAGCCACCACCACTACCACGGCAGCAGCCACGGCAGCCGCTCCTTTCTCTTCCACTTCTGCCGCAGCAACCTCCACCCCGTGTTCCAGCTCCTGTCCTACCACCGCCGCCAAGCACCACAACTTACAGAACCACATCCATCACAACCATGGCACCAGTCGGGACTTCTTCCTCAGCTGATAAAGGGAAGGAGAAGATATTGGTTCTAGGGCAGAAGGGACAGAAGTCCGTACTTGGAATGCCACCTCGACGCGCTCCACGCCCACCAGCTCCACCTGCGATTCTCTCACTTGAGGAAATCCCCGAGGTAATATTCGCCGACACTGATCAGAGAGATCAGATGGAGGCTCTTGTTGATAATATTATCCGTTCTAGTCGTTTTTTGTATCGTCCGGACTTAGAGACACTAGGACTGCTTAGGCCCCTATTTGACCTTTTTACTGGTACGGGGATGGCTGGGTTGGTGACCATGTCTGAAGCGACCTACCAAGTACCTACTTTGGAGTTTTTCAGCTCCTACTCCTTCTCCCCTGACACCTTTCTGAGACTCCCGACCGAGCCCTACATTCACTTTTGACTTAGAAATGAGTCATATGACTGGACCTTAGCTAGGTTTATACAGGTTTTGGGGTTGGTTAGTGACGGACACCTGAGACCACCTAGGAACTTGGTTTCAAAGATGTGGGCGGCCCTTTCACACGTACCTTTTGCTAGCCGAAGGGTCGCCTACGTCCAAACTCCTGAGATTCGTATTTTACTCCGTCTGCTAGGAGAGACTATTTTTGCGCGACCCGAGCCAAACAACATTCGTAACACTGAGTTGGCCATTGTCGCAGGGTACCTGAACATCGATAGCGGTACTCCTTTTGCCCTTAACATAGCCTACCTCGTGGATACCCATCTAGGCGACATAGGTTGCAGATTCACTGGCGCTATCGTAGGCGGCGGGCTTGTCACCAGGATTTACAGATACATCTTTGACACTTTGCCTGATGGTGAGCCTGTCGTTGGCGATAGATACATTTCTATAGGCGCCATGGTCCAGTTGACCTGGTTTGCTCACGCTGACCGCAAGACTTGGAGGATTGCTAGATCACCTGCAGTAGTCCTCCCCTCTGACTCTCAACCTGCACTCACCCCTCTCACCACTGTTGAGGGGCCTAGACCAGACCCACCCTCCTATCGCATCTCTTTCACTTCTTCATCTTCAAAGAGGAAGCGTACCTCACCTGAGAGAGAGGTCAGAGCCACTCCAGGCTCTCGACCTTCACCGTCATCGTGACCATCATCATCCTCTCAGCCGACCACCACACACACCACCATTCCTACACCTACACCTTCACCTTTCACTGCTCCTTCCTCATCATCATCATCCACCCCAGGTTTCCCTACGCATTTTATTTTACCTCCTATTTTTGAGGTACCGCCGGCCGCAGACCGGGGGTACTGTGATCCTTTGCTTTTTGAGCTTCTCAGGGCCCAATCCATTCTTCAGAGGGACCTTACCTTGGTCAGCTTTCCGGATTACGACGCGAGGATGCGCACTGGCACTTTCCGACCTCCCAGTGGTCCTCACCCCTCTTTTTACCGATACCCAGATGGAGGGTACCCCCAGACCTCTTCTGAGGCACCTGGAGAGACAGCGGTATAGAGAGAGGTGCGGCGACGAGCGGAGGAGGCCGCTCAGCATGCCAGTGCCAGTGGAGGAGGAGAGGCGCAGGAAAGCTCCAGCGAGGAGGAGGATGAGTAGCAGTGGGAGTGAGGAGAGTGGTAGTGGGGACGAGGAGAGCTCGGAGGAGGCTGCGGAGTGATAGCTGCAGCTGGTTTGGGGAGGTTATGTATTTCTTGCCTTGCTTTCATCATAGTTTTCTTTTCTGCTCTTTAGTTTTGTATATTTTTCACCCCATAGGAGCATGTATTAGGTTGTATACCCCTTTCCCTGTCTTGTAGCCAATGAGGACATTGTCCAGTTCGGTTTGGGGAGGTGGAATGCATCCTTTTGCATCTGCATTTTTCATTTTGCATGCATTCACGTTTAATTTTTTGTATTTTTCGTTTTTCTTTTCCATTTATTTTATCTTTCTCACATAAAATCCATAAATTCAAAAAAATGCACGTTTACTTTGGCATATAGTCGAGTCAGAATGGAGTTTTCTGTGAGGATATTGCCTTCTAGGATCTTCGAGTTGAATGTCTTTTGCAGTTTTTCATCATCATATTGTAAAAACCATATAGCATGTCTCGAATTCCGTTTGGAAATTACACTTGGACTTCTGAACTTGACTTGACTTGTTTTGGCAAACTACACATACTTTCTGAGCTTTTAGAGCCATAACTGGTGACATCCATGACCAGTTTATCTAGGATTGAGAGTAGTACTCCCTTCATATCATTGCATTCACATGTATGACTTTTGATTGCTTCTTTTTGCCTGCACGCATGGTTTGTGGTTGGTGTCACATGTTAGGAGAGTACTTGCATTTTCCCTTTTCTTCATCATACCCATATAACTCCACATTTAGCCAAAAACTGTCAGTTGACCTATAAACTACACCCAGATTTAGCCTACCTCGTGTCGAGCTAGCCTTAGTGTTGTTTTGTGGTACATTTTTTCATTGTATCAGTTTTGGTTTGATCTTTATTTTCGGAGTTGGTATTTGAGAATTTGGGAACTTGAATTCGGATGCATGATTTTTGTCATGAACTTAGCAAAAGAAAATAAAAATAAAGAAAAAAAAATAAAGATAAAGAAAAAAAGAAAAGAAAAAGAAAAAGAAAAATGATTCCCGTGCTTATTTACATCTTTTGGGGAATAGAAAAAGAAAAAGAGAAAAAAAGGGTGTTTGCTAAGCATGATTGTGTGACCGATTCAAGTTCCGGGGTTAGTTGTGTGATATGCCGAACATGGCATTGTTTTTTAGTATTTTGGAAGGTTTACTTTTGGTTGAGTCTTGGTAGCTAGCTCGAGCCGTTACCCTCTCTTACCCATACAGTTTTTTTTGCCTCCTTTTACCCATTTTACCTCACATAACTATAATTATGCAAGTATGAAGTATTCGGCATGTGATGGACTTTGACAGGTTGTTGTGCGTGCGTACGGTAGTTAGAATCAATTGTCATACTAGTTGCATTGCATGATATGTTGGTCGCAGTTAGGTGAGTGTCTACATTTTCTTATCCTTCTCTCTTATACATATATGTTTACCCATTGATTGAGAGAAGAGCGATCCGGGAGATTCCAAGATACACGAGTCATTCAAGTCAGTCGTCCAAGTTGTTTTCATTGCATGTATGAATTCGTTGCTTTTGGTTTTGAACTCTATGATGGTTAATTTCTGCATTTGCATAGTCAAAAACATGGTCCATAGTTGGTTCTGAGGCGATTCCATTCCATTAGGTAGTAGTTAGTTGGTTTTAGTTCTTGTAGTTGCATTAGTTTGCTTGAGGACAAGCAAAGGTTTGGTTTGGGGATATTTGATACGTGCAATTTATATAGACTTTTTAGGTTCATTTCGCACGTATTTCTATGCATTTTCATGCACTTTACGTGCCATTTTGCCCCCTTTTGCTTCCTTTGCTCTATTTTCTGTTATTTTGCAGGAATTATGCAAAAGATGAAGAAACCATGCGTTTTCTGTCCGTTTTGAGCTATTTTAGAGGATGAAGCAAGTCAAGAAGTCCCATAGCCCCGATTTTGCAGTGCAAGGCCTAAAGGAACGGTAATCGAGGCAAGAACGAGGAAAAAAGCAAGAAAGAAGCGGAAAAGAAGCACTGCATCTGTCATTTACTCGATCGAGTAAGCACCAGACCTCGATCGAGTGGATGCAGGAGGAGAAAGACTCGATCGAGTAGTTAGATACTCGATCGAGGAGTCTGCAGGAAGGACCCAACCTTCGAGGATTCCAGGGTTACTCGATCGAGTAACTGCCAGCTCGAAGTTGCTCGATCGACCCCTTTTTGAAGAACAGTTACTCGATCGAGTGGTTCAGTCACTCGATCGAGCAACTCACTTAAGTGTCCCGGATTTACAGTTTACGTTTTGGGTTTTATTTTCCTTTGAGTTAACCTAATCCTTATTTAAGGATTAGGTTAGCCGCCTGTTAGGGGAGTTCACTTTTACATTGAGATTTATTCACATTCAACCATTCAATAGTTTTTCATTCAGTTTTCCCTTAAGCAGTCATTTCAGTTCCAAGTACTTTTCGCTTAGGATTTTCATTCAAGCACTTTGGATCTTGTTCTTCCTTCCTTTGCCATTACTGTAATTCACTTTTTACTCTTTCTTTTATTGTTCTTATTTCCTTTGTTTTATGACTTATCCCAATTCTCCTTTATCCGTTATGTTGAATGTCGTTGTTATCATCAATTTTATTAGTTTAGTTTCCCCAAGTATGCGTAGCTAATCCCCCTAATATGTTAGGATGAAGGAACTCACGATAGTTATGTCGTAGGAATTGCATGTTAGTCGTCCTTACGACGAAGTTTACCCATAAACAATATAATTGTGAAACTTGTCAAATAAGTGCACGCAGGAGACTAATTTACCTAGTAAAACCTACCTGGATCGAAAGATTGGCAGGTAGGCTTGTTTAGGGTGATTTACGAAACCTATATAGAGATCGAAAGATTGATAGGGGAGTCCAAGGGTGATTTCAGACCGAAAGGATATTAATCGTTCCCACTTCGCTGTTGTTTCGACTGACCTAATCTTTATGTGACATTCATTGCCGCGACGACCTGAATCCTGACATATTCCTCCTTTTATTGCTTGAAATTCGTTTTATCATCTTTGTTTTAATTTCTTTTTGTTTTCATCTTAGTTATAATCAAAAACAAAACCCCCATTTTGTGATCTATAAACTAACCTTTGCTTAAGACCATGTCTCCCTGAGGATTCGACCCTACTTCCACTAGCTTCCAGTTAGTAGACCTAGGTATTTATCTTTGGTGCATGAACGACACGCATCAACGCTGTTTTCACATAAATCTGTTTTAAGCTTATAATCTTCATTTCTTTCGTTGTAGGAGTGGGATTAGAGGACCCGAAGGTTGGTAGTTACGTTGTTGAAGAAGAATTTGGAGCATAACCCGCTTACAAGGTGACAATTACGAGTAACTCGGCCTTTTTGTTAAAATAGCAATTTTTGTGTTGTTCTTGGTTGAAGTTTCTGATTTTGTGAATTGTTGTTGTATGAGTTTAGTAACATGCTAGGAAGTAACATTAAATGTCCTTCACATGATTTAATCAAGGTTATGATGTTCCATTAATGTTCACTTTTCAGTTTTTTTATAAAGTTAAGACGAATACTAAGATTGATCCTCATATGTGTTTGTTGTTGGATTTCATGCTTGTTATTGAATCACAGGTGTGTTTAATATGGTGGGAAATCATTGCTTGTTGTAATTTTGAAGAATTGTATCGATTTAGTCGAAATTTATGGATCACTGTAAAACGCGAATTTAAGCTCAGGGGTTCTGAGCCGGTCGACCGACCGGCAGCCGGTCAACCGGCTGGGAGTGTGTTATGTTGTTTTTGCGGTTTTGGAAATACGTAAGTGAAGTGGTGCTCAGCCGGGTGGCCGGTCGCCGGTCGACCGGCTGAGACACCTATTGGTGTGTTTTTCTTAAAAGCGTAAGAAAGGGGGAAGTTAGGAGAAAGGTTCCCCAGCCGGGTGGCCGGCGGCCGGTCGACCGGCTGGGAGCCCCTTCCCTTGTTTTTTTTTATTATTTTCCATTGTTTCGAAGGCTGTTGTGTGTAGGGCTGTCACACGGCTGGCTGGCAGCCTTCCTCTGACCGGCTGAGAGCCCTATTACACTTAAAATCGCTTTATCTTTTGATCAGCTTGTCCGATTTGCTTGAGACTCGTTCCGTATGCTTTATATGTGTGATTGTGGTCCCCGGAGTACGGGCGGCACTATATTGGGTTCGGGAATGGAGAGAGGATAGAAACCCCCCGGTCGGGTCACCGAAAGGGGAACCTGCTCTCCCTCAACTTAGTTCCCGGGGTCAATTAAGTGTTGTTAGAAGTCTAGAAGGACTAGGACTAAGGATTTGGTTGTAGTACATATCGGAATATGTCTGAGCAGGGACCGCTAGAGTACGATATGTGCTGATGTTTGTATGCGTATCAAGTTATGGTCTGAGTAGGGACCCTCTAACTTGACATGTGAATGTTTGTGGCGTGTCGGCTACGTCTAAGCAGGGACCGCTGGACCGACACGTGTATGTTTGATGTGGTAGGATATGTCTGAGCAGGGACCGCTATTCTACCGTGAGATTGTATGACCGTAGTGGGTTGGGTCTGAGCAGGGATTCCAATTTCATTACGAAGGGTAATGGTCACGACTGAGCAGGGTCAATGAACCATTATTAGCTGATTGGTATCCACTCGTGCCTGAGCAGGGGTCACGAGTGTATGCTTGCTGATTGTGTACCAAGTCTAACCTGATAAGGGGTGTGACTTGGGCACTGCTGATTGTGTCTAGTTCTTGCCTGAGCAGGGGTAGGTCCTACACATTGCTGATTGCATATGTTTGCCTGAGTAGGGGTACGATGTCAGATGTTGCTGATTGTTTGATAGCGTCGTATAGTGAATGAGTTATCTTTAGTATTGGTCGTCCAAGGCATTGGACGACTCTTGGGCTAGTTCTGTAAATGGTTTGGATTGAAAGACACCCCCCCCCCCCCCGGCCGGGCAACCGGAAGGGAAACTGGCTCTCCTTCCAAATAGTTTCCGAAGTTGGTTGAGAGCCTTTGCATAGTTCTGCATGATGTTATGAGATTGAGATAGTGATGTATATATATATATATATAGAGAGAGAGAGAGAGAGAGGCAGGATCCGGTGAGTCCACCTAAATAGTTGAGTCCATGAGTCCATTTAGAATATCACAAGTTGTATTAAAAAATATCACTTTTTTTTACACTACAAAGTCTACAATATCACAACCTTTTCAATACAATATCACAGGAAACAATATCACGCATTATATAAAACAATATCACGAAATTTTTTCCAGAACTTTTTTTCCTGAAATTTTTTTTTTCAATTTTTTTCTCGAATTTTTTTTTTCAGTTTTTTTTTGTGATATTATTTTGAAGAACCGGTGATATTGTATTGAGTAACTTGTTATAATGTACTGAAAAAAAATCAAAAAAAATTTTCGAGAAAAAACGTCTTTTGTTAAACAATATCACGCACTATATTAAACAATATCACGAAATTTTTTCAAGAACTTTTTTTTCTGGAGATATTTTTTTCAAATTTTTTTTTTTCAATTTTTTTTCTCGAATTTCTTTCCGAAATATTTTTTTCTCAATTTTTTTTTTGTGATATTATTCTGAAGAACCGATGATATTGTATTGAGTAACTTGTGATATTGTAATGAAAAAAAATTTCGAGAAAAAACGCCTTTTTATTTAAAAAAAAAACGTGTTTATTTTTAAAAAAGTGCATACTGAAAAAGAGATTTTTTTAATAAAGAAAATGTCATTTTAAAAGAAGAGGCAAAAAAAAAGAAAAAAAAAAGTAATATTGAAAAAGAAAAAACAAAAAAAAGGAAAAAATATTGGTATTGAAAAAACGTGATATTTTTTATATAATTTGTGATATCATTGTTAGACTCATGGACTCAAATATTTAGGGTAGACTCATGCTCTCTCTCTCTCTCTCTCTCTCTCTCTTTCTCTCTCTCTCTCTCTCTCTCTCTATATATATATATATATATATATATATACTCCCTCCGTTCGATTCCACTTCGCGGATTTGCTTTTTGTACACTATTCACAAGTGGACATTTAATCTCAATTTTCTCCTAATACGTAAGAGAAAACATATTCATGTGGGGTCTTGTTTGATTCGTCTTTACGAGTACATTGAAAATATGTAACTTTTATAATTTTTGCAACTACGTAGCTAAAGATATTTAACATGTAAAACGTGCAATGGCAAACGTGAAAAAGCAAACCTGCGAAGTGGAATCGAACGGAGGGAGTATATATATATATATATATATATATATATATATATATATATATATATATATATATATATATATATATATATATATATATAGATTTAGGATCGGGTGAGAACGAACATTCGGTTCATACGGTGAGAACGAGTCAGGTCCGTTGGATTAAAACACAATCAACGGTTAAGAAATACCCACAACCCACATTCTAGATAGATTTTTTGACGGAGTAGATAATTTTTTTATTTTTTTTTTACTTTTTACATAAAATTAGATACATTTTTTTACGGGGTAAATACTTTTTTTTTTACCTTTTTACGTAAACCTATATACATTTTTTTGACGGAGTAGATGCATTTTTTTACTTTTTTACGTAAACCTAGATACATTTTTTGACGGAGTAGATACATTTTTTTTTTACTTTTTTTACATAAACCTAGATACATTTTTTGAAGGAGTAGATACATTTTTTTTAGTTTTTTTACATAAACCTAGATACATTCTTTGAAGTATTAGATACATTTTTTTTACTTTTTTACGTAAACCTAGATACATTTTTTGACGAATTAGATACATTTTTTTTTTACTTTTTTAGATAAACCTAGATACATTTTTTGAAGTAGTAGATACATTTTTTTTTTACTTTTTTACGTAAACCTAGATACATTTTTTGACGAAGTAGATATATTTTTTTTTTTACTTTTTTTGCATAAATGTAGATACATTTTTTGACGGAGTAGATACATTTTTTTTACTTAAACCTTTACGGAGTAGATACATTTTTTTACGTAAACCTAGATACAATTTTTGACGGAGTAGGTATATTTTTTTTAATTTTTAACATAAACATAGATACATTTTTTGACCGAGTAGATATATTTTTTTTTTAACATAAATCTAGATACATTTTTTGACGGAGTAGATACATTTTTTTTAATATTTTTTACATAAACCTAGATACATATTTTGACGGGGTAGATATATTTTTTTTACTTAAACCTAGATACATTTTTTTACGGGGTAGATACATCTTTTTTTACTTTTTTACTTTTTTACATAAAACTAGATAGTTGACGGAGTACATATATTTTTTTTACTTTTTTACATAAACTTATATACATTTTTTGGCGGGGTAAATAAATTTTTTTTACTAATTCTAAGTACATTTTATAGCCATGCAGGTACATTTTTTAAGTAGATCAGATTGTAATATGTACGTTGTGTTGTTAATGTGTCGTAGCAACTGGCTGACCTCTTTATGCATTTCTTAGAATGAGTTCTACGTATCAAGATGTGTTTAATTTGGCCATCTAATATCAGCTATTCGTTCCATCTAATCCAAGGGTTAGGGTGTGTTCTCACCGTATGCACCGAATGATCGTTCTCACCGGATCTTGCCTCTATATATATATATATATATATGTTGCACATGTTATAAGCGCTGGAGTATGTTGGATGTTTATGTGTTACGTGTCGTTATAAAAGGTGGCTAGGAGAACTCTAGTCACTCCCTACTGACTGTGGCGTACATGTTTTCATGTATGTAGGTACATGACAGGTGGCGGATGGGTTACATGGAGGCTAGGGAGTGATGATATGTTGTTCATCATTGACTTACCTATTAATATATCGTGTAGCTAGACCTAGTGTTCTTTTAGATTTCGTACTTGAGTGCCTGTAGGGATGTGTCATCCCAGGCTGTTTGTATTTATGTTTTCATACTTAGACTGTTATACTTATCTATGTTTTGTTTATATCAGTTTGTTCAGTTTTGTTTTAATTCACCTCGTTTATGATGCATGTTAAAGTTTAAATTCGTGCGTAAATTTTGGCATGTTTGTATGTTTTATTTTCCGCTGCGACGAGGGGTTTTACACCCATTATTTTGGGTAGACCATGTTTTCACACTGCTGGTGCAATTATAGATATAGGGAGTGGGACCCTGACCTTTAAAGTGGACAAGCACTCGATCATTTTTTGTCAATCTTATAGGAAGAAAGACGCCATGACTCCTATTACCTGCAATTATGTGCCTTCTGAATAGAAGTATGTTGTGATTACCGATGTTCCTACTTTAGGACCCGTCCCTATTCTTGTTATAACACCTTCGCTCCAGATTGGGAGCACGATGGAGGACAAACTTGTTGTTTTACAGGTAGGAATATTTCTTAAATTTCCATTAAAAGTATTAATCGAATTAATACTGCCAAAGATTATATCAAAAACGAATTGATAATAAAATAATAAATTGAATTAAAAGGACATGGATTATAGAAATAACCTTTAGTAATATGAGATAACGGCCTAAGAACAACCTAGTGACCTAAGTTTCAATATAGAAACTCTCCTTAGATTGCACCCAAGATGACCTGGGAAGTATGCCTTGAAATCTCCCCTAATTACTATTAATTATGGAGGTTTTGTGTTTTAGGGTTTTAGATGATAAAACTGATGAGCAACCAACTGATTAATATACTAAGTGTCCATGTGTGATCCTGTAAAAGATTTATTTAAATAATCACACACTGTGGAGGACATTTACTCCAACAATCTCCCACTTGTCCTACAAGTGTGTGCGCGATTACGATTCTCATATCCATAACTTTCTCTCACTCAATGGAAGACAAATTGCAATGTCTCACCTTACAAGGTCGTATCTCCTAAGTAATCATATCAAGAGCGGTTTCCTCGACTTGGCAATGGAAGAACTTAGCAAAAACATAAGTTCTTTTTTACTTAGCTAAGTTCTTAAATATGACCCTCGACTTGGCACGAGCGGTTCTTTTTTAAGAACTAAGTTCTTTGATAATTCTAAAAAAGTAAAATATTAATATAGAGATGAAAAGATTAATAGTGCGTCATATTTAAGAACTTAGTAAAAACATAAAGTTCTTAAGTTTAGTAATTGGCAAAAAATGACTTGGCAATGGAAGAACTTTATTTAAAGTTTTACCATTAAATCCTTGATAAAGAGAAAATTAAGGGTCCCATACTCCCACACTACCATACACGAGTAATAGGTTGATTTTTGGGTCTTGTGTAGAGTTGGCAGTGGGTCGTGCTGGGCCGGCCTGTGTCCCGGCCCACCGTGCCAGGTCTCCAAAAATGGCCCTGCCCAGGCACGATTTTTGGCCCATCGTGCGGTGTCGTGCCTGACCCATAGAAAACTTGACGGAACACCGGTTCCCCCGCGGTTTTTCCCTTATGGGTTTCCCGCGTCACCAAAAACGACTCTTCTTCCTTCATCCTTTTCTTGCTTGACAAACCCGAAACTAACATTGAAACACTTAAAATCGGCACTTAAGATCATTATACCCCGACTTAATAATCTTGGTAATTTTTGATCAACTAAAACCGCCTAAATATAAGATTTAAAATTGTAAAATTTACATAGCATCCAGAGTATTTTTGAGATAATATATTATGCAGTATACAAGTATCTTGAATGATTTTTAAACAATAGTAGAAAAAGGCGGAAGGTATTATTTAGGGTCCGATAATTTAAAGGCCATCTTTAAATTGTACTTTGGCTGTTAGATCATATTTGAGTATTTGAGTGAGACCCGTTAGAATTGAATGATTTTGTGAATTGAATTGACTTTTTGTTTGGGTTTCTGTAATATTCATTTTGCCTTCCCTTTTCTTCCTCGATACCAATTTAACTTTAAAACATTTTGATAAACGCGTGCATCGGACATGCATTAACCATTTACCCCCTCCTTAGGAAATCAGCAGGCATATATTATATTATATATTACACATACATATATAAGTTTGTTTCTGCAGTCCTTTTGTTTTAATAAAAATGGGAAGATTGTTCTTGATCGCATTAGAAGGCTTAATTTACAGTTGCAGGCATTGTGATACCCACCTCGGCATTGCTGATGATATCCTTTCTAAGGTATACATTTTTGTATGTTATTATATTATATTATATGTTTCTTGATTTCCATCTTTTATCTTTTTTTTCTCAATTAATTGTTGTTGCCTTACATTTCATTGATTTAATTGCTTCATTCTTGTTATTAATGTGAAATCACGTATCAAGATTTTTCTGTCATGATTGTGAAATCACGCTCACTTTTCTTTTTAAGCTTAAGATGGAATCATTGTTACCCATTAAACGTAAACATTTTTTTGATAATAAGTTGCCATTAGCATTTGGTTGTTAAAATGGCCACATTATGTCAGGTTGTGATCTCTACAATGTAGACGAAAAGTGTCCGTCTACAATGAGAATTTGCGTTTTGGAAACGTGTCATGTTGTTTCACTGGGCATATAATCTAATACACTGTATTCCCTAGTTTGGCTTTGGGAATTATTCTAACATGATTTTCGGAATGAAGCAAAACGACTTCTAATATCACGATTGCCAATCACTTTGTCCTTGATGAAGTCAGCCATACTTTCCACTTTTCATACTCCATATGTTGTATACTCTTCAATAGGAAAACGAGGAATGTTCTATGTAATGTGCAAGTATTTTGATTTTGAAAATTGATTGCCTACTACCTTTGTACGAAGTTACAAAACTAATCCCTGAAACATTATGAACATTGCAATTACTATAATTATCTAATATCATTTTTCCCTTGTAATTTAGTCAATGATATTTAGTATCTTCAACATTTCCTCTCACCACAACTTTAATATGTTTGTATCAGTCATTCAATTGCAGACATGGAAACGCGTACCTGTTTGATAAACTGTAAGTGTATTTTTTATAAATGTTATTTTCAATCTGCTGTTAAAAATAGCATTGTCGCTGTCAAAAGTCGGTTGCCATAAGGCTCGCGATGTAATTAAGTACCCGTTATGGAATGGTTTTGAGTTCTTAATAACCCTTTGAGGGAAATCAAGATAGAGGGCCAGCGAAATTTCAATTGCTTGAAATTTATTTGAGGGCTTGAATAATTTTGCAAGACCTTAATACCTTAAGGCTTTCTTAGAACTTAGGATATGGAAATATTACACCTAGTTTTCTGGAATTCCCCCATTTTTCAGCTTTGACCTGTTCTCGGAAGTACCTTATTCTATGGGAATCTTTTGCTGCGTAATTGGAGAGGAAATAAATCAATACTTCATTGGTGAATCCACCGTCCAGTCGTCCCCTCACATGTTTGAGAAATTATTCCAAAATAGCAAATTTTGAGTAGTAGTGGAAGGGTAAAAAGCAGTGATGGTTTAATGCTAAAGTTCTCCGTTGTTGCACATATATTGATTTGTCTTGGAGGGAGAAAAGCGGATCCCTCCATTTTTTCCCTCTCCATTTTCCTACAACCAGAGTGTTAACTCAATCAGGGAAATCACCTCATCCCCTTCCTTTTTTACTTGGTGTAGACTATAAATCATGTCTTTGATTAAATCCATTAGTTGGATTAGTGTGATTGATATTTTTTCCTTACTGCAGCGTGAACATCACTACAGGAGACAAAGAACAACGCCTTATGTTAACAGGGATGCACACCGTAGTTGACATATTCTGTGTTGGTTGTGGCTCAATTGTAGGGTGGAAATATGTGAGTCTATTTCCTGCAAATTAACTGGCCCCATTACATTACTACATTGACATTTAAACGCAGTCACATTTCTCATTCGTTGCAGGAGTCTGCACATGAGAAGAGTCAGAAGTACAAGGAAGGCAAATTCATTCTAGAGAGGTCTGTAAATGATTTGGAGACTTTAAACAGGTTCTTTTGCAAGTTTTGTTGACTATTGCTTTCACCCAAGACGTCATAACTTTCTCCTCGGTTCGTCATGCCGGGGGTTTCGTTTTCTGATTTTAAAGACGAGAATTGTTCTAAAACTATTGGCTCTTTGTTTCATCACGTGTCTGAGGTCTGATATCCATTTTATCTTTCTGAAACCTAACTTCAGCATAGCATGTTACACTTAGCTAATTCTCATCGTCTTTTCGCTAGAAGTTATACTTAGTCTAGGCAAGGTACAATGATGTTCTTTATAGGTCATATTTCGAAACATGACATATATGAGCACATAACTTCACGTCATCTAATCAAATGCAGAGACAATAAGTTACCTCAACTGTAAATAAAAACGGCTGTGGTCGTAGGAGCTGCAAGAAATAATTTCTTGCCCTAATTACTATATTGTTAGTTTTATTAATGGTTGATGCTTGAGTTTATTGCCGGAACAGATACCAGGCGATCGGCCCGAGTGGAAATGAATATGTATTCAATCATGAAGCTCAACTCGGAAGTGACATAGATGATGCTTAAGTCGATTTACAGTACGACTCTTTTGTACATTCTTTGAATCATTAACCAACATGCTGATATGATGGTACTCAGGAATCTCTCGTAAGTTGTAGGTCATGACACATACATGCAAGTGTTGCATTGTAGGTACACCTGCATTCTAGTAAGGCTCTTAGCATTCTCTAGTTAATTAGATTACCGGGAAATTCGAACAAGCTAATTTCAACAGAATTGTTATTATTAGGTGGAAAACATGTCCTATTATTTCAAACATTCTAAAAAGGAAATATATATATTACCAAATCTCTAAACGCACTATAATAATAACTCAAGTCAAATCTTTTAAAGTTTGGCTAGTATGTTTTGTTTTTTTCTAAAAATGTGAATTATAATGATTTTCAAAATATAATTTATTATCGCACTACGTTTTCTACTCAATACAACTTTTTGTACCAAACTTTCCATTTGTTTTCCCTTCTCTAGAAAAACAATAACGTCAATTCACAATTAAGCTAATACTTTTTTCTTTTTCTCTAATATTGAAATGTTTACCTTCTTGAATCCCAGTAGAAATTTTCAATTATGAACAATTATTCAAGTGACAAATGGGTAATTAATTTGTTAATCCTCTATTACTTATTAATTTGATTATTTTTTGTATAATATAGTTATTTTTTAAATTAGGTTTTATGGTATAACTTAATTAAAATGAATTATGGTGAGTTTATTGGTGTCACCGAGACTGGGCTGTTGGTGACGGTCGCCGACGAGAGTGGGTCTCCAACGAGGGTTTGTTTATTGGTACTACATATTTGGTATGTAGTATTGACATATTACTATCTTAATCAAAAATTTTCCATTTTTCGTAGTACAACTTTTTTTAATTCAATGTTGTAAGTACTACGTTGTGTGTATTTAATTTTAATACGTAAAAATAATAATTAATGCAGGGATCATGATTTTACTATATTGAGTAAAAAGTTATGCAAAAATATATTATGTTAATGTAGTACTAAATAAACAATTAAAATACTCAGAAAGACGAGTATCAACATCAGACTAAAAGGCGCAAGATTGATGTTGGAAACGTAAGTGTTAGCTTGAGTTTTAGGAAAAAGAAAATAAAAGGAGCGACATTTTTGTTTTGATTTATCAGGAATTTTGACAGTGATGAAGATAATCTAATCGATAATTTAACCCTTATATCGGGTTTCGATGGATCGTTGAAATTGATATGAATTGGTATCAACTGATATGAATTGATAATTATAAGAATATAAGGATATTCAGAGTAAATTTTCAAATGAATTGATATTTTGATATTAGAGGGAAAACATTAGATAAATGTTAGAGATGGAAAATCAAAAGGAAAATCATGACCTTTTTTAAAATTATGACTGTATTTATTTTTTCTTCTCAGAGTTTTGTTTGGCGTTCATTTGTCGATAAAACCCTCGTCTCCTATATATATACTAAAAGATTAGCATTCTTAAAAAATCTCGTTCAAAATCCCCGTTCATGTAATCAGTCGGAGGTATGTTTTATCTCATAAATCAAACGAAGGATCCTTTTAAAAGCTACATGAAGATAGCGATAATAAGACGAGCCGAATTGTCAGATGTTGTTTTGAGATCCTTAGTTTATAAGAAAATTGTTATTCTTTGGTTTCTATTAGATTTTTTTCCATTATGCCTATTCTTTGTTAGTGGCGTATGACGTTCTATTAATGAATTGTCTGTTTCTTTAAAAAAAAATAGAATACTGAAAATTGCGTTCAATGTTATACTCCGATTAATACTTACTTTAAATATACTCTAACCAAATCTTTTCTAACTATACCTATTGTTATATAATAGGCCCCGCTAATTAGCTACACTAATTGACAAGTATGTACCGTAAATACATATATAGTGAAATGATTTACGGAATATTTATCAATCTTTACCTAGATTGTCTATTTATTAGCAAACTAGTGTAGTTCACGTGCATTTATGCACGGTTTTGTTAGATGACAATAGTAGAGATAATAACGATTAATTTAACAACTTAAATTATAATTTAATGATAAAACCTATGATTATTATTTATTAGAATCAAATTACTGTTATTTAACAATTTAGTTTGACATTTAATATCTATGATATGTAAATAAAAAGATGAGAGTGAGATAATTATGAACGATTTTTTTTGAAATCATGCTCAAAATAAAGTAATTGTCGCTTGGGTTTGTTTTGATAATAATTGTCAAAATGATGTTCACGTAGGCTCCAGAAATCTGAATCTAAACACGCCATACCCAATGACGTGTATAGTGAGTGAAACACACCATTGTTAATGACATGTTTGTTCAACACCAATTTTCACATTCACAGAAGTTACAAAAGGTTTTTGACTTGGGAGATGATAAACATGTCATACATAATGGCGTGTATGTTGAAGTAAACACGGCATCCCTAATGGTGTGTTTTAGAAACCCAAAATCTTGACATTTACAAAAATGACAAGAGGTTAGGACTTGGTAAATGATAGACCCGCCATGCCTAATAACGTGTTTTTTGCCAGAGACAGGCCATGCGCAATGACGTGTATTGCTCAAAATAATTTTCCAGAAGCTCAGTGAGCTAGAATTGCCATGGAACTCTAAATACGTCATAGCTAATATAGCTTGTCTCTCTTCAAATACGGGCCATTGCTAATAGCGTGTTTATGTAGTACTATTTTTTTAAAAAAAAATTGATGATGAATACTCGAAAACTACTCAATCCATGCCGAAAATGAAATAATATAGCACACCAACACAACACACACAACACCAAATGAAATGTCAAACAATTGTCTATTAAACTGAAATAGAGTTTTACACCACACCAAATTGTTTCGCACAAGGAGTTACTAAATCCACCAACTAAAAAGTCTAATCCATTGTTATCAAAACTATTACATAGTCGCCATTTCACTTCTTACTCCCTCGAAAACGAGACCAAGCTTTCCTTTGAAGGCTTTAGGGTACCTTGTTCATTGATACGTTTCATGGAAGCACTAGAGCGTCAAGTGCGCTCAGTGTATTGTCTCAAAGGCATATTGTCTTCCAATTCCATTAATATTGAGTCGGTCGTTGGTTCTTCGGTTGGTTGGAGAATATGAGAAAAGCCAATATGTTGAAGAGTTTGAGAGGAGTAGTCCCGAATGTTAGAAACCATGGAATAGAAATGAGGGGGCACCTGAAGAGACATTTGTTGAAACTCCCTATTGCATGTCATATGGACATCCGCAAAGCCATGAGCCTAAAACTAAAAAAATAGTATTACAAATTAAATGGCATTTTATAAAAAAATTAGTTAAGTATTAGTAGACAAGTTTTTGTAGTATACTTACAAGATATTTTGTGACTTCAAATAGTACTTGATAAATAAGTTGTAGCGAGGAAGGGCTAATGAATCGAAGAGTTCGATCTCGGTACCAAAGCATATAAGGGTCATTGTAGTGCATTTCATTATAATCCCTTATACCATGGAACCTAAATTGGCCCTCTTAACCCACATTGTTTTGTAAGGAGCATGATTTTCCATCCAATTTCCTTTCATCTACTTTGTGTAACCTAGGCTCTGTATCACAAGGTAGAGGGATTTATTGTTTCCACCCTAATTGGTGAGCAACCCTATTAGGGAAATGCCACACAACAATGTTGAAGCAAATCATAGGTGCTATCGGAAGCCAATCATCTTGGCAAAACTCGGGTAAAGAGGATAAAATTTATTGGGTGTAAGGTTGCAATATAAATTGATCATGGTGCATTATATCAAAAGCATCCATATACCGAAGTAGTGATGTATGAACAGTCAATACAGTATTACTACTTCACACCTTACAATCCTTGATGTACACTCATCAATTTGCAATAGTAGTTTGAATTGTGGATACACCATTTATTCACGTATTCCAAACACTACAAATTTCGGTTTCCTTCTAACTCACGTTTTCTCGTATAACATGATCCATTTTAAGTACATGTCTAGATTTCATACTAGATTCGAGTTTCTATCCTTGAAAGAAGCTCCCACTGTTATTTTATAACTCGTGACGTGTTGGTATGTTAGAGGATCAACTTATCGCTCTCATGTACCCAGTCATATTGTACTTAAATTTATTTTGTAGTATTTTAATTGTTTGACTGTAAGACAGTTTTATAGTCACCAATCAACTTAATCAATAAAATAGCCTAGGATTACATTTAATCCTTATGGGTTCGAAAAATTTGAGTTGTGCAACCTTTTGTCTTTGGTTCAAGCTCTTGTTCGAATCCCAAAACGAATCGCAAGTTCTCGTCAAGAACTCGTGTCGGTTTTACAAGGCTTATCCATGACTCTTACATGGGTCAAATCGAATTTGACTTAACACGCTTCAAGCATTTTGGCATACATGAACAAAACAATGGCAGAAACATTAGTAATTAACTTCATGTTGTCAACAACTTTCGGATTCCATGAATCACCACGTCTCTATCTAGGTGATTCCATATTAATCGGTATGAATAATCTACTTAAGTTTTGAGTTTCAACAACTTTTAGATTCTATGAATCACCATGTCTCTTAACAAGGTGATTCCATATTCATCGATGTGAATAATCTACTTAACTTTGCTGATGTTTGAATAGACAAAGTTTCACTATCAATATAGTAAACTTTTCTATGTGCCTCCAACTTCCTATGTCATAATAGGTTAAATCATCCAAAATAATTAATACACACTCATATAGCGTGAATCAATCATCTCAAAAGAAGAAGGGAAAAAACATAAGAACTCATGATGCATCTTTAACATTTAACTACCCACAAATAAAATAAAAAATAGATTGAAATATAAAATATAGAGATAATGACCATATATGATAATGTAATCAAAGAAATAAATAAAGTAATGCGGTAAACATATATACATGGCCAAACACATTGCCATAATGAACTACAAACATGAGGTTAAATAAAAAAATGTGATTTCCAATAAACTAATTATTGAAAAAATAATCACGCACTATAAGTGCGTAGAGAATTAACAAGTCAAAATAGCACAAAGCCTATTTGAATTGTCCATCAACAAACAATGGATTAAACAACTACGAGTTATAAGAATTCTCGCTTTGTTTCTAAATCCACACAAGACAAGATTTAACAGGTGATGCAAGAAACAAACATATAACTCGAATTGATGGAGAATGATGTTATTTGGCTCAAAACTAACATGAACCAAAGTACCAAACAAATAATATCTCATACTTTTCTCTCTTCGACACTAAGTCAGACGTATTAAATAATACCACATATTTGTCCTAAATAGTAAGAAGAACATAGACTATTAATAATCATACCATGAGACTTTTCTCCCCGGATAAGTTTTTGAGACATTTACTACGGATTGAGTCTACTTACGACGAAAGCTTTTCCATTTTTCTATGCCAGAATCGGATGGCAAACAAATTACCATGGAAAAATAACTCATTCCGTAAGCCAACCACGTGTTTAAAAAACATTTCACCTAAGAAATGAAACACGGTGACAATACTCAAATACTCCGGGTCAAGACACACAATCTTGTATCCCACGTCAAAACGAAATTGACTCACACGTTATTCTTACGCTACATAAGCTGCAAGACCTGTCTCAAATAATTTAATAGATCTACATACAAAATAATACAATTTTGCACGCATCAAGCTTACTATATTTGAATGAATAAATACTGGTAAAACCATAAATTTTCATAATCCTACTCATTAGTAAGATATTCAACCTCGATTAGATAATACTGATCACAATTTCTCAAATCGTGATTATTAATAAGATACAAAATCTTAGAACTCTAATTATCAAAGTTCAAACCGCATCACTATGATGAACCAATCACCAAAAAATAAAAAACAGTTGTTGTCATACACAAGTATATGGATGGAGGCACAATTCCAATTAAATTATTAAAATTTCTTCATTTATATTGTTCGTTCGAAAATTTCGCTATGCTCATAATCATCACATACAAACGCAATAAACTACAAATTTCAACAACTTAATTAACTCTCTTGAGATTAAATGAAACAAAATCACTTAACAATTTAAAATACGCTAAACAAATTAGCTATTACCCTTATAATAACGGCTAAACAAATTAGCACGAACAATAATATCACTTTGATATTATCAAAACACTATGCAAAACAAATTTGCACGTCTTAATATTAATTAAAAAAAATTTAATCATAACACATATGACAGTTTTAATGAATTATTGATACACAACTAATATGTATACAATTGTCTCTCATCTCACATGTAAAAACTAATTTTACATGTATCATTATTATATATTATTGGTCCCTTTGGGGATGTCTGATAAAATAATATATATCACCAAGATATAAACCAATTATGTAAGACAAGTATACATAAACTAATATATCACTAAGACATAATGAGACCGCTTGTGTAAAACGAATTTACACATATCGGTATATCACTAAGATATAAGTCCTTTCGTAAAACAATTTACGATTACTATTATATCACAAAGATAAGCCTTGTAGGTAATTTATAAAATCTCACGAACAACGAATGTCAATTAGATATTTATTTTTTCTATGTAATACGAAATTACACAATTTTCACAAGATAAAATAAACGAAACAAATTCGTAAATTATAACTATAACTTGTAAAACACAATAGAGAGATAATAATGAGTAACATATACTAAATCAGACACAAAGTCGAACATTAGTATTTCTAATACTCATAAATCTGCTAGCCAAAATGATAATATATATATATATATATATATATCATTAAGACGTCCAAGTTTATATACAAGGATAAATTTTACGTAACTTATAAAATATCACACAGACATTTATCATTTGCACGTAAAATAAATTTATGAGACATACTCATAAAATATCAGATATAAGTAATTTCACTAAGAAATTTAATTATGTATATAAAACAAATTTATATGGCTCATGCTTATTTTCATATGAAACGTATTCATATAATCGTACTTTTAACCAAACACATTGGTATGTTACAATATCACAAAGATATATAATCATACATATAAAAATTATTTATACGACTCAAATTCAACATGTATGAAACATATTCATATTTATGCATAAACGTATAGATCTAGCTAAACAAATTAACAAAATCTTTCATAGTGAATATATATATATATATTAAAGTAACTACAACGAATTTACAATTATCGTTACAAAATGTATATAAAACATATTTATATACTAACGACACTCGCTAAACTAATTAGCGTAACATTTTGCACTTAGATAAAAGTAAACTTACATGTGATTGAAACACATTCATTGAAAAACAAAAAGGACTAATAAAAAATTATATTCCCATGTTCTAGTGTGCATCCAGCAAAAAAGAATATTACTCATATTAAAAGATATAACGGATCCACAAGAGAAAACATAACCATAAATTGCTCGCCTTCACTTCACCCATACGTTCGTCATACGCGACAATCACCGTCGCATAGAGAACTACAAATCTTAGAGAACACATCTCATTGATGTCACTGGTGACGAATGTGCGACTAACACGTACACATTGGTCATCAACGTTTTGAACCAAAAGTGAAGGGTTTCGATCTTATATCGTCCCACCACTTTGTTGCCTCACTAAAAGAACCTTCGTATAGAACAATCTAGAACATATCTAGTTAGTTCCCTCTACGAACCCAAAAATCAGTCGCAAAGATGCAGTAAGGTTGGCATCGTCAAAAAGACGTATTAAGATTGACATCATCACACATAACTAAAAAAAATTTAATATATTAAAAAAACGATTAACAAGAACTAATCTTGGGAAAAAAGACGAATCTGAGCCACAATCAGATGCATAAGTGTTAGGCGTGAAAGAGCGAAAAAATTCTAGCAAATCAATATCATACATATAAATGAACTAATCATATGCATATGCCATGTGAGGAGAAAAAAAAAATAGTCGTTTAATAAAAAAAATATGAACTTATCATGTTCTAGCATTCCAATATGTTACATCTAATATTAAAATAGGGGAAACGAATAAATGGTAGGAGCGGTAGCAAAACACATTTGCTCTGATACCACTGTAGGAAAATAAGGACATACATTTATGCGGAAGCGATCGGATCGTTGTGTTCGCTAACTGCCCACTACCGTATATCGTACCTCCGGCGACTATTAGAGTCCCGGAATATTTCCACGCCCCAAATTCCAAGTCACATAGATGGCAGACTAACTAAGAGATTATATAAGTTGTGTTTATAAGATGAATATGATGATTACACAAACCACATCTATTATCTTATTTATAATCACCTCACATAGAGGAGTTAAAAGTGATATTAGAAAATACACCATAAATACCCATTAAGTCACACCATAATGGGTAGATTAATATGGTGATAAATAAGATAATTAACAACCAAATTAATTGTGGCCGTTACTAAAATCTATTAAATTCAATAATTCCATACAATAGACCAATGACCATGAGATTGATTCTTAAAAAAATAATCTATGTTAATATATCAAGGTAGTGTCAATTATATACGAACACATAGCCTACAAAAAATAAGTATAAACAAGTGCATCTTAAAAGTAGAGTTTTATTTTTTAGTGTCAACATTCCTTAATCAAACTTATTTTAGTGTATTCAATCTATTATAACAAAAGTTGGATTGGCTTGAATATTAGATTAATTGATAAAGAATTCGATTTTAATATATACTCTAGAGAGTTTTACATTGGCATTAAATCTAGTTTACCTGTAAAGTTATGCAAAATTGGAAACGCCATAAATGGAGGTAGTAGTTGTTGATCACATTTTATTTTACAGTGTTATATTTGGTGACAAACTTAAAGCGTACAAGTGATGATTAGTAAATGAAAACTAAGGTTTAATTGTTTACCATTGTCATTGACAGTGCCACTACCACCAACAACAACAACAACATCAGAGCCTTAGTCCCAAAATGTTTTGGGGTCGGCTGACATGAATCATCCCTTGGAACCGTCATGAGTGAACTCTCATCTCAACAAAAGAAAAAAGGAAATGAAAAAAACGAAAGTGGAGTGAAACAAAGAAAGGAAGGCAAAGGGGTTTTATAAATTTTAAATCGAACTTATCACATAAAAAAAACCCAAAAAAATAAATCAAGAATAGAGTTTAAAGTGATTTTGAGAAACGAAGTTGAAATTAAAATAAAAGTTTTGGAGGACAGTGCCACTACCACCGCAAGTACTAAATAAAGTGGGTAAGAAATGTGAGTGACGATGATTACGCTGCTGGCGCATAATCATGAATTACATGGTGGTAAGCCGTCGTCGTCGCCGTCATCATCTCCCTCAAAAACAAAATTTGGAGCAAAATCATAGCACCTCGGATATTGATTAGAACCTAGAAGACAATAATCTTCCATTGCAGCCTTTAGTGAATGAGGTGCCCCATATCTCCAACTATTGTCTATGATAAAAATGGTCGACATTTTGAGGAATGATATAAGCTAAATTTTAAATTCTAGGCTTATAATGGAATAAGTTTTGTTTCTTGGCTTGGTGTTGGTGGCATAGATTGTTATATAGGGAGAAAAGTTGTGTGATAGAAAAGGTCATCGGATATCCTATTCCTGTTTGTAAACCTGTGTCATTTTGAAACATAATCTGGTCAGACACACTAAAAGCACATTTCGACATCGTCAACCTACTTATTCTCTTCAGAATGTTCAATTGAATGACGTGGTTATGGTCGAAATTTGAATGGTTTGAGCACATAATGAGGTAATAACTTCAGTATCACAAGTACAAGCTGATGCTTGCAGCGAGTGTGTGATCATGTGTAAAAATGTCATGCCAAGTAACCAACCATCAGCCCAGCTCAACAACAATTCAAGTTGGATTGAATTGAATTGAACTACAGCAAAGTGCAAAAATTAAAGATCAAAAAACAAACAACTCCTGCTGAAAAGTTGGGTCAATTGAAACTAGTAGTCTAACATATGCTCCATTCCTTTTTCCATAGCTGCTTTCTAAAAGCATCTTTTTAATCACAAATTCTCATTCAAGACGGACACTATCCGTCACAAGCTGAACACGAATAGTGTCTCT
The DNA here is from genome assembly GCA_029255685.2 of Silene conica. Lineage (NCBI taxonomy): Eukaryota > Viridiplantae > Streptophyta > Magnoliopsida > Caryophyllales > Caryophyllaceae > Silene > Silene conica. The sequence continues at coordinate 28,357,460 of CM055314.2, read as the reverse complement.
CTCACAAAATGCATACTTTTTCATACATACTTCGATCACTCATTCACCGATGTGAATAAATGCATCTTGCAATGAGACGGTATTTTTATTGCCTTCAAATATGATTTCGCTTTCTTAATTAATGACATAAAAATATATATATAAATAAATTCAGGATAAAAGGGAACAAATTAACTTTCTAATTTGACCCTGGAAAAAAAATAGATCACATCTGCAGTCATATTACATATCATAGCAGGAATCATGGGAAGACTCGAGGTATTCGACAATGAGACGAGTGGCTTCACTTCAAGAAGTGGCAGTAGGGCTGTCCAAAGTTGTTCCAACATGTTGAATAACGAATCCATAGATCTTGCGCTTAAGCCTCTCAATCTTTTCACTCAACATTTGATCCCTTTTCTTCACCACTAAATCCAGCCAGTCATTGATCCTCTTCAATTGTGATAAAATGGCTGCTATAGACCCCCCTTCAAAGGCCATTTTCGAGTTTACATTGTTGTGACACTCGTTGAATACACGGAACCCAGCATCCAGTGACTCTTCAACAAATTTCAGGAACCACAATTCCATCTCAGCCTTCAATTTAGCTGCCAGTTCAGCCGTGTCTTTCATGCCAAAGCCTCTTGACCATACCCCTTTCGATGACAGTTCCTTTGAGTGGCTTCTAAGAGGGTTTCCAGTGGACTGTCGTTTTGTTGATAAGCTCCTTGGTACGGCAGGTACAGGATCCACATTTTGGCCGGTTAGAAGAGAGACAACGGCTAGGTCAGTGGAAAGGGCGGCTTCAACCCAAGCAGTTGCTGACTTGGACTGCTCTGTGGTAAAAGGAGTCGCTCCATCCTGGGTCTCCAAACAATGGGTGTAAGAAAATGAGTCGACAATAGTGGATGACTTGGTGGCATTGTCGTAGATGGACAGGAAGCGGTCAATGGTAGGTAAAGGATTGCCGGCCTTTGATGTCGAGCAAAGATCTGAAAACATGCTGCATTGGAGAAGGGTTAATTCATTGTGATCATTCATCACTTTATCAAACAAACATTATAATCCTTGTTTACATCCGTTGTAAACAAGAATACTTTACAAGAGAGGTATAAATACATCTCAATCAACACCTTTTTTGAGGTGATAAAGTGATCAACCCCTTGGTTGTAATTTACAACAGTTATAAGCAAGACTAAGTATTATATGAATTCAATACCAAGTTTAATCTATATATACTCAAAAATTAATTCCTGCAAAACAAGCTATCGTCCTTGTTAGTAAAGGTACAAAGTCTGAGAATATAAAACTGATTAGATTGTTATCTTAATTTCAATGTATTGGGTATGAGAGGGATTTGAATTAAGTTTGAAGATGAAACGAGACTAGTGTGTTAATGTTGGGATGAAGCCGAAATGCGCAAGTATGATGCACAATGGAATTACATAACATCCTTGAAATATAAAATAAATTAAGAAATGGGTAATTGGGTTTTATTTAACATTTACCTTAAGCTCCTGACAATGGACTCTGTTGCCAAAGCCTCTTGCAAAGCTTGTGCAGCAGCAGTAGCAGCAATAGCTCTTCTTTGTATAGCCTCCTATAGCCATAGAGAAAATTTAAGAAACTCAGAACTCAACTCAACTGAAGTTGAATAATAATATGGAATACTTGGAGATTTATAGAATGGAAGTATGTATGAGAATACCTTTCCAAATTTTGCAAGAGCAGCAGAAAGTGAATCAAATGGTACACTGCCATCAGTCCATTTCTTATCATAGATAGTAATCCCAGCTGCCAACGCAGGTAAGTTGTTGGGCGTTGGACATTCTTCGCGTGAGTTACTTTTATGATTTCCGTCACTTGAAGAATCATCTTTTGATTCAAGGCTGTTTGCATCACTTAGACGACGCGACATTGCAGCCTGCATTATACAAACACATGATGCAACCCAACCCAATTTAAGTTAAGTGTCAACAACTATACGTATAATGCTTGCAATTTAGGACTATTAAATTAATTGTGAATCAAACACATAGATCGATCATACCTGAGTTCTCATAATTGCTTGCAAATCAGGCTTATTCTTCCCACCAACACTACTCTTCTCCTTCACCTCCACACTCCCTCCAACATCTTCCCAACTCTTCCTCCCACCACTCTTCACCTCCGCTGTCCCCGGAACCTTCATCACCCCGATTCCAGCAGCAATTGCAGCAGCAATCTTCTTCTTATTTCCCGAGCTCCCACCACAAGACAACCTTCTCGCCGGGGACAACGACATCCTCCTACTACTCGGTGACGCCGCCCTCCTTCCCACCGCCGTCGGAGAAGGCTGACGGTATCTCGACGGCACAACAATCGCTGCCTCCCTCGACGCCGTCTTCCGAGGGTTCTCCTCCTTCGCCGCCACCAAGCTAGGGACAGCGCACTTTGACGGCACCGGCGATGCCGACCTCTTCACCTTCGTCGCCGGAGACGGATCTCTCTCCTTCTCTCTCCTCCCCGCTGACGGCGAGCGAAACCTCTGCGGCGTCACCGAGGGTGTAGCCGCCTTCTTCTTCTTCACCACGACCACCTCTTCTTTGTCTTTGTTCACATTATCGTCGTTTACCATAGGAGCAAGCACCTCCCTTCCATGTTGAGTATTTTTCTTCCTAAGACGGAAGTTGAACCCTTGTTCATCGTCTTCGACGGGGCAAATCATGAAATCCCGACTTGAACTAGCATCCGAGAAGCGAACGCCGAGTCGCTCCGGGGATCCAACAAAGGGATGACGGCCAGGAACAGGGCGTAACCCGGATACAACCGGAAGAGGACAGTCGGAATAGGTGTCGAAAACAAAGCGGTCGAGATAAACAAATTGACCAAGCTGGAGACGGTTGGAGAGAATGAGATCGGTGTCGCGGTGAGAGAGGGTGACGTAAGTGGAGTTTTTAGAATCGGAGAGTTGAATGATAAAGCCGTGGTTAGGCCAGAGTTCGAGAGGAGTGGTTGCGGTGGTGGTAGCGGAGGAGGAGGGTAAAGCGGGGAGGATTGCAGTGACTTGGAGGAGAGGGGAGCGGTGTTCGCCGGTGGGTTTGGTGTTGGTATTGATGGATTGAAGGAGTTTGAGTAGGATTCCAGGGGTTAACGTTGCCATTTTGGTTTTGTTTTGGGAGAGAGTGGAGAGAGTACCAGTAAGGGGTTGGTTGTTTATGAAGAGGGGGAAAAGGGGCCGTTACTTGTGAGATGTGGAAAATTTGAAAATGAGGAATTTGAAAATTGGAGAGAGAGAGAGAGAGAGAGAGAGGGGAGGGGGGGGGGGGGGGGGGGGGGACGGGGACGGGTGGGGTTAATGTTGGGGGAAGCAGTACGGGACCGTTACGCTGGGGGAGTGACTTAGGAGGTTCATCAAGATTTGTTTCCTGCTAGTTTTAAACCCGGGCAAAAAATGCACGGATTGTAATAACAGACGTTATCATTAAATACACAAATATATAAATGAGTGTGATTAAATGTTCAATGTTGTGATAATATCAATGTTGTGATAATATAAATATAAATAAATCGATAACTAAAGATTCGACGTACATATAATTTAACTTGTTAATTATTATCATTCGATGCAGGATATGTTAAAGTGTATAACTAATCTGGAAGATAATAGATACTCGAAAATGCAGAGGTTGGTTTTTTAAATTATTTCGTATGATATTCAAAATACTCACACATTTCATTAGTTTTTAACTTTATTTAACTCAGATAGGACTTATGGGAGATCTTAAGTAAGACGGTCTTAAATGAGAACGCGTGAAAACTTAAAGCCCAATCCGGAATAATTTTTGTTTTTAAAAAAGGGCTTTCAAGGTCTAAATGATCGAGTATGAAGAAAATTGACTCTTAATAATTCATCGATCGGTTAGTCTGTAAAACCCCTCGCGAAAGCGGAAATAATAAACATACAAAGTACAAAAAATGCAGCGGAATTAAAACTTTTTAACACAACTAAACATGCGAGGTGTCTTACTACAAAACTGAAACATAAATAAGTACATAAGTATAATATAAACGCAGCCCGGGATGGCACATCCCTACAGGCACTCAAAACTGAAATATAATCTAAAGTCTAGCTAACGTAGAAGTGTAAGTCAATCGATGAAGGATCATCGCTCGCTAGCTCCATGCAACCCTCTGCCAACCACCTGTCATGTACCTACATACATGTAAACAAGTACGCCACAATCAGTGGGGAGTGACTAGAGTTCTCTTAGCCACCTTTTGTAACGACACGTAACACAGAAATACAAACAGAATACTCCAACATATATAAACATGTGAAGTATAAATATCTCATCCACTGAATCTCATACTATCATACAATCACTAATGCACGGCTCTCAACCAACTTTGGAAACTATTTGGAAGGAGAGCCGGTTTCCCTACCGGTTACCGGTCGGGGGTCTTTCAATCCAAACCATTTACGAAACTGACTTAGAGTCATCCAATGCCTTGGATGAACAATAACAAGTCAAAACATCATACTCATCGATATCAACATCTGTATCATCAATATTAACATCTATATCTGACACTGTATCAACTCAAGGCAAGCAGATATAAAACAGCAAGTACAAAGGTTCAGAGGCGACATCTTAACGCATAACCTAGGTACTAAATCATTCAGCAAGTATAAAGGTTCAGAGGCGACATCTTAACGCATAACCTATATACCAAATTCACAATATCAAGCAAGGACTCAGAGGCGAAAACTCAACGCATGGACCGGCTTTCACAAGATACTAGACTCAGAGGCGAAAACTCAACGCATGGACTAGCACTCAAATCACCATCACAAGTAAGGAACTCAGAGGCGAAAACTCAACGCATGTTCCCCTACTACATCACAAGATACTAGACTCAGGGGAGAAAACTCAACGCATGTTCTAGCACCAAACACCTGCACTCCGGGTAAGGTATGACAACCTGACAGCCCCGTCGTGCAGTTGCTCTACTCGTCAGACTCAGAGGCGAAAACTCAACGCATGTTATGACGCGATCACACATACATGCCTGGACTCAGAGGCGAAAACTCAACGCATGTCCCAGACACGACAAACAAACATGTATGGAGCTCAGAGGCGACATCTTAACGCATACCTCCATACACGACAAACAAACACATATAGGACTCAGAGGCGACATCTTAACGCATACCCCTATACATGACAAACAATCTACGTATTAAGTTCATAGGCGACGTCTTAACGCATAACTTAATACGCATCACTATAAACATTCAACTTTAAGACTAAACTTTAGTTCTTATCTTTTTATGTCACTAATCAACACTTAATTGACCCCGGGAACTAAGTTGAGGGAGAGCCGGTTTCCCTTTCGGTTACCCGACCGGGGGGTCTCTGTAAAACCCCTCGCGAAAGCGGAAATATAAACATACAAAAGTACCAAAATTGCAGCGGAATTAAAACTTTTTAAAGAAAACAACATGCGAGAAGTCTTAAACTGAAACAGAAACTGAAACTGAATAAAACCAAAATAGATAAGTAACAGTTCTAAGTATCAAAACCAATATGTACATCAGCCTGGGATGGAACATCCCTACAGGCACCAAAACGAAAGTAACGCAAGTCTAAGAGTCTAGCTATGCGATATAAGGTAAGTCATATGATGACAGCAGGATCATCACTCGCTAGCTCTCGTGAACCCATCTCCAACCAGCATGTACCTACATACATGAAAACATGTACGCCACAATCAGTGGGGAGTGACTAGAGTTCTCCTAGCCACCTTTTGTGACAACACGTAACATATAAAACAATACATAATACTCCAACATATAACAACATGTGAAGCATAAACATCTCATCATCTGATCTCTTACTAACATGCTATTACAATGCACGGCTCTCAACCAACTTCATAAACAAACAGGAAGGAGAGCCGGTTTCCCTACTGGTTACCCAGTCGGGGGGTCTTTCAATCCAATTATTTATGAAACCGAACTAAGAGTCATCCAATGCCTTGGATGATTAAACCATAAACATACATACATCATTAACCTACTATGCATATTTGACACTGTACCATCATCAAGGCAAGCAGATATAAAACAGCAAGTACAAAGGTTCAGAGGCGACATCTTAACGCATAACCTATGCACTAAAACAATCAGCAAGTATAAGGTTCAGAGGCGACATCTTAACGCATAACCTATATACCAAGTTCACAATATCAAGCAAGGACTCAGAGGCGAAAACTCAACGCATGGACCGGCTATCACAGAACACTAGACTCAGAGGCGAAAACTCAACGCATGGACTAGCATTCAATTCACTATCACAAGTAAGGAACTCAGAGGCGAAAACTCAACGCATGTTCCCCTACCACATCACAAGATACTAGACTCAGAGGCGAAAACTCAACGCATGTTCTAGCACCAAACACCTGCACTCCGGGTAAGGTATGACAACCTGACTGCCCCGTCGTGCAGTTGCTCTACTCGTCAGACTCAGAGGCCAGCTTAAGGCATGTCCTGACGCGATCACACATACATGTCTGGACTCAGAGGCGAAAACTCAACGCATGTCCCAGACACGACAAACAGACATGTATGGAACTCAGAGGCGAAAACTCAACGCATGTCCGCATACACGACAAACAACTCACGTATTAAGTTCAGAGGCCAGCTTAAGGCATAACTTAATACGCATCAAAACATTATCATCCAAGTCTATGAACTACTCTATAGTTCTACCTTTAACTTCTAATCAACACTTAATCGACCCCGGGAACTAAGATGAGGGAGAGCCGGTTTCCCTTTCGGTTGCCTGACCGGGGGGTCTCTATCCTTACTTCATTCCCGAACTCAATATAATGTTGCCCATCCTCCGGGGACCTCAAATACATGTCAAGGGTACACAAGGCTGGTCCCCAGCCGGTCGGCAGGCAGCCGGTCGGCCGGCTGGGAACCCTATTCCCTAGCCTTCGCAAATAACAACCATACCCCAAATGCACTCCCAGCCGGCTGTCAGGCGGCCGGTCTGCCGGCTGGGCTCCCTTTCTACTTAGGTTTTTCGCAAACAATATACGACACAAGGGACTACCAGCCGGTCGGCAGGCAGCCGGTCGGCCGGCTGGCAGCCCTAAGCCAAAATCTCAAAACTCTTAAAAACACGAAACAACCCTCCCAGCCGGTCGACCGGCGGCCGGTCGGTCGACCGGCTCAGAGAGCCTGATACGCAAAATCGCCATTTTCAGCCTTTTCAATAATCTCTTAAATCGACACTCAAACTTCAAAATAGCTACCATTGATGTTTGCACAACATTAAGGATCAACCAATAGTACTAATTATCAGCAACCAAAACCAACAACAATCCTCAAACGATTAATTTCATGTATCCGTCTTAACATATGAAAAACTGAAATTTTACTTATGAACACATAACCATATTTCCAAGCATGAATTCTTCACATAAGCATAAACCTAAACATGTTTCTAAGTCTAGTAAACATTGATAAGGGTAAAGTCGTCACCCTAAATCAAAGTAATCCTTAGGATACTACTAACTAATAGCTAGCGGTAAGAAAGGTATCGAATCCACAGGGAGGCGGTAATGAATTGTTTGCTAAAGTAAATAAGTCTTAAAGTAACAAGTGGGTTGTTTTGGTTGTTTTTGTTTTCTAATGAACTAATTGCAAAATAAGTAAATAAAGATGTAAACAAGTATTAGGAAAGATCTAGGGATCAAGTTCACATAGGCAATTATCCGGGGGAATGGGATTTAATTAATTTAATTGGGCAAAATTATTATTTAAGATCATATGTCCGGTCGGTATTCATATAATCTTTAGATCTAAACCTAACATGCGGTCGCTATAATTAGGTCAGTCTATTCAATTGTTGTGGCCTATCTTAGTCTTAGTCTACGGTCGGATCTAAGACTAATTTGCGAGACTAATTAACTAATCCTGGCCAGTAATTAATTAATCAGGTTTAAAACAACAATAGAACAATAATAATGAGCAGTTTAACAATTAAACATCATTAAAGTTTGATTCCCCCTTCTAATTACCTAGATCCCTTTTCACCCTAGACAAATAAATTAGCTACGCATGGCTTGGGATCTAACTACAACAATATTGATTGAAAACATAATTAATAAAGCAATAAACTAAGAACAAGAATAATTGAAGAACAATAAAGTAGAGATTATGATTAAATACCGTAAATAGGAGAACAAGATCCGAAGACAGTTGCTAAATAATAATCTAGAGAGCTACTAGTAATAATTAGGGTTTTTAGAGTAATCAAAAGCGTATCTAACAATAGGTTATGAAGTCTCTACTTATAACAAACTACTAAACAAAATATGGAAAAACTTGCTAAAAACTATTTAAACGATTTATGGAAACACTTGCTAAAACTCATGAAAATCCGGACAGAAGAAGCACTCGACCGAGTGTCCAGTGCACTCGATCGAGTGTTGGTGGCACTCGATCGAGTGCTCCACTTTGTCAGCACAATTCTTCGTTTCTCTACTTCTTTTTGGCAATCTCCCTTGATTCTTGCTTATCTTCCTATATATCTTTGCCTTGCCGACTCCGTGATACTCGTATGATCCTCCATAAATCACCGGAATGCATCCATCTACATTAGAAACAACAAAACGCGGGAGTATCGGCATTTATGACAAAAAACGGCATATATGACATGGATTAGTGCACAAAACCGTAAAAAAAGTATATAAGGGAAGGCATAAAGATGTATATAATTATGACTCATCAAACTCCCCCAAACTAACTCTTTGGTTGTCCTCAAACAAAGCAAAGAACTTGAAGCGAAAGCAAACATACAAACGGTGATTTTAGACAACTCAGAGCTAATGTAAATGCACATACAAATCCCAAGTTATCCATATCCGTAACAAAGTAACGACCAAATGTACCAATAAAACAAATTCAAAGGTACGGGTAATAGAAAACGCAGCTCAAGTCGCAAGGTTGATATGACGGTGTAATATAGACAAAGACCAAACATCTTTTGACCTTGCAAGACAAATTTTAGTCGGATTCTCGCGGATTCACTCAAGCTCATAAATATATGTAAAGGTGAGTTATATGTGAAGATAGAAAGAAGTAAGGACACTCACTCAACTCAATGGAACATGCATGCAATCTAATGTGATAGAGATCTCCCCAACAATTATGCATGTATAGATGGACAAAGTACATGTATCAAGACGACAAGGAGGCTAGTGGGTAAGGGTAAAGAAATGGTTTGTGTCAAAGCACGTTCTGGATATGTGGAGCTAAGACGGTAGTCGCAGCGCGAAACAAAACCAAAACCACTTCTTTAATGAAAGATAAACCAACCCAAGACTAGAGAAATTATCTTAACTTGAAAGAACATGAGAGTTTAAAACATTACTCTCCAAATATGCATTAGACTCTAGATAGTCTCCTTCAATCTCTTAACAAAATCCAATGAAGCATTCTCTCTTTCTTTTTCTTTTTTTTTTCTTTTTCATATCACAATTTTTTTGAAGTTTTTCTTTTCTTTTTTTCTTTTTCTCTTTTTTTTTCTTTTTTTTTTTTTTTTTTTGTGCTTCATATTTTTTTTTTTTCCTTTTCAACATAAGAGATTGACACAATTGCTCAAAAGATTTCACTACACCCACTTGGACATAATTAGTCCCTGATTTCTAGATCAAATTCTTGTAGCAGCAAGATCCAGCGAATGAGTCGTGGTTTGGCTTCCTGTTTAGCCAACAAATATTTTAAAGCAGCATGGTCAGTATAGACAATAACCTTAGATCCTACCAAATAAGAGCGAAATTTGTCTAAAGCAGCATGGTCAGTAAAGAAACCTGAACTTAAACCCATTCCCTCTCATCTTAAGTACGTGTTTCTTGATGATAAAGAGTTAAAACCTGTAATTATCAATGCTAATCTTAATGCGAGCCAACTTTCTGCTTTGTTGGTTATTTTACGGAAACATGAAAAAGCCATTGGATATAGCATTGATGATTTACGAGGTATTAGTCCTGACTTTTGCATGCACCGTATTCACTTAGAGGAAGGTCATAAACCCAGCGCACAGGGTCAACGTCGTCTCAACCCTCCTATGCAGGACGTTGTTCGAAAGGAAATTCAAAAACTCTTAGATGCAGGTATTATCTACCCCATCTCCGACTCTCGAAGGGTGAGTCCAGTTCAGGTTGCCCCTAAGAAGGGAGGGACTACGGTTGTGACGAATGCTAAGAATGAATTAATCGCTACCAGGCTTGTAACAGGGTGGAGGATGTGTATTGACTACAGGAAGCTAAATGTTGCTACCAAGAAAGATCACTTTCCCCTCCCCTATATTGACCAAATGTTAGAGCGATTAGCTTGTCACGAGTATTTTTGCTACCTCGATGGTTATTCAGGATTCTTTCAGATACCCATATATCCCGATGACCAAGAAAAGACAACCTTTACATGTCCTTATGGTGTCTTTGCTTATAGGAGGATGCCCTTTGGGCTTTGCAATGCCCCTGCTACTTTTCAACATAAGAGATTGACACAATTGCTCAAAAGATTTCACTACACCCACTTGGACATAATTAGTCCCTGATTTCTAGATCAAATTCTTGTAGCAGCAAGATCCAGCGAATGAGTCGTGGTTTGGCTTCCTGTTTAGCCAACAAATATTTTAAAGCAGCATGGTCAGTATAGACAATAACCTTAGATCCTACCAAATAAGAGCGAAATTTGTCTAAAGCATAGACAACTGCAAGTAATTCCTTTTCGGTAGTAGCGTAATTAATCTGAGCATCATCTAAGGTCTTGCTAGCATAATAGATCCCATGTAGTGCTTTCTCTTTTCTCTGCCCAAGTACGGCTCCAACTGCGTAGTCGCTGGCATCGCACATGATCTCGAAAGGTAAGCTCCAATCTGGGGACCTAATAATTGGAGATGAGATAAGAGCTTGTTTAATCCTGTCAAAAGATTTAACACACTCGTCAGTGAAAATAAAAGGTGCATCTTTATGTAAGAGCTTAGTAAGTGGTTGAGCAATTTTGGAGAAATCCTTGATGAATCTGCGATAGAATCCTGCATGACCCAAAAAACTTCTCACACTTTTAACATTAACCGGGTACGGGAGTTTCTCAATGACTTCCACTTTAGCTTTGTCAACCTGAATGCCTTTTCCAGATACTAGATGACCAAGTACCACCCCTTCAGTTACCATGAAGTGACATTTTTCCCAATTCAGGACAAGATTAGTTTCTTCACAACGCTCAAGACTTTGGATAAATTTCTCAGGCAAATATCAAAGTTAGTACCATAAACACTGAAGTCATCCATGAAGACTTCCATAATAGACTCAATATAATCAGAAAAGATGGCCATCATACAACGTTGAAAAGTAGCAGGGGCATTGCAAAGCCCAAAGGGCATCCTCCTATAAGCAAAGACACCATAAGGACATGTAAAGGTTGTCTTTTCTTGGTCATCGGGATGTATGGGTATCTGAAAGAATCCTGAATAACCATCGAGGTAGCAAAAATACTCGTGACAAGCTAATCGCTCTAACATTTGGTCAATATAGGGGAGGGGAAAGTGATCTTTCTTGGTAGCAACATTTAGCTTCCTGTAGTCAATACACATCCTCCACCCTGTTACAAGCCTGGTAGCGATTAATTCATTCTTAGCATTCGTCACAACCGTAGTCCCTCCCTTCTTAGGGACTACCTGAACTGGACTCACCCATCGAGAGTCGGAGATGGGGTAGATAATACCTGCATCTAAGAGTTTTTGAATTTCCTTTCGAACAACGTCCTGCATAGGAGGGTTGAGACGACGTTGACCCTGTGCGCTGGGTTTATGACCTTCCTCTAAGTGAATACGGTGCATGCAAAAGTCAGGACTAATACCTCGTAAATCATCAATGCTATATCCAATGGCTTTTTCATGTTTCCGTAAAATAACCAACAAAGCAGAAAGTTGGCTCGCATTAAGATTAGCATTGATAATTACAGGTTTTAACTCTTTATCATCAAGAAACACGTACTTAAGATGAGAGGGAAGGGGTTTAAGTTCAGGTTTCTTTACCTCGGTAACCTTAGGGGGGTTACCTAAGCTATAGACCGTTTGCTCTTTACGTTCCTCTCCCGTCAAAAGTTTTTCCATAGCAACTACTTCGGGGTATTCGGAAAGTGTTTCTGCATCATTCTCATCGGACATCAAGACGATCTCCAAGGGGTCCCTGTTCAAAGAAAGAGCAAGGGTTTCATCAATAGTTACGTCCACAATATCAATACGATGACAACTTTCATCTACCATGGGATGTTTTAAGGTAGTTTTGAGATTGAAAGTGATAGTATCATCTCCGACAGCCAAAGTAAGGCTCCCATTTTTAACATCAATGACCGCCCCTGCGGTGTGTAAGAATGGTCTGCCTAGGATAATAGGGGTGTGAGTGTCTTCGGCCATGTCTAGTACCACAAAATCAACAGGGATGAAGAATTTTCCCACTTTGACAGGTACGTCTTCCAAGACACCAAGGGGGTGTTTTACGGATCTGTCGGCCATTTGTAGAGTCATATTAGTGATGCTTAGATGACCCATATTTAATTTCTTGCATATAGAGTAGGGCATGACACTAACGTTAGCTCCTAAATCACAAAGAGCTCTATTAATAAACAAAGGACCAATAGTGCAAGGGATAGAGAAACTCCCTGGATCCTTAAGCTTAGGTGGTGAACGGGATTGTAAAACAGCGCTGCATTCCTCAGTGAATGCTACCGTCTCCACCTCATTGAAGGATCTCTTCCTTGTCAATATGTCCTTCATAAACTTTGCATAAGCTGGCACCTGAGTAATCAATTCGGTGAAAGGAACGCTTACTTGAAGATTTTTCACAACTTCCATGAACCTCCCGAACTGTTGATCAAGTTTTGATTTCTGTTGTCGGGTTGGGAATGGTAGAATGATCTTTATTGGTTCAGCTTCCTTTGCATCTTTAGAGACCTTTGGGGGGCTCGGGCTTGGAATAGTAGTATCCGGTACCTGTGTATTAAGCAAAGTAGAAGAATTAGAAGTATGCGGACAAGGCGCTCGATCGAGTGGGGAAGGCACTCGATCGAGTTGGACTGGCACTCGATCGAGTGGGACCGGCACTCGATCGAGTGCTTCAGGGGCTCGATCGAGTGCTTTAGCTCGTAATGCTTCTTTTCGTTTTTCTTTTTCGTTATTCTCATGTATACAATCTTTCTCTAACTCCTTTGCTTCTTCTTCATCATCGCTGAAAGAGAGATGCCCTAAACCCTTACGAGAAACATAAGGCACTTCGCTATCATCTTTGGGCATCTTCGGCTCTTTATAAGAAGTACCACTCCTCAAGTGGATGGCATGTGCTTGTTCATGAGCTTGTTGTCCTTGGGGAGGGAGATTTCCAGGTTGCCTATTAGTATTTTGGCCTGCTAGTTGGGCAACTTGAGTATCTAATATTTTATTGTGGGCTAGTATCTGAGTAATCTGCGCCTTTTGCTCCATTTGAGCTTTAAGGCTTTGCTGCAACATAGCTTTAATCTCTGACATATCATTATTGGCAGTGGGTGGTGGAGGAGGTGGTACCAAAGGTTGAAACTGCTGTTGGCGCTGATTGTTAAAATGAGGACCTCCTTGATTTTGTCTATAGTTTCCTTGTTGGCCGCGGTTCTGAGGAATCACATAATTTGAAGTTGGTTGTTGCTGAGGTGGGGTAGGATTTTGAACATTCTGGCTTGACCATTGAAGAAAGGGATGTTCCCTTGTCCTCTCATTATAAGTGTTGGGAAAGGGATTAGCTTGCTTGTAGGATTGGAAAGCGAGTACTTGTTCAATAGGACTTATGCATTCTTCAGCAATATGACCGTCTACACCACATCTCCCGCAGAAAAGTACTTCCCCTTGTTGAACCATATTAACCGCTTGGTGTTGGCCACCCAAAGCTTGTTTTGTTTGCATTTGTGCAATCTTAGCATTCAGGGCTTCTAACTGGGCTGCGACGGCACTATCTGTACCACTTCCCCTTGCAGAGCCTCTTGGATTTCCATATTCGGCAGTATGAGTAGCCATATCATCAATCAATTTGTAAGCTGTATCATCAGTGGTGTTATTCTGAAATCTTCCGTTAGCAGAAGAATCCAAAAGAGCTCTATGATCATCGAATAACCCGTTGTAAAACTGGTTACAAAGAAACCACTTCTCAAACCCATGATGAGGGACTGCACGAACTAATCTTTTGAAACGTACCCATGCCTCATTGAAATATTCAGTACCTCCTTGTTTAAAGTTAGTAATCTGATTCCGGAGATTGTTTGTCTTTTGTGGAGGAAAATATTTCTTGTAGAATGCAAGAGCAAGGGAATTCCAATCAGTAATGGCGTGAGCAGTTAAATCCAACTCGCGCAGCCATTCTCTAGCACCATCCTGGAGAGAAAAAGGAAAAAGTCGGTATTTAACTTGATCATAAGTTACTCCTGTCTGCAGAGGGATGGAACTGCAATAAGTGACAAACTTATCCATATGCTTAGCAGGATCTTCCCCAGCTCGACCTCCAAACATATTCCGTTCTACCAACGCGAGATAAGATGGCTTGATATCAAAAGGCTTTTCTGCAGCATCGGTAGGAGGAGGAATAAATCCTTTTGGAATAGAAGCCAAAGTAGGCTCGTTGTGGCTTGCCAAGGTGGGTGTAGCCATCTTTGGTGTAGCTACAAAGGGTTCAAAAACGGTATCGTCCTCGTCAGAGGATGAGTTTTCTGAAGTAATGAAAGGCTCAACCTCGTCAAGTATACTCAAGCCTTCTACTTGACCTACTTCTCTATTAAAATTCCTTCTGTAGCGAAAAGTCTTCTCTGGTTCAGGATCAAAAGCAGTAATCTCGGACCGAGTTGACCTGGGCATACAAGGAACTAAAAAAAGAAAAGGGTGAGAGCCGTCACAAGGAACTTTCGTTCCTTGAGACAAAAGACAAATTAAACAAATAACAAACAAATAAATTGTTGCCTCCCCGGCAACGACGCCAAATTTGATAAGGGTAAAGTCGTCACCCTAAATCAAAGTAATCCTTAGGATACTACTAACTAATAGCTAGCGGTAAGAAAGGTATCGAATCCACAGGGAGGCGGTAATGAATTGTTTGCTAAAGTAAATAAGTCTTAAAGTAACAAGTGGGTTGTTTTGGTTGTTTTTGTTTTCTAATGAACTAATTGCAAAATAAGTAAATAAAGATGTAAACAAGTATTAGGAAAGATCTAGGGATCAAGTTAACATAGGCAATTATCCGGGGGAATGGGATTTAATTAATTTAATTGGGCAAAATTATTATTTAAGATCATATGTCCGGTCGGTATTCATATAATCTTTAGATCTAAACCTAACATGCGGTCGCTATAATTAGGTCAGTCTATTCAATTGTTGTGGCCTATCTTAGTCTTAGTCTACGGTCGGATCTAAGACTAATTTGCGAGACTAATTAACTAATCCTGGCCAGTAATTAATTAATCAGGTTTAAAACAACAATAGAACAATAATAATAAGCAGTTTAACAATTAAACATCATTAAAGTTTGATTCCCCCTTCTAATTACCTAGATCCCTTTTCACCCTAGACAAATAAATTAGCTACGCATGGCTTGGGATCTAACTACAACAATATTGATTGAAAACATAATTAATAAAGCAATAAACTAAGAACAAGATTAATTGAAGAACAATAAAGTAGAGATTATGATTAAATACCGTAAATAGGAGAACAAGATCCGAAGACAATTGCTAAATAATAATCTAGAGAGCTACTAGTAATAATTAGGGTTTTTAGAGTAATCAAAAGCGTATCTAACAATAGGTTATGAAGTCTCTACTTATAACAAACTACTAAACAAAATATGGAAAAACTTGCTAAAAACTATTTAAACGATTTATGGAAACACTTGCTAAAACTCATGAAAATCCGGACAGAAGAAGCACTCGACCGAGTGTCCAGTGCACTCGATCGAGTGTTGGTGGCACTCGATCGAGTGCTCCACTTTGTCAGCACAATTATTCGTTTCTAAGAATTCAGAGGCGAAAACTCAACGCATGTTCCCCTACTACATCACAAGATACTAGACTCAGGGGAGAAAACTCAACGCATGTTCTAGCACCAAACACCTGCACTCCGGGTAAGGTATGACAACCTGACAGCCCCGTCGTGCAGTTGCTCTACTCGTCAGACTCAGAGGCGAAAACTCAACGCATGTTATGACGCGATCACACATACATGCCTGGACTCAGAGGCGAAAACTCAACGCATGTCCCAGACACGACAAACAAACATGTATGGAGCTCAGAGGCGACATCTTAACGCATACCTCCATACACGACAAACAAACACATATAGGACTCAGAGGCGACATCTTAACGCATACCCCTATACATGACAAACAATCTACGTATTAAGTTCATAGGCGACGTCTTAACGCATAACTTAATACGCATCACTATAAACATTCAACTTTAAGACTAAACTTTAGTTCTTATCTTTTTATGTCACTAATCAACACTTAATTGACCCCGGGAACTAAGTTGAGGGAGAGCCGGTTTCCCTTTCGGTTACCCGACCGGGGGGGTCTCTGTAAAACCCCTCGCGAAAGCGGAAATATAAACATACAAAAGTACCAAAATTGCAGCGGAATTAAAACTTTTTAAAGAAAACAACATGCGAGAAGTCTTAAACTGAAACAGAAACTGAAACTGAATAAAACCAAAATAGATAAGTAACAGTTCTAAGTATCAAAACCAATATGTACATCAGCCTGGGATGGAACATCCCTACAGGCACCAAAACGAAAGTAACGCAAGTCTAAGAGTCTAGCTATGCGATATAAGGTAAGTCATATGATGACAGCAGGATCATCACTCGCTAGCTCTCGTGAACCCATCTCCAACCAGCATGTACCTACATACATGAAAACATGTACGCCACAATCAGTGGGGAGTGACTAGAGTTCTCCTAGCCACCTTTTGTGACAACACGTAACATATAAAACAATACATAATACTCCAACATATAACAACATGTGAAGCATAAACATCTCATCATCTGATCTCTTACTAACATGCTATTACAATGCACGGCTCTCAACCAACTTCATAAACAAACAGGAAGGAGAGCCGGTTTCCCTACTGGTTACCCAGTCGGGGGGTCTTTCAATCCAATTATTTATGAAACCGAACTAAGAGTCATCCAATGCCTTGGATGATTAAACCATAAACATACATACATCATTAACCTACTATGCATATCTGACACTGTACCATCATCAAGGCAAGCAGATATAAAACAGCAAGTACAAAGGTTCAGAGGCGACATCTTAACGCATAACCTATGCACTAAAACAATCAGCAAGTATAAGGTTCAGAGGCGACATCTTAACGCATAACCTATATACCAAGTTCACAATATCAAGCAAGGACTCAGAGGCGAAAACTCAACGCATGGACCGGCTATCACAGAACACTAGACTCAGAGGCGAAAACTCAACGCATGGACTAGCATTCAATTCACTATCACAAGTAAGGAACTCAGAGGCGAAAACTCAACGCATGTTCCCCTACCACATCACAAGATACTAGACTCAGAGGCGAAAACTCAACGCATGTTCTAGCACCAAACACCTGCACTCCGGGTAAGGTATGACAACCTGACTGCCCCGTCGTGCAGTTGCTCTACTCGTCAGACTCAGAGGCCAGCTTAAGGCATGTCCTGACGCGATCACACATACATGTCTGGACTCAGAGGCGAAAACTCAACGCATGTCCCAGACACGACAAACAGACATGTATGGAACTCAGAGGCGAAAACTCAACGCATGTCCCCATACACGACAAACAACTCACGTATTAAGTTCAGAGGCCAGCTTAAGGCATAACTTAATACGCATCAAAACATTATCATCCAAGTCTATGAACTACTCTATAGTTCTACCTTTAACTTCTAATCAACACTTAATCGACCCCGGGAACTAAGATGAGGGAGAGCCGGTTTCCCTTTCGGTTGCCCGACCGGGGGGGTCTCTATCCTTACTTCATTCCCGAACTCAATATAATGTTGCCCATCCTCCGGGGACCTCAAATACATGTCAAGGGTACACAAAACGAGTTTCAATCAAAACCGATTAACCATTTGAAAGTTACGATCAAACTTCAAAACTCAAAACAGCCTACATGGTCCCCAGCCGGTCGGCAGGCAGCCGGTCGGCCGGCTGGTGACCTCCTCAGCCTTTCTTTCTTTTTCTGAAACAACACACACAGACTCCCAGCCGGTCGGCAGGCAGCCGGTCGGCCGGCTGGGAACCCTATTCCCTAGCCTTCGCAAATAACAACCATACCCCAAATGCACTCCCAGCCGGCTGTCAGGCGGCCGGTCTGCCGGCTGGGCTCCCTTTCTACTTAGGTTTTTCGCAAACAATATACGACACAAGGGACTACCAGCCGGTCGGCAGGCAGCCGGTCGGCCGGCTGGAAGCCCTAAGCCAAAATCTCAAAACTCTTAAAAACACGAAACAACCCTCCCAGCCGGTCGACCGGCGGCCGGTCGGTCGACCGGCTCAGAGAGCCTGATACGCAAAATCGCCATTTTCAGCCTTTTCAATAATCTCTTAAATCGACACTCAAACTTCAAAATAGCTACCATTGATGTTTGCACAACATTAAGGATCAACCAATAGTACTAATTATCAGCAACCAAAACCAACAACAATCCTCAAACGATTAATTTCATGTATCCGTCTTAACATATGAAAAACTGAAATTTTACTTATGAACACATAACCATATTTCCAAGCATGAATTCTTCACATAAGCATAAACCTAAACATGTTTCTAAGTCTAGTAAACATTGATAAGGGTAAAGTCGTCACCCTAAATCAAAGTAATCCTTAGGATACTACTAACTAATAGCTAGCGGTAAGAAAGGTATCGAATCCACAAGGTATCGAATCCACAGGGAGGCGGTAATGAATTGTTTGCTAAAGTAAATAAGTCTTAAAGTAACAAGTGGGTTGTTTTGGTTGTTTTTGTTTTCTAATGAACTAATTGCAAAATAAGTAAATAAAGATGTAAACAAGTATTAGGAAAGATCTAGGGATCAAGTTCACATAGGCAATTATCCGGGGGAATGGGATTTAATTAATTTAATTGGGCAAAATTATTATTTAAGATCATATGTCCGGTCGGTATTCATATAATCTTTAGATCTAAACCTAACATGCGGTCGCTATAATTAGGTCAGTCTATTCAATTGTTGTGGCCTATCTTAGTCTTAGTCTACGGTCGGATCTAAGACTAATTTGCGAGACTAATTAACTAATCCTGGCCAGTAATTAATTAATCAGGTTTAAAACAACAATAGAACAATAATAATGAGCAGTTTAACAATTAAACATCATTAAAGTTTGATTCCCCCTTCTAATTACCTAGATCCCTTTTCACCCTAGACAAATAAATTAGCTACGCATGGCTTGGGATCTAACTACAACAATATTGATTGAAAACATAATTAATAAAGCAATAAACTAAGAACAAGAATAATTGAAGAACAATAAAGTAGAGATTATGATTAAATACCGTAAATAGGAGAACAAGATCCGAAGACAGTTGCTAAAATAATCTAGAGAGCTACTAGTAATAATTAGGGTTTTTAGAGTAATCAAAAGCGTATCTAACAATAGGTTATGAAGTCTCTACTTATAACAAACTACTAAACAAAATATGGAAAAACTTGCTAAAAACTATTTAAACGATTTATGGAAACACTTGCTAAAACTCATGAAAATCCGGACAGAAGAAGCACTCGACCGAGTGTCCAGTGCACTCGATCGAGTGTTGGTGGCACTCGATCGAGTGCTCCACTTTGTCAGCACAATTCTTCGTTTCTCTACTTCTTTTTGGCAATCTCCCTTGATTCTTGCTTATCTTCCTATATATCTTTGCCTTGCCGACTCCGTGATACTCGTATGATCCTCCATAAATCACCGGAATGCATCCATCTACATTAGAAACAACAAAACGCGGGAGTATCGGCATTTATGACAAAAAACGGCATATATGACATGGATTAGTGCACAAAACCGTAAAAAAAGTATATAAGGGAAGGCATAAAGATGTATATAATTATGACTCATCAAACTCCCCCAAACTAACTCTTTGGTTGTCCTCAAACAAAGCAAAGAACTTGAAGCGAAAGCAAACATACAAACGGTGATTTTAGACAACTCAGAGCTAATGTAAATGCACATACAAATCCCAAGTTATCCATATCCGTAACAAAGTAACGACCAAATGTACCAATAAAACAAATTCAAAGGTACGGGTAATAGAAAACGCAGCTCAAGTCGCAAGGTTGATATGACGGTGTAATATAGACAAAGACCAAACATCTTTTGACCTTGCAAGACAAATTTTAGTCGGATTCTCGCGGATTCACTCAAGCTCATAAATATATGTAAAGGTGAGTTATATGTGAAAATAGAAAGAAGTAAGAACACTCACTCAACTCAATGGAACATGCATGCAATCTAATGTGATAGAGATCTCCCCAACAATTATGCATGTATAGATGGACAAAGTACATGTATCAAGACGACAAGGAGGCTAGTGGGTAAGGGTAAAGAAATGGTTTGTGTCAAAGCACGTTCTGGATATGTGGAGCTAAGACGGTAGTCGCAGCGCGAAACAAAACCAAAACCACTTCTTTAATGAAAGATAAACCAACCCAAGACTAGAGAAATTATCTTAACTTGAAAGAACATGAGAGTTTAAAACATTACTCTCCAAATATGCATTAGACTCTAGATAGTCTCCTTCAATCTCTTAACAAAATCCAATGAAGCATTCTCTCTTTCTTTTTCTTTTTTTTTCTTTTTCATATCACAATTTTTTTGAAGTTTTTCTTTTCTTTTTTTCTTTTTCTCTTTTTTTTTTCTTTTTTTTTTTTTTTTTTTTTTGTGCTTCATATTTTTTTTTTTTTTTCTTTTCAACATAAGAGATTGACACAATTGCTCAAAAGATTTCACTACACCCACTTGGACATAATTAGTCCCTGATTTCTAGATCAAATTCTTGTAGCAGCAAGATCCAGCGAATGAGTCGTGGTTTGGCTTCCTGTTTAGCCAACAAATATTTTAAAGCAGCATGGTCAGTATAGACAATAACCTTAGATCCTACCAAATAAGAGCGAAATTTGTCTAAAGCAGCATGGTCAGTAAAAAAACCTGAACTTAAACCCATTCCCTCTCATCTTAAGTACGTGTTTCTTGATGATAAAGAGTTAAAACCTGTAATTATCAATGCTAATCTTAATGCGAGCCAACTTTCTGCTTTGTTGGTTATTTTACGGAAACATGAAAAAGCCATTGGATATAGCATTGATGATTTACGAGGTATTAGTCCTGACTTTTGCATGCACCGTATTCACTTAGAGGAAGGTCATAAACCCAGCGCACAGGGTCAACGTCGTCTCAACCCTCCTATGCAGGACGTTGTTCGAAAGGAAATTCAAAAACTCTTAGATGCAGGTATTATCTACCCCATCTCCGACTCTCGAAGGGTGAGTCCAGTTCAGGTTGCCCCTAAGAAGGGAGGGACTACGGTTGTGACGAATGCTAAGAATGAATTAATCGCTACCAGGCTTGTAACAGGGTGGAGGATGTGTATTGACTACAGGAAGCTAAATGTTGCTACCAAGAAAGATCACTTTCCTCTCCCCTATATTGACCAAATGTTAGAGCGATTAGCTTGTCACGAGTATTTTTGCTACCTCGATGGTTATTCAGGATTCTTTCAGATACCCATACATCCCGATGACCAAGAAAAGACAACCTTTACATGTCCTTATGGTGTCTTTGCTTATAGGAGGATGCCCTTTGGGCTTTGCAATGCCCCTGCTACTTTTTAACATAAGAGATTGACACAATTGCTCAAAAGATTTCACTACACCCACTTGGACATAATTAGTCCCTGATTTCTAGATCAAATTCTTGTAGCAGCAAGATCCAGCGAATGAGTCGTGGTTTGGCTTCCTGTTTAGCCAACAAATATTTTAAAGCAGCATGGTCAGTATAGACAATAACCTTAGATCCTACCAAATAAGAGCGAAATTTGTCTAAAGCATAGACAACTGCAAGTAATTCCTTTTCGGTAGTAGCGTAATTAATCTGAGCATCATCTAAGGTCTTGCTAGCATAATAGATCCCATGTAGTGCTTTCTCTTTTCTCTGCCCAAGTACGGCTCCAACTGCGTAGTCGCTGGCATCGCACATGATCTCGAAAGGTAAGCTCCAATCTGGGGACCTAATAATTGGAGATGAGATAAGAGCTTGTTTA
This sequence comes from Silene conica, assembly GCA_029255685.2. Taxonomy (NCBI): domain Eukaryota; kingdom Viridiplantae; phylum Streptophyta; class Magnoliopsida; order Caryophyllales; family Caryophyllaceae; genus Silene; species Silene conica. Next base: position 28,335,085 of record CM055314.2, on the reverse strand, counting down.
ATCCTGTCAAAAGATTTAACACACTCGTCAGTGAAAATAAAAGGTGCATCTTTATGTAAGAGCTTAGTAAGTGGTTGAGCAATTTTGGAGAAATCCTTGATGAATCTGCGATAGAATCCTGCATGACCCAAAAAACTTCTCACACTTTTAACATTAACCGGGTACGGGAGTTTCTCAATGACTTCCACTTTAGCTTTGTCAACCTGAATGCCTTTTCCAGATACTAGATGACCAAGTACCACCCCTTCAGTTACCATGAAGTGACATTTTTCCCAATTCAGGACAAGATTAGTTTCTTCACAACGCTGCAAGACTTTGGATAAATTTCTCAGGCAAATATCAAAGTTAGTACCATAAACACTGAAGTCATCCATGAAGACTTCCATAATAGACTCAATATAATCAGAAAAGATGGCCATCATACAACGTTGAAAAGTAGCAGGGGCATTGCAAAGCCCAAAGGGCATCCTCCTATAAGCAAAGACACCATAAGGACATGTAAAGGTTGTCTTTTCTTGGTCATCGGGATGTATGGGTATCTGAAAGAATCCTGAATAACCATCGAGGTAGCAAAAATACTCGTGACAAGCTAATCGCTCTAACATTTGGTCAATATAGGGGAGGGGAAAGTGATCTTTCTTGGTAGCAACATTTAGCTTCCTGTAGTCAATACACATCCTCCACCCTGTTACAAGCCTGGTAGCGATTAATTCATTCTTAGCATTCGTCACAACCGTAGTCCCTCCCTTCTTAGGGACTACCTGAACTGGACTCACCCATCGAGAGTCGGAGATGGGGTAGATAATACCTGCATCTAAGAGTTTTTGAATTTCCTTTCGATCAACGTCCTGCATAGGAGGGTTGAGACGACGTTGACCCTGTGCGCTGGGTTTATGACCTTCCTCTAAGTGAATACGGTGCATGCAAAAGTCAGGACTAATACCTCGTAAATCATCAATGCTATATCCAATGGCTTTTTCATGTTTCCGTAAAATAACCAACAAAGCAGAAAGTTGGCTCGCATTAAGATTAGCATTGATAATTACAGGTTTTAACTCTTTATCATCAAGAAACACGTACTTAAGATGAGAGGGAAGGGGTTTAAGTTCAGGTTTCTTTACCTCGGTAACCTTAGGGGGGTTACCTAAGCTATAGACCGTTTGCTCTTTACGTTCCTCTCCCGTCAAAAGTTTTTCCATAGCAACTACTTCGGGGTATTCGGAAAGTGTTTCTGCATCATTCTCATCGGACATCAAGACGATCTCCAAGGGGTCCCTGTTCAAAGAAAGAGCAAGGGTTTCATCAATAGTTACGTCCACAATATCAATACGATGACAACTTTCATCTACCATGGGATGTTTTAAGGTAGTTTTGAGATTGAAAGTGATAGTATCATCTCCGACAGCCAAAGTAAGGCTCCCATTTTTAACATCAATGACCGCCCCTGCGGTGTGTAAGAATGGTCTGCCTAGGATAATAGGGGTGTGAGTGTCTTCGGCCATGTCTAGTACCACAAAATCAACAGGGATGAAGAATTTTCCCACTTTGACAGGTACGTCTTCCAAGACACCAAGGGGGTGTTTTACGGATCTGTCGGCCATTTGTAGAGTCATATTAGTGATGCTTAGATGACCCATATTTAATTTCTTGCATATAGAGTAGGGCATGACACTAACGTTAGCTCCTAAATCACAAAGAGCTCTATTAATAAACAAAGGACCAATAGTGCAAGGGATAGAGAAACTCCCTGGATCCTTAAGCTTAGGTGGTGAACGGGATTGTAAAACAGCGCTGCATTCCTCAGTGAATGCTACCGTCTCCACCTCATTGAAGGATCTCTTCCTTGTCAATATGTCCTTCATAAACTTTGCATAAGCTGGCACCTGAGTAATCAATTCGGTGAAAGGAACGCTTACTTGAAGATTTTTCACAACTTCCATGAACCTCCCGAACTGTTGATCAAGTTTTGATTTCTGTTGTCGGGTTGGGAATGGTAGAATGATCTTTATTGGTTCAGCTTCCTTTGCATCTTTAGAGACCTTTGGGGGGCTCGGGCTTGGAATAGTAGTATCCGGTACCTGTGTATTAAGCAAAGTAGAAGAATTAGAAGTATGCGGACAAGGCGCTCGATCGAGTGGGGAAGGCACTCGATCGAGTTGGACTGGCACTCGATCGAGTGGGACCGGCACTCGATCGAGTGCTTCAGGGGCTCGATCGAGTGCTTTAGCTCGTAATGCTTCTTTTCGTTTTTCTTTTTCGTTATTCTCATGTATACAATCTTTCTCTAACTCCTTTGCTTCTTCTTCATCATCGCTGAAAGAGAGATGCCCTAAACCCTTACGAGAAACATAAGGCACTTCGCTATCATCTTTGGGCATCTTCGGCTCTTTATAAGAAGTACCACTCCTCAAGTGGATGGCATGTGCTTGTTCATGAGCTTGTTGTCCTTGGGGAGGGAGATTTCCAGGTTGCCTATTAGTATTTTGGCCTGCTAGTTGGGCAACTTGAGTATCTAATATTTTATTGTGGGCTAGTATCTGAGTAATCTGCGCCTTTTGCTCCATTTGAGCTTTAAGGCTTTGCTGCAACATAGCTTTAATCTCTGACATATCATTATTGGCAGTGGGTGGTGGAGGAGGTGGTACCAAAGGTTGAAACTGCTGTTGGCGCTGATTGTTAAAATGAGGACCTCCTTGATTTTGTCTATAGTTTCCTTGTTGGCCGCGGTTCTGAGGAATCACATAATTTGAAGTTGGTTGTTGCTGAGGTGGGGTAGGATTTTGAACATTCTGGCTTGACCATTGAAGAAAGGGATGTTCCCTTGTCCTCTCATTATAAGTGTTGGGAAAGGGATTAGCTTGCTTGTAGGATTGGAAAGCGAGTACTTGTTCAATAGGACTTATGCATTCTTCAGCAATATGACCGTCTACACCACATCTCCCGCAGAAAAGTACTTCCCCTTGTTGAACCATATTAACCGCTTGGTGTTGGCCACCCAAAGCTTGTTTTGTTTGCATTTGTGCAATCTTAGCATTCAGGGCTTCTAACTGGGCTGCGACGGCACTATCTGTACCACTTCCCCTTGCAGAGCCTCTTGGATTTCCATATTCGGCAGTATGAGTAGCCATATCATCAATCAATTTGTAAGCTGTATCATCAGTGGTGTTATTCTGAAATCTTCCGTTAGCAGAAGAATCCAAAAGAGCTCTATGATCATCGAATAACCCGTTGTAAAACTGGTTACAAAGAAACCACTTCTCAAACCCATGATGAGGGACTGCACGAACTAATCTTTTGAAATGTACCCATGCCTCATTGAAATCTTCAGTACCTCCTTGTTTAAAGTTAGTAATCTGATTCCGGAGATTGTTTGTCTTTTGTGGAGGAAAATATTTCTTGTAGAATGCAAGAGCAAGGGAATTCCAATCAGTAATGGCGTGAGCAGTTAAATCCAACTCGCGCAGCCATTCTCTAGCACCATCCTGGAGAGAAAAAGGAAAAAGTCGGTATTTAACTTGATCATAAGTTACTCCTGTCTGCAGAGGGATGGAACTGCAATAAGTGACAAACTTATCCATATGCTTAGTGATACGTGTCTATTTTATGATGTTTTACATCTCTTTTTACACGTATTTGGTCGCTCATTTACTATGTTTTAGCCTTTATTTCCCACAAATTGTGTACTTTCGTATTTTTATGCACTTTTACAGATTTATGCGGAAAAGAGACGATTTAGCACCAAATTCGTATCCTCAAGTCTTTTGCTTAATTAAGGAATAAATGGAAAGTCAACTGGAGTCAAAATCAAGTACCAAGAGTCAAAACAGAAGAAATCCGAAGACTTCCGTGCAGAAGCGGTCGACCGACCAGCTAAACGGGTCGGCCGACCAGGCCCGATTTTCATAAAATCCAATTTTCACGAAAAAAGCCGGAAATAAAAGAAGCCCAGCAGGAAGTGGTCGACCGACCAGCTTTACGGGTCGGCCGACCAGAACGAAGCTCATACGATTTATTTTCGGAAATAAAGTAGAATTAGAATTTTAAGGAAACTCTTAGTTTTTACCCTATATAAACAAATCTTGTGTTTAGGGTTAGGGATGCTTTTTTTCCATATGCTTTTTCATATCTTTATCATCATATCTTTTGATCTATCGAAACTTTTAGTATCAAGTTTTAGCATCCAGTTTTATTTAGAAGAATTAGAGTTTGTAATCTTTCAATAATTCCCAAGCATTCAATAAAGTTAGTTTCTTTCTGCCCTAATTCCAATTGTGGTAATTACTCTTTTAACCTAGTTTTATTATCGTTCTTCTTTTTATTACAATTGTTAAGTTAGAATCCCAAGCCTTATTGAATCTTGCATGCTTAGTTTATTTACTATGTTCTCTATGTTTATTCCCAATTTTATATTCGTCTTAACAGTTATGAGTAACTAATTTTCATATGTTAGGATGTAGGGAATAATATGCATAGGTAGATAAAATCCGAAAAAACCCGACCTGTAGCAGGACCCCGGTCGGCCGACTGGAATAGTCGGTCGGTCGACCGAGGCCGTGGTCGGCCGACTGGAGTAGCCGGTCGGTCGACCACACGCGTCTGTTTTCTTATTTCGTCTTTTCTTATAAATTATAATATCCTGCAATGAGACCAATAGGAGACTTGTAGGATGTTAGTAATGACCTACCCAAGATTGAAAGATACGGGAAGGGCATTGATTTACACTTTAAGACGGATAGGTTACTCAAGGCTGAAAGGTATGTAACCTGAGATTTAGGAATCACCCTTATTGTTGACACCCAATAATTGTGAGACCTAGGAACTAATAGCATAGGCCGAAAGGAGCTATTAGGTAGCATAGACCTAAAAAGATATGTTACACCCCCTTATGCGACTGCAATACATGTTGACCTTAGGATTTATTTTACCTTAGCTATTTATTACCCAAACATCCTAGCATCCTCTTTTATTATATTTTATTCTCATCTTTTAATTCTTGTTTTATTTTAATCTTTGCTTTAGATATAGTAATCAACCAATCAACCCCCAAATTTGTTACCTTTAAACATTAACATTAAGACAATAAACATTCCCCACCTCTTTGTGGTTCGACCCTGACTTTCACTATCTATTGTTAAAGTTAGGAATTATAAATTTTATCTTTGGTACCCTCAACGACGGGCATCACTTAGCAGGATCTTCCCCAGCTCGACCTCCAAACATATTCCGTTCTACCAACGCGAGATAAGATGGCTTGATATCAAAAGGCTTTTCTGCAGCATCGGTAGGAGGAGGAATAAATCCTTTTGGAATAGAAGCCAAAGTAGGCTCGTTGTGGCTTGCCAAGGTGGGTGTAGCCATCTTTGGTGTAGCTACAAAGGGTTCAGAAACGGTATCGTCCTCGTCAGAGGATGAGTTTTCTGAAGTAATGAAAGGCTCAACCTCGTCAAGTATACTCAAGCCTTCTATTTGACCTACTTCTCTATTAAAATTCCTTCTGTAGCGAAAAGTCTTCTCTGGTTCAGGATCAAAAGCAGTAATCTCGGACCGAGTTGACCTGGGCATACAAGGAACTAAAAAAAGAAAAGGGTGAGAGCCGTCACAAGGAACTTTCGTTCCTTGAGACAAAAGACAAATTAAACAAATAACAAACAAATAAATTGTTGCCTCCCCGGCAACGACGCCAAATTTGATAAGGGTAAAGTCGTCACCCTAAATCAAAGTAATCCTTAGGATACTACTAACTAATAGCTAGCGGTAAGAAAGGTATCGAATCCACAGGGAGGCGGTAATGAATTGTTTGCTAAAGTAAATAAGTCTTAAAGTAACAAGTGGGTTGTTTTGGTTGTTTTTGTTTTCTAATGAACTAATTGCAAAATAAGTAAATAAAGATGTAAACAAGTATTAGGAAAGATCTAGGGATCAAGTTCACATAGGCAATTATCCGGGGGAATGGGATTTAATTAATTTAATTGGGCAAAATTATTATTTAAGATCATATGTCCGGTCGGTATTCATATAATCTTTAGATCTAAACCTAACATGCGGTCGCTATAATTAGGTCAGTCTATTCAATTGTTGTGGCCTATCTTAGTCTTAGTCTACGGTCGGATCTAAGACTAATTTGCGAGACTAATTAACTAATCCTGGCCAGTAATTAATTAATCAGGTTTAAAACAACAATAGAACAATAATAATAAGCAGTTTAACAATTAAACATCATTAAAGTTTGATTCCCCCTTCTAATTACCTAGATCCCTTTTCACCCTAGACAAATAAATTAGCTACGCATGGCTTGGGATCTAACTACAACAATATTGATTGAAAACATAATTAATAAAGCAATAAACTAAGAACAAGATTAATTGAAGAACAATAAAGTAGAGATTATGATTAAATACCGTAAATAGGAGAACAAGATCCGAAGACAATTGCTAAATAATAATCTAGAGAGCTACTAGTAATAATTAGGGTTTTTAGAGTAATCAAAAGCGTATCTAACAATAGGTTATGAAGTCTCTACTTATAACAAACTACTAAACAAAATATGGAAAAACTTGCTAAAAACTATTTAAACGATTTATGGAAACACTTGCTAAAACTCATGAAAATCCGGACAGAAGAAGCACTCGACCGAGTGTCCAGTGCACTCGATCGAGTGTTGGTGGCACTCGATCGAGTGCTCCACTTTGTCAGCACAATTCTTCGTTTCTAAGAATTCAGAGGCGAAAACTCAACGCATGTTCCCCTACTACATCACAAGATACTAGACTCAGGGGAGAAAACTCAACGCATGTTCTAGCACCAAACACCTGCACTCCGGGTAAGGTATGACAACCTGACAGCCCCGTCGTGCAGTTGCTCTACTCGTCAGACTCAGAGGCGAAAACTCAACGCATGTTATGACGCGATCACACATACATGCCTGGACTCAGAGGCGAAAACTCAACGCATGTCCCAGACACGACAAACAAACATGTATGGAGCTCAGAGGCGACATCTTAACGCATACCTCCATACACGACAAACAAACACATATAGGACTCAGAGGCGACATCTTAACGCATACCCCTATACATGACAAACAATCTACGTATTAAGTTCATAGGCGACGTCTTAACGCTTAACTTAATACGCATCACTATAAACATTCAACTTTAAGACTAAACTTTAGTTCTTATCTTTTTATGTCACTAATCAACACTTAATTGACCCCGGGAACTAAGTTGAGGGAGAGCCGGTTTCCCTTTCGGTTACCCGACCGGGGGGTCTCTGTAAAACCCCTCGCGAAAGCGGAAATATAAACATACAAAAGTACCAAAATTGCAGCGGAATTAAAACTTTTTAAAGAAAACAACATGCGAGAAGTCTTAAACTGAAACAGAAACTGAAACTGAATAAAACCAAAATAGATAAGTAACAGTTCTAAGTATCAAAACCAATATGTACATCAGCCTGGGATGGAACATCCCTACAGGCACCAAAACGAAAGTAACGCAAGTCTAAGAGTCTAGCTATGCGATATAAGGTAAGTCATATGATGACAGCAGGATCATCACTCGCTAGCTCTCGTGAACCCATCTCCAACCAGCATGTACCTACATACATGAAAACATGTACGCCACAATCAGTGGGGAGTGACTAGAGTTCTCCTAGCCACCTTTTGTGACAACACGTAACATATAAAACAATACATAATACTCCAACATATAACAACATGTGAAGCATAAACATCTCATCATCTGATCTCTTACTAACATGCTATTACAATGCACGGCTCTCAACCAACTTTATAAACAAACAGGAAGGAGAGCCGGTTTCCCTACTGGTTACCCAGTCGGGGGGTCTTTCAATCCAATTATTTATGAAACCGAACTAAGAGTCATCCAATGCCTTGGATGATTAAACCATAAACATACATACATCATTAACCTACTATGCATATCTGACACTGTACCATCATCAAGGCAAGCAGATATAAAACAGCAAGTACAAAGGTTCAGAGGCGACATCTTAACGCATAACCTATGCACTAAAACAATCAGCAAGTATAAGGTTCAGAGGCGACATCTTAACGCATAACCTATATACCAAGTTCACAATATCAAGCAAGGACTCAGAGGCGAAAACTCAACGCATGGACCGGCTATCACAGAACACTAGACTCAGAGGCGAAAACTCAACGCATGGACTAGCATTCAATTCACTATCACAAGTAAGGAACTCAGAGGCGAAAACTCAACGCATGTTCCCCTACCACATCACAAGATACTAGACTCAGAGGCGAAAACTCAACGCATGTTCTAGCACCAAACACCTGCACTCCGGGTAAGGTATGACAACCTGACTGCCCCGTCGTGCAGTTGCTCTACTCGTCAGACTCAGAGGCCAGCTTAAGGCATGTCCTGACGCGATCACACATACATGTCTGGACTCAGAGGCGAAAACTCAACGCATGTCCCAGACACGACAAACAGACATGTATGGAACTCAGAGGCGAAAACTCAACGCATGTCCCCATACACGACAAACAACTCACGTATTAAGTTCAGAGGCCAGCTTAAGGCATAACTTAATACGCATCAAAACATTATCATCCAAGTCTATGAACTACTCTATAGTTCTACCTTTAACTTCTAATCAACACTTAATCGACCCCGGGAACTAAGATGAGGGAGAGCCGGTTTCCCTTTCGTTTGCCCGACCGGGGGGTCTCTATCCTTACTTCATTCCCGAACTTAATATAATGTTGCCCATCCTCCGGGGACCTCAAATACATGTCAAGGGTACACAAAACGAGTTTCAATCAAAACCGATTAACCATTTGAAAGTTACGATCAAACTTCAAAACTCAAAACAGCCTACATGGTCCCCAGCCGGTCGGCAGGCAGCCGGTCGGCCGGCTGGTGACCTCCTCAGCCTTTCTTTCTTTTTCTGAAACAACACACACAGACTCCCAGCCGGTCGGCAGGCAGCCGGTCGGCCGGCTGGGAACCCTATTCCCTAGCCTTCGCAAATAACAACCATACCCCAAATGCACTCCCAGCCGGCTGTCAGGCGGCCGGTCTGCCGGCTGGGCTCCCTTTCTACTTAGGTTTTTCGCAAACAATATACGACACAAGGGACTACCAGCCGGTCGGCAGGCAGCCGGTCGGCAGGCAGCCGGTCGGCCGGCTGGCAGCCCTAAGCCAAAATCTCAAAACTCTTAAAAACACGAAACAACCCTCCCAGCCGGTCGACCGGCGGCCGGTCGGTCGACCGGCTCAGAGAGCCTGATACGCAAAATCGCCATTTTCAGCCTTTTCAATAATCTCTTAAATCGACACTCAAACTTCAAAATAGCTACCATTGATGTTTGCACAACATTAAGGATCAACCAATAGTACTAATTATCAGCAACCAAAACCAACAACAATCCTCAAACGATTAATTTCATGTATCCGTCTTAACATATGAAAAACTGAAATTTTACTTATGAACACATAACCATATTTCCAAGCATGAATTCTTCACATAAGCATAAACCTAAACATGTTTCTAAGTCTAGTAAACATTGATAAGGGTAAAGTCGTCACCCTAAATCAAAGTAATCCTTAGGATACTACTAACTAATAGCTAGCGGTAAGAAAGGTATCGAATCCACAGGGAGGCGGTAATGAATTGTTTGCTAAAGTAAATAAGTCTTAAAGTAACAAGTGGGTTGTTTTGGTTGTTTTTGTTTTCTAATGAACTAATTGCAAAATAAGTAAATAAAGATGTAAACAAGTATTAGGAAAGATCTAGGGATCAAGTTCACATAGGCAATTATCCGGGGGAATGGGATTTAATTAATTTAATTGGGCAAAATTATTATTTAAGATCATATGTCCGGTCGGTATTCATATAATCTTTAGATCTAAACCTAACATGCGGTCGCTATAATTAGGTCAGTCTATTCAATTGTTGTGGCCTATCTTAGTCTTAGTCTACGGTCGGATCTAAGACTAATTTGCGAGACTAATTAACTAATCCTGGCCAGTAATTAATTAATCAGGTTTAAAACAACAATAGAACAATAATAATGAGCAGTTTAACAATTAAACATCATTAAAGTTTGATTCCCCCTTCTAATTACCTAGATCCCTTTTCACCCTAGACAAATAAATTAGCTACGCATGGCTTGGGATCTAACTACAACAATATTGATTGAAAACATAATTAATAAAGCAATAAACTAAGAACAAGAATAATTGAAGAACAATAAAGTAGAGATTATGATTAAATACCGTAAATAGGAGAACAAGATCCGAAGACAATTGCTAAATAATAATCTAGAGAGCTACTAGTAATAATTAGGGTTTTTAGAGTAATCTAAAGCGTATCTAACAATAGGTTATGAAGTCTCTACTTATAACAAACTACTAAACAAAATATGGAAAAACTTGCTAAAAACTATTTAAACGATTTATGGAAACACTTGCTAAAACTCATGAAAATCCGGACAGAAGAAGCACTCGACCGAGTGTCCAGTGCACTCGATCGAGTGTTGGTGGCACTCGATCGAGTGCTCCACTTTGTCAGCACAATTCTTCGTTTCTCTACTTCTTTTTGGCAATCTCCCTTGATTCTTGCTTATCTTCCTATATATCTTTGCCTTGCCGACTCCGTGATACTCGTATGATCCTCCATAAATCACCGGAATGCATCCATCTACATTAGAAACAACAAAACGCGGGAGTATCGGCATTTATGACAAAAAACGGCATATATGACATGGATTAGTGCACAAAACCGTAAAAAAAGTATATAAGGGAAGGCATAAAGATGTATATAATTATGACTCATCAAACTCCCCCAAACTAACTCTTTGGTTGTCCTCAAACAAAGCAAAGAACTTGAAGCGAAAGCAAACATACAAACGGTGATTTTAGACAACTCAGAGCTAATGTAAATGCACATACAAATCCCAAGTTATCCATATCCGTAACAAAGTAACGACCAAATGTACCAATAAAACAAATTCAAAGGTACGGGTAATAGAAAACGCAGCTCAAGTCGCAAGGTTGATATGACGGTGTAATATAGACAAAGACCAAACATCTTTTGACCTTGCAAGACAAATTTTAGTCGGATTCTCGCGGATTCACTCAAGCTCATAAATATATGTAAAGGTGAGTTATATGTGAAGATAGAAAGAAGTAAGAACACTCACTCAACTCAATGGAACATGCATGCAATCTAATGTGATAGAGATCTCCCCAATAATTATGCATGTATAGATGGACAAAGTACATGTATCAAGACGACAAGGAGGCTAGTGGGTAAGGGTAAAGAAATGGTTTGTGTCAAAGCACGTTCTGGATATGTGGAGCTAAGACGGTAGTCGCAGCGCGAAACAAAACCAAAACCACTTCTTTAATGAAAGATAAACCAACCCAAGACTAGAGAAATTATCTTAACTTGAAAGAACATGAGAGTTTAAAACATTACTCTCCAAATATGCATTAGACTCTAGATAGTCTCCTTCAATCTCTTAACAAAATCCAATGAAGCATTCTCTCTTTCTTTTTCTTTTTTTTTCTTTTTCATATCACAATTTTTTTGAAGTTTTTCTTTTCTTTTTTTCTTTTTCTCTTTTTTTTTCTTTTTTTTTTTTTTTTTTTGTGCTTCATATTTTTTTTTTTTCTTTTCAACATAAGAGATTGACACAATTGCTCAAAAGATTTCACTACACCCACTTGGACATAATTAGTCCCTGATTTCTAGATCAAATTCTTGTAGCAGCAAGATCCAGCGAATGAGTCGTGGTTTGGCTTCCTGTTTAGCCAACAAATATTTTAAAGCAGCATGGTCAGTATAGACAATAACCTTAGATCCTACCAAATAAGAGCGAAATTTGTCTAAAGCAGCATGGTCAGTAAAGAAACCTGAACTTAAACCCATTCCCTCTCATCTTAAGTACGTGTTTCTTGATGATAAAGAGTTAAAACCTGTAATTATCAATGCTAATCTTAATGCGAGCCAACTTTCTGCTTTGTTGGTTATTTTACGGAAACATGAAAAAGCCATTGGATATAGCATTGATGATTTACGAGGTATTAGTCCTGACTTTTGCATGCACCGTATTCACTTAGAGGAAGGTCATAAACCCAGCGCACAGGGTCAACGTCGTCTCAACCCTCCTATGCAGGACGTTGTTCGAAAGGAAATTCAAAAACTCTTAGATGCAAGTATTATCTACCCCATCTCCGACTCTCGATGGGTGAGTCCAGTTCAGGTTGTCCCTAAGAAGGGAGGGACTACGGTTGTGACGAATGCTAAGAATGAATTAATCGCTACCAGGCTTGTAACAGGGTGGAGGATGTGTATTGACTACAGGAAGCTAAATGTTGCTACCAAGAAAGATCACTTTCCCCTCCCCTATATTGACCAAATGTTAGAGCGATTAGCTTGTCACGAGTATTTTTGCTACCTCGATGGTTATTCAGGATTCTTTCAGATACCAATACATCCCGATGACCAAGAAAAGACAACCTTTACATGTCCTTATGGTGTCTTTGCTTATAGGAGGATGCCCTTTGGGCTTTGCAATGCCCCTGCTACTTTTCAACATAAGAGATTGACACAATTGCTCAAAAGATTTCACTACACCCACTTGGACATAATTAGTCCCTGATTTCTAGATCAAATTCTTGTAGCAGCAAGATCCAGCGAATGAGTCGTGGTTTGGCTTCCTGTTTAGCCAACAAATATTTTAAAGCAGCATGGTCAGTATAGACAATAACCTTAGATCCTACCAAATAAGAGCGAAATTTGTCTAAAGCATAGACAACTGCAAGTAATTCCTTTTCGGTAGTAGCGTAATTAATCTGAGCATCATCTAAGGTCTTGCTAGCATAATAGATCCCATGTAGTGCTTTCTCTTTTCTCTGCCCAAGTACGGCTCCAACTGCGTAGTCGCTGGCATCGCACATGATCTCGAAAGGTAAGCTCCAATCTGGGGACCTAATAATTGGAGATGAGATAAGAGCTTGTTTAATCCTGTCAAAAGATTTAACACACTCGTCAGTGAAAATAAAAGGTGCATCTTTATGTAAGAGCTTAGTAAGTGGTTGAGCAATTTTGGAGAAATCCTTGATGAATCTGCGATAGAATCCTGCATGACCCAAAAAACTTCTCACACTTTTAACATTAACCGGGTACGGGAGTTTCTCAATGACTTCCACTTTAGCTTTGTCAACCTGAATGCCTTTTCCAGATACTAGATGACCAAGTACCACCCCTTCAGTTACCATGAAGTGACATTTTTCCCAATTCAGGACAAGATTAGTTTCTTCACAACGCTGCAAGACTTTGGATAAATTTCTCAGGCAAATATCAAAGTTAGTACCATAAACACTGAAGTCATCCATGAAGACTTCCATAATAGACTCAATATAATCAGAAAAGATGGCCATCATACAACGTTGAAAAGTAGCAGGGGCATTGCAAAGCCCAAAGGGCATCCTCCTATAAGCAAAGACACCATAAGGACATGTAAAGGTTGTCTTTTCTTGGTCATCGGGATGTATGGGTATCTGAAAGAATCCTGAATAACCATCGAGGTAGCAAAAATACTCGTGACAAGCTAATCGCTCTAACATTTGGTCAATATAGGGGAGGGGAAAGTGATCTTTCTTGGTAGCAACATTTAGCTTCCTGTAGTCAATACACATCCTCCACCCTGTTACAAGCCTGGTAGCGATTAATTCATTCTTAGCATTCGTCACAACCGTAGTCCCTCCCTTCTTAGGGACTACCTGAACTGGACTCACCCATCGAGAGTCGGAGATGGGGTAGATAATACCTGCATCTAAGAGTTTTTGAATTTCCTTTCGAACAACGTCCTGCATAGGAGGGTTGAGACGACGTTGACCCTGTGCGCTGGGTTTATGACCTTCCTCTAAGTGAATACGGTGCATGCAAAAGTCAGGACTAATACCTCGTAAATCATCAATGCTATATCCAATGGCTTTTTCATGTTTCCGTAAAATAACCAACAAAGCAGAAAGTTGGCTCGCATTAAGATTAGCATTGATAATTACAGGTTTTAACTCTTTATCATCAAGAAACACGTACTTAAGATGAGAGGGAAGGGGTTTAAGTTCAGGTTTCTTTACCTCGGTAACCTTAGGGGGGTTACCTAAGCTATAGACCGTTTGCTCTTTACGTTCCTCTCCCGTCAAAAGTTTTTCCATAGCAACTACTTCGGGGTATTCGGAAAGTGTTTCTGCATCATTCTCATCGGACATCAAGACGATCTCCAAGGGGTCCCTGTTCAAAGAAAGAGCAAGGGTTTCATCAATAGTTACGTCCACAATATCAATACGATGACAACTTTCATCTACCATGGGATGTTTTAAGGTAGTTTTGAGATTGAAAGTGATAGTATCATCTCCGACAGCCAAAGTAAGGCTCCCATTTTTAACATCAATGACCGCCCCTGCGGTGTGTAAGAATGGTCTGCCTAGGATAATAGGGGTGTGAGTGTCTTCGGCCATGTCTAGTACCACAAAATCAACAGGGATGAAGAATTTTCCCACTTTGACAGGTACGTCTTCCAAGACACCAAGGGGGTGTTTTACGGATCTGTCGGCCATTTGTAGAGTCATATTAGTGATGCTTAGATGACCCATATTTAATTTCTTGCATATAGAGTAGGGCATGACACTAACGTTAGCTCCTAAATCACAAAGAGCTCTATTAATAAACAAAGGACCAATAGTGCAAGGGATAGAGAAACTCCCTGGATCCTTAAGCTTAGGTGGTGAACGGGATTGTAAAACAGCGCTGCATTCCTCAGTGAATGTTACCGTCTCCACCTCATTGAAGGATCTCTTCCTTGTCAATATGTCCTTCATAAACTTTGCATAAGCTGGCACCTGAGTAATCAATTCGGTGAAAGGAACGCTTACTTGAAGATTTTTCACAACTTCCATGAACCTCCCGAACTGTTGATCAAGTTTTGATTTCTGTTGTCGGGTTGGGAATGGTAGAATGATCTTTATTGGTTCAGCTTCCTTTGCATCTTTAGAGACCTTTGGGGGGCTCGGGCTTGGAATAGTAGTATCCGGTACCTGTGTATTAAGCAAAGTAGAAGAATTAGAAGTATGCGGACAAGGCACTCGATCGAGTGGGACCGGCACTCGATCGAGTGCTTCAGGGGCTCGATCGAGTGCTTTAGCTCGTAATGCTTCTTTTCGTTTTTCTTTTTCGTTATTCTCATGTATACAATCTTTCTCTAACTCCTTTGCTTCTTCTTCATCATCGCTGAAAGAGAGATGCCCTAAACCCTTACGAGAAACATAAGGCACTTCGCTATCATCTTTGGGCATCTTCGGCTCTTTATAAGAAGTACCACTCCTCAAGTGGATGGCATGTGCTTGTTCATGAGCTTGTTGTCCTTGGGGAGGGAGATTTCCAGGTTGCCTATTAGTATTTTGGCCTGCTAGTTGGGCAACTTGAGTATCTAATATTTTATTGTGGGCTAGTATCTGAGTAATCTGCGCCTTTTGCTCCATTTGAGCTTTAAGGCTTTGCTGCAACATAGCTTTAATCTCTGACATATCATTATTGGCAGTGGGTGGTGGAGGAGGTGGTACCAAAGGTTGAAACTGCTGTTGGCGCTGATTGTTAAAATGAGGACCTCCTTGATTTTGTCTATAGTTTCCTTGTTGGCCGCGGTTCTGAGGAATCACATAATTTGAAGTTGGTTGTTGCTGAGGTGGGGTAGGATTTTGAACATTCTGGCTTGACCATTGAAGAAAGGGATGTTCCCTTGTCCTCTCATTATAAGTGTTGGGAAAGGGATTAGCTTGCTTGTAGGATTGGAAAGCGAGTACTTGTTCAATAGGACTTATGCATTCTTCAGCAATATGACCGTCTACACCACATCTCCCGCAGAAAAGTACTTCCCCTTGTTGAACCATATTAACCGCTTGGTGTTGGCCACCCAAAGCTTGTTTTGTTTGCATTTGTGCAATCTTAACATTCAGGGCTTCTAACTGGGCTGCGACGGCACTATCTGTACCACTTCCCCTTGCAGAGCCTCTTGGATTTCCATATTCGGCAGTATGAGTAGCCATATCATCAATCAATTTGTAAGCTGTATCATCAGTGGTGTTATTCTGAAATCTTCCGTTAGCAGAAGAATCCAAAAGAGCTCTATGATCATCGAATAACCCGTTGTAAAACTGGTTACAAAGAAACCACTTCTCAAACCCATGATGAGGGACTGCACGAACTAATCTTTTGAAACGTACCCATGCCTCATTGAAATCTTCAGTACCTCCTTGTTTAAAGTTAGTAATCTGATTCCGGAGATTGTTTGTCTTTTGTGGAGGAAAATATTTCTTGTAGAATGCAAGAGCAAGGGAATTCCAATCAGTAATGGCGTGAGCAGTTAAATCCAACTCGCGCAGCCATTCTCTAGCACCATCCTGGAGAGAAAAAGGAAAAAGTCGGTATTTAACTTGATCATAAGTTACTCCTGTCTGCAGAGGGATGGAACTTCAATAAGTGACAAACTTATCCATATGCTTAGCAGGATCTTCCCCAGCTCGACCTCCAAACATATTCCGTTCTACCAACGCGAGATAAGATGGCTTGATATCAAAAGGCTTTTCTGTAGCATCGGTAGGAGGAGGAATAAATCCTTTTGGAATAGAAGCCAAAGTAGGCTCGTTGTGGCTTGCCAAGGTGGGTGTAGCCATCTTTGGTGTAGCTACAAAGGGTTCAGAAACGGTATCGTCCTCGTCAGAGGATGAGTTTTCTGAAGTAATGAAAGGCTCAACCTCGTCAAGTATACTCAAGCCTTCTACTTGACCTACTTCTCTATTAAAATTCCTTCTGTAGCGAAAAGTCTTCTCTGGTTCAGGATCAAAAGCAGTAATCTCGGACCGAGTTGACCTGGGCATACAAGGAACTAAAAAAAGAAAAGGGTGAGAGCCGTCACAAGGAACTTTCGTTCCTTGAGACAAAAGACAAATTAAACAAATAACAAACAAATAAATTGTTGCCTCCCCGGCAACGACGCCAAATTTGATAAGGGTAAAGTCGTCACCCTAAATCAAAGTAATCCTTAGGATACTACTAACTAATAGCTAGCGGTAAGAAAGGTATCGAATCCACAGGGAGGCGGTAATGAATTGTTTGCTAAAGTAAATAAGTCTTAAAGTAACAAGTGGGTTGTTTTGGTTGTTTTTGTTTTCTAATGAACTAATTGCAAAATAAGTAAATAAAGATGTAAACAAGTATTAGGAAAGATCTAGGGATCAAGTTCACATAGGCAATTATCCGGGGGAATGGGATTTAATTAATTTAATTGGGCAAAATTATTATTTAAGATCATATGTCCGGTCGGTATTCATATAATCTTTAGATCTAAACCTAACATGCGGTCGCTATAATTAGGTCAGTCTATTCAATTGTTGTGGCCTATCTTAGTCTTAGTCTACGGTCGGATCTAAGACTAATTTGCGAGACTAATTAACTAATCCTGGCCAGTAATTAATTAATCAGGTTTAAAACAACAATAGAACAATAATAATAAGCAGTTTAACAATTAAACATCATTAAAGTTTGATTCCCCCTTCTAATTACCTAGATCCCTTTTCACCCTAGACAAATAAATTAGCTACGCATGGCTTGGGATCTAACTACAACAATATTGATTGAAAACATAATTAATAAAGCAATAAACTAAGAACAAGATTAATTGAAGAACAATAAAGTAGAGATTATGATTAAATACCGTAAATAGGAGAACAAGATCCGAAGACAATTGCTAAATAATAATCTAGAGAGCTACTAGTAATAATTAGGGTTTTAGAGTAATCAAAAGCGTATCTAACAATAGGTTATGAAGTCTCTACTTATAACAAACTACTAAACAAAATATGGAAAAACTTGCTAAAAACTATTTAAACGATTTATGGAAACACTTGCTAAAACTCATGAAAATCCGGACAGAAGAAGCACTCGACCGAGTGTCCAGTGCACTCGATCGAGTGTTGGTGGCACTCGATCGAGTGCTCCACTTTGTCAGCACAATTCTTCGTTTCTAAGAATTCAGAGGCGAAAACTCAACGCATGTTCCCCTACTACATCACAAGATACTAGACTCAGGGGAGAAAACTCAACGCATGTTCTAGCACCAAACACCTGCACTCCGGGTAAGGTATGACAACCTGACAGCCCCGTCGTGCAGTTGCTCTACTCGTCAGACTCAGAGGCGAAAACTCAACGCATGTTATGACGCGATCACACATACATGCCTGGACTCAGAGGCGAAAACTCAACGCATGTCCCAGACACGACAAACAAACATGTATGGAGCTCAGAGGCGACATCTTAACGCATACCTCCATACACGACAAACAAACACATATAGGACTCAGAGGCGACATCTTAACGCATACCCCTATACATGACAAACAATCTACGTATTAAGTTCATAGGCGACGTCTTAACGCATAACTTAATACGCATCACTATAAACATTCAACTTTAAGACTAAACTTTAGTTCTTATCTTTTTATGTCACTAATCAACACTTAATTGACCCCGGGAACTAAGTTGAGGGAGAGCCGGTTTCCCTTTCGGTTACCCGACCGGGGGGTCTCTGTAAAACCCCTCGCGAAAGCGGAAATATAAACATACAAAAGTACCAAAATTGCAGCGGAATTAAAACTTTTTAAAGAAAACAACATGCGAGAAGTCTTAAACTGAAACAGAAACTGAAACTGAATAAAACCAAAATAGATAAGTAACAGTTCTAAGTATCAAAACCAATATGTACATCAGCCTGGGATGGAACATCCCTACAGGCACCAAAACGAAAGTAACGCAAGTCTAAGAGTCTAGCTATGCGATATAAGGTAAGTCATATGATGACAGCAGGATCATCACTCGCTAGCTCTCGTGAACCCATCTCCAACCAGCATGTACCTACATACATGAAAACATGTACGCCACAATCAGTGGGGAGTGACTAGAGTTCTCCTAGCCACCTTTTGTGACAACACGTAACATATAAAACAATACAGAATACTCCAACATATAACAACATGTGAAGCATAAACATCTCATCATCTGATCTCTTACTAACATGCTATTACAATGCACGGCTCTCAACCAACTTCATAAAGAAACAGGAAGGAGAGCCGGTTTCCCTACTGGTTACCCAGTCGGGGGGTCTTTCAATCCAATTATTTATGAAACCGAACTAAGAGTCATCCAATGCCTTGGATGATTAAACCATAAACATACATACATCATTAACCTACTGTGCATATCTGACACTGTACCATCATCAAGGCAAGCAGATATAAAACAGCAAGTACAAAGGTTCAGAGGCGACATCTTAACGCATAACCTATGCACTAAAACAATCAGCAAGTATAAGGTTCAGAGGCGACATCTTAACGCATAACCTATATACCAAGTTCACAATATCAAGCAAGGACTCAGAGGCGAAAACTCAACGCATGGACCGGCTATCACAGAACACTAGACTCAGAGGCGAAAACTCAACGCATGGACTAGCATTCAATTCACTATCACAAGTAAGGAACTCAGAGGCGAAAACTCAACGCATGTTCCCCTACCACATCACAAGATACTAGACTCAGAGGCGAAAACTCAACGCATGTTCTAGCACCAAACACCTGCACTCCGGGTAAGGTATGACAACCTGACTGCCCCGTCGTGCAGTTGCTCTACTCGTCAGAATCAGAGGCCAGCTTAAGGCATGTCCTGACGCGATCACACATACATGTCTGGACTCAGAGGCGAAAACTCAACGCATGTCCCAGACACGACAAACAGACATGTATGGAACTCAGAGGCGAAAACTCAACGCATGTCCCCATACACGACAAACAACTCACGTATTAAGTTCAGAGGCCAGCTTAAGGCATAACTTAATACGCATCAAAACATTATCATCCAAGTCTATGAACTACTCTATAGTTCTACCTTTAACTTCTAATCAACACTTAATCGACCCCGGGAACTAAGATGAGGGAGAGCCGGTTTCCCTTTCGATTGCCCGACCGGGGGGGTCTCTATCCTTACTTCATTCCCGAACTCAATATAATGTTGCCCATCCTCCGGGGACCTCAAATACATGTCAAGGGTACACAAAACGAGTTTCAATCAAAACCGATTAACCATTTGAAAGTTACGATCAAACTTCAAAACTCAAAACAGCCTACATGGTCCCCAGCCGGTCGGCAGGCAGCCGGTCGGCCGGCTGGTGACCTCCTCAGCCTTTCTTTCTTTTTCTGAAACAACACACACAGACTCCCAGCCGGTCGGCAGGCAGCCGGTCGGCCGGCTGGGAACCCTATTCCCTAGCCTTCGCAAATAACAACCATACCCCAAATGCACTCCCAGCCGGCTGTCAGGCGGCCGGTCTGCCGGCTGGGCTCCCTTTCTACTTAGGTTTTTCGCAAACAATATACGACACAAGGGACTACCAGCCGGTCGGCAGGCAGCCGGTCGGCAGGCAGCCGGTCGGCCGGCTGGCAGCCCTAAGCCAAAATCTCAAAACTCTTAAAAACACGAAACAACCCTCCCAGCCGGTCGACCGGCGGCCGGTCGGTCGACCGGCTCAGAGAGCCTGATACGCAAAATCGCCATTTTCAGCCTTTTCAATAATCTCTTAAATCGACACTCAAACTTCAAAATAGCTACCATTGATGTTTGCACAACATTAAGGATCAACCAATAGTACTAATTATCAGCAACCAAAACCAACAACAATCCTCAAACGATTAATTTCATGTATCCGTCTTAACATATGAAAAACTGAAATTTTACTTATGAACACATAACCATATTTCCAAGCATGAATTCTTCACATAAGCATAAACCTAAACATGTTTCTAAGTCTAGTAAACATTGATAAGGGTAAAGTCGTCACCCTAAATCAAAGTAATCCTTAGGATACTACTAACTAATAGCTAGCGGTAAGAAAGGTATCGAATCCACAGGGAGGCGGTAATGAATTGTTTGCTAAAGTAAATAAGTCTTAAAGTAACAAGTGGGTTGTTTTGGTTGTTTTTGTTTTCTAATGAACTAATTGCAAAATAAGTAAATAAAGATGTAAACAAGTATTAGGAAAGATCTAGGGATCAAGTTCACATAGGCAATTATCCGGGGGAATGGGATTTAATTAATTTAATTGGGCAAAATTATTATTTAAGATCATATGTCCGGTCGGTATTCATATAATCTTTAGATCTAAACCTAACATGCGGTCGCTATAATTAGGTCAGTCTATTCAATTGTTGTGGCCTATCTTAGTCTTAGTCTACGGTCGGATCTAAGACTAATTTGCGAGACTAATTAACTAATCCTGGCCAGTAATTAATTAATCAGGTTTAAAACAACAATAGAACAATAATAATGAGCAGTTTAACAATTAAACATCATTAAAGTTTGATTCCCCCTTCTAATTACCTAGATCCCTTTTCACCCTAGACAAATAAATTAGCTACGCATGGCTTGGGATCTAACTACAACAATATTGATTGAAAACATAATTAATAAAGCAATAAACTAAGAACAAGAATAATTGAAGAACAATAAAGTAGAGATTATGATTAAATACCGTAAATAGGAGAACAAGATCCGAAGACAATTGCTAAATAATAATCTAGAGAGCTACTAGTAATAATTAGGGTTTTTAGAGTAATCAAAAGCGTATCTAACAATAGGTTATGAAGTCTCTACTTATAACAAACTACTAAACAAAATATGGAAAAACTTGCTAAAAACTATTTAAACGATTTATGGAAACACTTGCTAAAACTCATGAAAATCCGGACAGAAGAAGCACTCGACCGAGTGTCCAGTGCACTCGATCGAGTGTTGGTGGCACTCGATCGAGTGCTCCACTTTGTCAGCACAATTCTTCGTTTCTCTACTTCTTTTTGGCAATCTCCCTTGATTCTTGCTTATCTTCCTATATATCTTTGCCTTGCCGACTCCGTGATACTCGTATGATCCTCCATAAATCACCGGAATGCATCCATCTACATTAGAAACAACAAAACGCGGGAGTATCGGCATTTATGACAAAAAACGGCATATATGACATGGATTAGTGCACAAAACCGTAAAAAAAGTATATAAGGGAAGGCATAAAGATGTATATAATTATGACTCATCAAACTCCCCCAAACTAACTCTTTGGTTGTCCTCAAACAAAGCAAAGAACTTGAAGCGAAAGCAAACATACAAACGGTGATTTTAGACAACTCAGAGCTAATGTAAATGCACATACAAATCCCAAGTTATCCATATCCGTAACAAAGTAACGACCAAATGTACCAATAAAACAAATTCAAAGGTACGGGTAATAGAAAACGCAGCTCAAGTCGCAAGGTTGATATGACGGTGTAATATAGACAAAGACCAAACATCTTTTGACCTTGCAAGACAAATTTTAGTCGGATTCTCGCGGATTCACTCAAGCTCATAAATATATGTAAAGGTGAGTTATATGTGAAGATAGAAAGAAGTAAGAACACTCACTCAACTCAATGGAACATGCATGCAATCTAATGTGATAGAGATCTCCCCAACAATTATGCATGTATAGATGGACAAAGTACATGTATCAAGACGACAAGGAGGCTAGTGGGTAAGGGTAAAGAAATGGTTTGTGTCAAAGCACGTTCTGGATATGTGGAGCTAAGACGGTAGTCGCAGCGCGAAACAAAACCAAAACCACTTCTTTAATGAAAGATAAACCAACCCAAGACTAGAGAAATTATCTTAACTTGAAAGAACATGAGAGTTTAAAACATTACTCTCCAAATATGCATTAGACTCTAGATAGTCTCCTTCAATCTCTTAACAAAATCCAATGAAGCATTCTCTCTTTCTTTTTCTTTTTTTTTCTTTTTCATATCACAATTTTTTTGAAGTTTTTCTTTTCTTTTTTTCTTTTTCTCTTTTTTTTTCTTTTTTTTTTTTTTTTTTTTTTGTGCTTCATATTTTTTTTTTTTTTTCTTTTCAACATAAGAGATTGACACAATTGCTCAAAAGATTTCACTACACCCACTTGGACATAATTAGTCCCTGATTTCTAGATCAAATTCTTGTAGCAGCAAGATCCAGCGAATGAGTCGTGGTTTGGCTTCCTGTTTAGCCAACAAATATTTTAAAGCAGCATGGTCAGTATAGACAATAACCTTAGATCCTACCAAATAAGAGCGAAATTTGTCTAAAGCAGCATGGTCAGTAAAGAAACCTGAACTTAAACCCATTCCCTCTCATCTTAAGTACGTGTTTCTTGATGATAAAGAGTTAAAACCTGTAATTATCAATGCTAATCTTAATGCGAGCCAACTTTCTGCTTTGTTGGTTATTTTACGGAAACATGAAAAAGCCATTGGATATAGCATTGATGATTTACGAGGTATTAGTCCTGACTTTTGCATGCACCGTATTCACTTAGAGGAAGGTCATAAACCCAGCGCACAGGGTCAACGTCGTCTCAACCCTCCTATGCAGGACGTTGTTCGAAAGGAAATTCAAAAACTCTTAGATGCAGGTATTATCTACCCCATCTCCGACTCTCGA
Source organism: Silene conica (assembly GCA_029255685.2). Lineage (NCBI taxonomy): Eukaryota > Viridiplantae > Streptophyta > Magnoliopsida > Caryophyllales > Caryophyllaceae > Silene > Silene conica. The sequence continues at coordinate 28,311,475 of CM055314.2, read as the reverse complement.
TGGGTGAGTCCAGTTCAGGTTGTCCCTAAGAAGGGAGGGACTACGGTTGTGACGAATGCTAAGAATGAATTAATCGCTACCAGGCTTGTAACAGGGTGGAGGATGTGTATTGACTACAGGAAGCTAAATGTTGCTACCAAGAAAGATCACTTTCCCCTCCCCTATATTGACCAAATGTTAGAGCGATTAGCTTGTCACGAGTATTTTTGCTACCTCGATGGTTATTCAGGATTCTTTCAGATACCCATACATCCCGATGACCAAGAAAAGACAACCTTTACATGTCCTTATGGTGTCTTTGCTTATAGGAGGATGCCCTTTGGGCTTTGCAATGCCCCTGCTACTTTTCAACATAAGAGATTGACACAATTGCTCAAAAGATTTCACTACACCCACTTGGACATAATTAGTCCCTGATTTCTAGATCAAATTCTTGTAGCAGCAAGATCCAGCGAATGAGTCGTGGTTTGGCTTCCTGTTTAGCCAACAAATATTTTAAAGCAGCATGGTCAGTATAGACAATAACCTTAAATCCTACCAAATAAGAGCGAAATTTGTCTAAAGCATAGACAACTGCAAGTAATTCCTTTTCGGTAGTAGCGTAATTAATCTGAGCATCATCTAAGGTCTTGCTAGCATAATAGATCCCATGTAGTGCTTTCTCTTTTCTCTGCCCAAGTACGGCTCCAACTGCGTAGTCGCTGGCATCGCACATGATCTCGAAAGGTAAGCTCCAATCTGGGGACCTAATAATTGGAGATGAGATAAGAGCTTGTTTAATCCTGTCAAAAGATTTAACACACTCGTCAGTGAAAATAAAAGGTGCATCTTTATGTAAGAGCTTAGTAAGTGGTTGAGCAATTTTGGAGAAATCCTTGATGAATCTGCGATAGAATCCTGCATGACCCAAAAAACTTCCCACACTTTTAACATTAACCGGGTACGGGAGTTTCTCAATGACTTCCACTTTAGCTTTGTCAACCTGAATGCCTTTTCCAGATACTAGATGACCAAGTACCACCCCTTCAGTTACCATGAAGTGACATTTTTCCCAATTCAGGACAAGATTAGTTTCTTCACAACGCTGCAAGACTTTGGATAAATTTCTCAGGCAAATATCAAAGTTAGTACCATAAACACTGAAGTCATCCATGAAGACTTCCATAATAGACTCAATATAATCAGAAAAGATGGCCATCATACAACGTTGAAAAGTAGCAGGGGCATTGCAAAGCCCAAAGGGCATCCTCCTATAAGCAAAGACACCATAAGGACATGTAAAGGTTGTCTTTTCTTGGTCATCGGGATGTATGGGTATCTGAAAGAATCCTGAATAACCATCGAGGTAGCAAAAATACTCGTGACAAGCTAATCGCTCTAACATTTGGTCAATATAGGGGAGGGGAAAGTGATCTTTCTTGGTAGCAACATTTAGCTTCCTGTAGTCAATACACATCCTCCACCCTGTTACAAGCCTGGTAGCGATTAATTCATTCTTAGCATTCGTCACAACCGTAGTCCCTCCCTTCTTAGGGACTACCTGAACTGGACTCACCCATCGAGAGTCGGAGATGGGGTAGATAATACCTGCATCTAAGAGTTTTTGAATTTCCTTTCGAACAACGTCCTGCATAGGAGGGTTGAGACGACGTTGACCCTGTGCGCTGGGTTTATGACCTTCCTCTAAGTGAATACGGTGCATGCAAAAGTCAGGACTAATACCTCGTAAATCATCAATGCTATATCCAATGGCTTTTTCATGTTTCCGTAAAATAACCAACAAAGCAGAAAGTTGGCTCGCATTAAGATTAGCATTGATAATTACAGGTTTTAACTCTTTATCATCAAGAAACACGTACTTAAGATGAGAGGGAAGGGGTTTAAGTTCAGGTTTCTTTACCTCGGTAACCTTAGGGGGGTTACCTAAGCTATAGACCGTTTGCTCTTTACGTTCCTCTCCCGTCAAAAGTTTTTCCATAGCAACTACTTCGGGGTATTCGGAAAGTGTTTCTGCATCATTCTCATCGGACATCAAGACGATCTCCAAGGGGTCCCTGTTCAAAGAAAGAGCAAGGGTTTCATCAATAGTTACGTCCACAATATCAATACGATGACAACTTTCATCTACCATGGGATGTTTTAAGGTAGTTTTGAGATTGAAAGTGATAGTATCATCTCCGACAGCCAAAGTAAGGCTCCCATTTTTAACATCAATGACCGCCCCTGCGGTGTGTAAGAATGGTCTGCCTAGGATAATAGGGGTGTGAGTGTCTTCGGCCATGTCTAGTACCACAAAATCAACAGGGATGAAGAATTTTCCCACTTTGACAGGTACGTCTTCCAAGACACCAAGGGGGTGTTTTACGGATCTGTCGGCCATTTGTAGAGTCATATTAGTGATGCTTAGATGACCCATATTTAATTTCTTGCATATAGAGTAGGGCATGACACTAACGTTAGCTCCTAAATCACAAAGAGCTCTATTAATAAACAAAGGACCAATAGTGCAAGGGATAGAGAAACTCCCTGGATCCTTAAGCTTAGGTGGTGAACGGGATTGTAAAACAGCGCTGCATTCCTCAGTGAATGCTACCGTCTCCACCTCATTGAAGGATCTCTTCCTTGTCAATATGTCCTTCATAAACTTTGCATAAGCTGGCACCTGAGTAATCAATTCGGTGAAAGGAACGCTTACTTGAAGATTTTTCACAACTTCCATGAACCTCCCGAACTGTTGATCAAGTTTTGATTTCTGTTGTCGGGTTGGGAATGGTAGAATGATCTTTATTGGTTCAGCTTCCTTTGCATCTTTAGAGACCTTTGGGGGGCTCGGGCTTGGAATAGTAGTATCCGGTACCTGTGTATTAAGCAAAGTAGAAGAATTAGAAGTATGCGGACAAGGCGCTCGATCGAGTGGGGAAGGCACTCGATCGAGTTGGACTGGCACTCGATCGAGTGGGACCGGCACTCGATCGAGTGCTTCAGGGGCTCGATCGAGTGCTTTAGCTCGTAATGCTTCTTTTCGTTTTTCTTTTTCGTTATTCTCATGTATACAATCTTTCTCTAACTCCTTTGCTTCTTCTTCATCATCGCTGAAAGAGAGATGCCCTAAACCCTTACGAGAAACATAAGGCACTTCGCTATCATCTTTGGGCATCTTCGGCTCTTTATAAGAAGTACCACTCCTCAAGTGGATGGCATGTGCTTGTTCATGAGCTTGTTGTCCTTGGGGAGGGAGATTTCCAGGTTGCCTATTAGTATTTTGGCCTGCTAGTTGGGCAACTTGAGTATCTAACATTTTATTGTGGGCTAGTATCTGAGTAATCTGCGCCTTTTGCTCCATTTGAGCTTTAAGGCTTTGCTGCAACATAGCTTTAATCTCTGACATATCATTATTGGCAGTGGGTGGTGGAGGAGGTGGTACCAAAGGTTGAAACTGCTGTTGGCGCTGATTGTTAAAATGAGGACCTCCTTGATTTTGTCTATAGTTTCCTTGTTGGCCGCGGTTCTGAGGAATCACATAATTTGAAGTTGGTTGTTGCTGAGGTGGGGTAGGATTTTGAACATTCTGGCTTGACCATTGAAGAAAGGGATGTTCCCTTGTCCTCTCATTATAAGTGTTGGGAAAGGGATTAGCTTGCTTGTAGGATTGGAAAGCGAGTACTTGTTCAATAGGACTTATGCATTCTTCAGCAATATGACCGTCTACACCACATCTCCCGCAGAAAAGTACTTCCCCTTGTTGAACCATATTAACCGCTTGGTGTTGGCCACCCAAAGCTTGTTTTGTTTGCATTTGTGCAATCTTAGCATTCAGGGCTTCTAACTGGGCTGCGACGGCACTATCTGTACCACTTCCCCTTGCAGAGCCTCTTGGATTTCCATATTCGGCAGTATGAGTAGCCATATCATCAATCAATTTGTAAGCTGTATCATCAGTGGTGTTATTCTGAAATCTTCCGTTAGCAGAAGAATCCAAAAGAGCTCTATGATCATCGAATAACCCGTTGTAAAACTGGTTACAAAGAAACCACTTCTCAAACCCATGATGAGGGACTGCACGAACTAATCTTTTGAAACGTACCCATGCCTCATTGAAATCTTCAGTACCTCCTTGTTTAAAGTTAGTAATCTGATTCCGGAGATTGTTTGTCTTTTGTGGAGGAAAATATTTCTTGTAGAATGCAAGAGCAAGGGAATTCCAATCAGTAATGGCGTGAGCAGTTAAATCCAACTCGCGCAACCATTCTCTAGCACCATCCTGGAGAGAAAAAGGAAAAAGTCGGTATTTAACTTGATCATAAGTTACTCCTGTCTGCAGAGGGATGGAACTGCAATAAGTGACAAACTTATCCACATGCTTAGCAGGATCTTCCCCAGCTCGACCTCCAAACATATTCCGTTCTACCAACGCGAGATAAGATGGCTTGATATCAAAAGGCTTTTCTGCAGCATCGGTAGGAGGAGGAATAAATCCTTTTGGAATAGAAGCCAAAGTAGGCTCGTTGTGGCTTGCCAAGGTGGGTGTAGCCATCTTTGGTGTAGCTACAAAGGGTTCAGAAACGGTATCGTCCTCGTCAGAGGATGAGTTTTCTGAAGTAATGAAAGGCTCAACCTCGTCAAGTATACTCAAGCCTTCTACTTGACCTACTTCTCTATTAAAATTCCTTCTGTAGCGAAAAGTCTTCTCTGGTTCAGGATCAAAAGCAGTAATCTCGGACCGAGTTGACCTGGGCATACAAGGAACTAAAAAAAGAAAAGGGTGAGAGCCGTCACAAGGAACTTTCGTTCCTTGAGACAAAAGACAAATTAAACAAATAACAAACAAATAAATTGTTGCCTCCCCGGCAACGACGCCAAATTTGATAAGGGTAAAGTCGTCACCCTAAATCAAAGTAATCCTTAGGATACTACTAACTAATAGCTAGCGGTAAGAAAGGTATCGAATCCACAGGGAGGCGGTAATGAATTGTTTGCTAAAGTAAATAAGTCTTAAAGTAACAAGTGGGTTGTTTTGGTTGTTTTTGTTTTCTAATGAACTAATTGCAAAATAAGTAAATAAAGATGTAAACAAGTATTAGGAAAGATCTAGGGATCAAGTTCACATAGGCAATTATCCGGGGGAATGGGATTTAATTAATTTAATTGGGCAAAATTATTATTTAAGATCATATGTCCGGTCGGTATTCATATAATCTTTAGATCTAAACCTAACATGCGGTCGCTATAATTAGGTCAGTCTATTCAATTGTTGTGGCCTATCTTAATCTTAGTCTACGGTCGGATCTAAGACTAATTTGCGAGACTAATTAACTAATCCTGGCCAGTAATTAATTAATCAGGTTTAAAACAACAATAGAACAATAATAATAAGCAGTTTAACAATTAAACATCATTAAAGTTTGATTCCCCCTTCTAATTACCTAGATCCCTTTTCACCCTAGACAAATAAATTAGCTACGCATGGCTTGGGATCTAACTACAACAATATTGATTGAAAACATAATTAATAAAGCAATAAACTAAGAACAAGATTAATTGAAGAACAATAAAGTAGAGATTATGATTAAATACCGTAAATAGGAGAACAAGATCCGAAGACAATTGCTAAATAATAATCTAGAGAGCTACTAGTAATAATTAGGGTTTTTAGAGTAATCAAAAGCGTATCTAACAATAGGTTATGAAGTCTCTACTTATAACAAACTACTAAACAAAATATGGAAAAACTTGCTAAAAACTATTTAAACGATTTATGGAAACACTTGCTAAAACTCATGAAAATCCGGACAGAAGAAGCACTCGACCGAGTGTCCAGTGCACTCGATCGAGTGTTGGTGGCACTCGATCGAGTGCTCCACTTTGTCAGCACAATTCTTCGTTTCTCTACTTCTTTTTGGCAATCTCCCTTGATTCTTGCTTATCTTCCTATATATCTTTGCCTTGCCGACTCCGTGATACTCGTATGATCCTCCATAAATCACCGGAATGCATCCATCTACATTAGAAACAACAAAACGCGGGAGTATCGGCATTTATGACAAAAAACGGCATATACGACATGGATTAGTGCACAAAACCGTAACAAAAGTATATAAGGGAAGGCATAAAGATGTATATAATTATGACTCATCAAACATAAAACTTAAGTAAAATCAGAAACAAACATGAGAATCCATCAAACATGCTAATATTCACATTAAGGTCGAGTTTCTCATTATCGTCACCTTTTAAGCTTACTCCGGCAGATGATCCTCCTCAATCACGTAACTATCGGTGTCGGGATCGTCCAAGCCAACACCTACAACATAGAAAACGGATTTTAAGTACTTAAAAACGGAATTTAAGGAAAACAGCCCGTTTTTCAAAGTCGACGAAATGAAAAATGAAAGTGATGGATGACTAGGAAATCGAACGAAGATTCCGAAAATGTACTTACTTTTGCAATTTGAAGAACGGATGAGGGAGAAAAGCTCAAAAGAGAGGAGTATTAATGGAGGTTTTGTAGAAAAGTTGTTTACAGTGAAAGGAGTTGTGAGGAAGATGAATTATGACAACTTAAGGGTTTTTAGGGGTTTATGTAGTTGTCCTTTCCGTATTATGAAACGGGTTAGGAAAATAGAACGGGTATTCGTTTTACGAGTTTAAGCCTTACCAAGTTTGTATTCGTCTTAAGGACTTGAGGTTCTTAAGACGGATCTTACTTATTAAATTAAAATCTTCCGAGTTAAATTGTTAAAATATTATTTTATTACTTAAAATAATTTAAAATGCTTAAATTAGATTTTACGAAAATACGGGATGTTACAATCACCCCAACTTCAAAAAGTTTCGTCCTCGAAACTCGAACAAAGATAAGTTCTAACTAACTATACCTCACTCGAAAAGAGAGGGATGCGCGATACGCATCGATGCTTCAGTCTCCCACGTCTGCTCCTCAACATCACCGCAACGCCAAAGGATCTTCACTAGCGGCACCACCTTGCTCCTAAGCTTCCTATCCTGTCGGTCAAGGATCTTCACTGGACGCTCCTCGAAAGCAAGACTCGGCTCCAAGTTCTCGATCTCTCTAGGCAGAACATGACTCGGGTCACTAACATACTTACGGAGCTGGGAAACATGAAAAACGCTATGAACCTTGCCCAAACTAGGAGGCAAGTCCAAACGGTAAGCAGCAGCACCAATTCTTTTCACGATCTCAAAAGGTCCAATATACTTAGGGCTCAACTTGCCCTTAACGCCAAACCTTTTGACGCCCTTCAACGGAGAAACTCTCAAGAAGACTCGGTCACCCGCCTCAAACTCTAAGGGTCTACGGCGAACATCAGCATAGGATTTCTGCCGATCCTGTGCGGCCTTCATCCTACCTCTGATAAGCTGAACCTGATCAATAGTAACAGCTAACTGGTCCGGTCCTAGGTCACGAACGTCACTAGCCTGGTCCCAACAAATCGGACTACGGCACTTCCTACCATAAAGAGCCTCGTACGGAGCCATACCAATGGAAGCATGATAACTGTTGTTGTAAGAAAACTCTACCAACGGCAAACACTGCTCCCAAGAACTCTGAAAATCAAGGGCACAAGCGCGGAGCAAATCCTCTAGTGTCTGAATGGTCCTCTCGGATTGCCCATCGGTCGCGGCATGAAATGCGGTGCTCATCAACAAACGGCTACCCATAGCCTCCTGCAAAGCCTTCCAGAACCTGGAACAAAATCTTGGATCTCGATCTGAAACTATCTCCCTCGGGACACCATGATAGCGGACTATCTCGGCAATATAAGCCCTGGCTAAACGGTCCATATCCCATGTCTCTCTGATAGGCACAAATCGGGCACACTTAGTTAGACGATCAACAATAACCCAAATCGCATCCTTGCCTCCCACAGTCTTAGGCAATGCTGTAACGAAGTCCATAGATATACACTCCAACTTCCACTGAGGAACGGGAAGCGGCTGTAGCAAACCACCAGGTCTCCTATGCTCTATCTTGACTTGCTGACAAGTCAAGCACCTACTAACATAATCCAAGATCTCCTTCTTCATACCAGGCCACCAAAACGTAAGCCTCAAATCCTTGTGCATCTTCTCTCCTCCTGGATGAACGGAATACGGTGACAAATGAGCCTCATCAAGAACCCTCTTCCTCAAATCTGGCACATCAGGAACATACATCCTACCACGGAACCTAAGGAAACCATCAGCATCAATCACCAAGTCAGGTGCAACACCACTCGAAATCTTAGCCTCGAACTTCTTGAAATCGGCATCTGAAGGCAAACTCTGGCGAATCTCCCAATATAAAGACGGCTCGGCAGTTATAGCAGCTAACCAATCAAAACCACTACCCACCATCTCTAATCTCAGCTTCCGGAACTCGGAACACAACTCATCGGGCAATACTCTCATGGCACTCATCGAGTGAGAAGTCTTGCGGCTAAGCGCATCTGCAACCACATTGGCTTTTCCCTCATGATATAACAACTCAATGTCGTAATCTTTCACCAACTCTAGCCAACGTCCCTGTCTCATGTTAAGGTCCTTCTGTGTAAAAATGTACTTAAGACTCTTGTGATCTGTGAAAATACGGCAATGGGATCCAATCAGGTAATGACGCCACATCTTCAAAGCATGAACGACTGCGGCCAACTCCAAATCATGTGTCGGATAGTTCACCTCATGAACTCTCAACTGTCTAGATGAATAGGCTATCACCTTACCACTCTGCATCAGTACGCATCCAAGCCCTAACATCGAAGCATCACAATACACATCGAAGTCCACTCCGATCTCTGGCAAAGCTAACACGGGGGCGGAAGTCAATCTGGTCTTCAACTCCTGGAAAGAACTCTCACACTTGTCGGTCCACACAAATTTGGCTTCTTTCTTCAGTAACTGAGTCATCGGGCGGGCCAATCTCGAAAAATCCTCTACGAATCGACGGTAGTAGCCTGCCAAACCCAAAAAGCTACGGATCTCTCCTACATCCTTGGGACTCTCCCAATCAACCACAGCCTCTATCTTCGCGGGATCTACCATCACACCCTCGCTGGATATCACATGTCCTAAAAAGGCAACTTTCGAGAGCCAAAATTCACACTTCGAAAACTTTGCGAACCATTTCTGTCTGCACAGAATCCCTAGAATCAATCGAAGATGCTCAGCATGTTCCTCATCGGTCTTCGAATATATCAAGATGTCATCAATGAAAACCACAACACATGTATCTAGGAACTCACTGAAAGTACGGTTCATCTGATCCATAAAAATAGCCGGTGCATTAGTCAACCCAAATGGCATAACCATGAACTCAAAATGTCCATATCTGGTACGAAAAGCAGTCTTCGCAATATCAGCCTCTCGCACTGGAATCTGATGATAACCCGATCGAAGATCAATCTTAGAAAACCTCGAAGCACCTCTCAACTGATCAAACAAGTCATCTATCCTAGGCAAAGGATATCTATTCTTCACGGTCACTCGGTTCAGCTCTCTATAGTCAATGCAAAGTCTCATGGAACCATCTTTCTTCTTAACGAACAAAACGGGAGCACCCCACGGAGAAGCACTAGGTCTAATGAAACCTTTCTCGATCATCTCTTCCAATTGCTGCTTCAACTCTTTCAACTCTGGCGGAGCCATACGGTAAGGAGCTTTAGAAATCGGTCCGATACCTGGAACAAGCTTAATAGTAAACTCCACAAAAGAAGTCGAATCTCGACAAACCATGCTCTCGATGCGTGGCCCTAGCTTGCCACGGTAAAAGTAGACTCTCTCGGCCTCATCTCTGACAAACCTCGATGCGAAGTGAGCTAGCTGGTTGAAACGGTCTGTGAACTCCTGAACTGACATCTTGCCTTGCTTCAAATCCATGAATTCTTTGAGTCGTTGTGATCTGAGCTCTTTAGGATAAAACCTCGTCTCGAGCTTATCCTTGAAAGCATCCCAATCGAACAGAGGATCATGAGTGAAAGTAGGTCCTGTCAACGCCCACCACCTATCGCCCTCAAGGGTAAGAAAGTGAGTGGCTAACCGCACTCTATCCTCTCTACCCACCGAATACATAGTGAAGCTCTTTTCCATCTCTCTGAACCACTCGGTAAGAGTTACCGGATCAACCTCGCCACCATATGTCTTCACGTGGCTACGGGACATCTGAGAAGCTATCCATGAGAAACTACCAGGACGATTAGCTTCGCCGCCTGGCGGTGGAGGAGGTGGAACATTCCCTGCTTGCTGTCTCTGAGTCTCAAGCAAATGCTGAATTGCTTGCAGCACAATGTTATCAGTAGCCCTAGGTCTCACCATCCTTCAAAAGAGAAAACAAGTATTAGCTCAGCAATTAGCAATCACAATTAGACTACAAAATAAGTCCTTAGGTCTACCCATCTCTCATTCATTATTCGTTTATTTGGTCAAGTTAAGGTTGGGGGTCACATGAGTGCGTCGGGAGCAATAATGCTCTGATACCAACTGTAAAACCCCTCGCGAAAGCGGAAATATAAACATACAAAAGTACCAAAATTGCAGCGGAATTAAAACTTTTTAAAGAAAACAAAATGCGAGAAGTCTTAAACTGAAACAGAAACTGAAACTGAATAAAACCAAAATAGATAAGTAACAGTTCTAAGTATCAAAACCAATATGTACATCAGCCTGGGATGGAACATCCCTACAGGCACCAAAACGAAAGTAACGCAAGCCTAAGAGTCTAGCTATGCGATATAAGGTAAGTCATATGATGACAGCAGGATCATCACTCGCTAGCTCTCGTGAACCCATCTCCAACCAGCATGTACCTACATACATGAAAACATGTACGCCACAATCAGTGGGGAGTGACTAGAGTTCTCCTAGCCACCTCTTGTGACAACACGTAACATATAAAACAATACAGAATACTCCAACATATAACAACATGTGAAGCATAAACATCTCATCATCTGATCTCTTACTAACATGCTATTACAATGCACGGCTCTCAACCAACTTCATAAACAAACAGGAAGGAGAGCCGGTTTCCCTACTGGTTACCCAGTCGGGGGGTCTTTCAATCCAATTATTTATGAAACCGAACTAAGAGTCATCCAATGCCTTGGATGATTAAACCATAAACATACATACATCATTAACCTACTATGCATATCTGACACTGTACCATCATCAAGGCAAGCAGATATAAAACAGCAAGTACAAAGGTTCAGAGGCGACATCTTAATGCATAACCTATGCACTAAAACAATCAGCAAGTATAAGGTTCAGAGGCGACATCTTAACGCATAACCTATATACCAAGTTCACAATATCAAGCAAGGACTCAGAGGCGAAAACTCAACGCATGGACCGGCTATCACAGAACACTAGACTCAGAGGCGAAAACTCAACGCATGGACTAGCATTCAATTCACTATCACAAGTAAGGAACTCAGAGGCGAAAACTCAACGCATGTTCCCCTACCACATTACAAGATACTAGACTCAGAGGCGAAAACTAAACGCATGTTCTAGCACCAAACACCTGCACTCCGGGTAAGGTATGACAACCTGACTGCCCCGTCGTGCAGTTGCTCTACTCGTCAGACTCAGAGGCCAGCTTAAGGCATGTCCTGACGCGATCACACATACATGTCTGGACTCAGAGGCGAAAACTCAACGCATGTCCCAGACACGACAAACAGACATGTATGGAACTCAGAGGCGAAAACTCAACGCATGTCCCCATACACGACAAACAACTCACGTATTAAGTTCAGAGGCCAGCTTAAAGCATAACTTAATACGCATCAAAACAATATCATCCAAGTCTATGAACTACTCTATAGTTCTACCTTTAACTTCTAATCAACACTTAATCGACCCCGGGAACTAAGATGAGGGAGAGCCGGTTTCCCTTTCGGTTGCCCGATCGGGGGGCTCTATCCTTACTTCATTCCCGAACTCAATATAATGTTGCCCATCCTCCGGGGACCTCAAATACATGTCAAGGGTACACAAAGCGAGTTTCAATCAAAACCGATTAACCATTTGAAAGTTACGATCAAACTTCAAAACTCAAAACAGCCTACAGGGGTCCCCAGCCGGTCGGCAGGCAGCCGGTCGGCAGGCAGCCGGTCGGCCGGCTGGTGACCTCCTGAGCCTTTCTTTCTTTTTCTGAAACAACACACACAGACTCCCAGCCGGTCGGCAGGCAGCCGGTCGGCCGGCTGGGAACCCTATTCCCTAGCCTTCGCAAATAACAACCATACCCCAAATGCACTCCCAGCCGGCTGGCAGGCGGCCGGTCTGCCGGTTGGGCTCCCTTTCTACTTAGGTTTTTCGCAAACAATATACGACACAAGGGACTACCAGCCGGTCGGCAGGCAGCCGGTCGGCCGGCTGGCAGCCCTAAGCCAAAATCTCAAAACTCTTAAAAACACGAAACAACCCTCCCAGCCGGTCGACCGGCGGCCGGTCGGTCGACCGGCTCAGAGAGCCTGATACGCAAAATCGCCATTTTCAGCCTTTTCAATAATCTCTTAAATCGACACTCAAACTTCAAAATAGCTACCATTGATGTTTACACAACATTAAGGATCAACCAATAGTACTAATTATCAGCAACCAAAACCAACAACAATCCTCAAACGATTAATTTCATGTATCCGTCTTAACATATGAAAAACTGAAATTTTACTTATGAACACATAACCATATTTCCAAGCATGAATTCTTCACATAAGCATAAACCTAAACATGTTTCTAAGTCTAGTAAACATAAAACTTAAGTAAAATCAGAAACAAACATGAGAATCCATCAAACATGCTAATATTCACATTAAGGCCGAGTTTCTCATTATCGTCACCTTTTAAGCTTACTCCGGCAGATGATCCTCCTCAATCACGTAACTATCGGTGTCGGGATCGTCCAAGCCAACACCTACAACATAGAAAACGGATTTTAAGTACTTAAAACGGAATTTAAGGAAAACAGCCCGTTTTTCAAAGTCGACGAAATGAAAAATGAAAGTGATGGATGACTAGGAAATCGAACGAGGATTCCGAAATTGTACTTACTTTTGCAATTTGAAGAACGGATGAGGGAGAAAAGCTCAAAAGAGAGGAGTATTAATGGAGGTTTTGTAGAAAAGTTGTTTACAGTGAAAGGAGTTGTGAGGAAGATGAATTATGACAACTTAAGGGTTTTTAGGGGTTTATGTAGTTGTCCTTTCCGTATTATGAAACGGGTTAGGAAAATAGAACAGGTATTCGTTTTACGAGTTTAAGCCTTACCAAGTTTGTATTCGTCTTAAGGACTTGAGGTTCTTAAGACGGATCTTACTTATTAAATTAAAATCTTCCGAGTTAAATTGTTAAAATATTATTTTATTACTTAAAATAATTTAAAATGCTTAAATTAGATTTTTCGAAAATACGGGATGTTACAGTCTCTATCCTCTCTCCATTCCCGAACCCAATATAGTGTCGCCCATCCTCCGGGGACCTCAAACATGTATCACAAGTACAAGGAACGAGTCTCAATCAAAACCGATCAACCGTTTAAAAGTTACGGACTAATTACGATTTAAAATAAACAAGCATCAGGGGCCCCCAGCCGGTCGGCAGCCAGCCGGCCTGCCGGCTGGCAACCCCTCCTTCCTCTACTAAATACGCACTACACTTAGGGCAAGGGCCCTCAGCCGGTCGGCAGGCAGCCGGCCTACCGGCTGGGGAACCCATTTCTTCAACATCTACTTTACGCAAAATAACACAAAGGGGCTCCCAGCCGGCCAGCAGGCGGCCGACCAACCGGCTGGGCACCCAAATGCCTCTATAAAACAACGCGTGAAATTACCCAAGACGTACTCCCAGCCGGTCGACCGGCGGCCGGACGGTCGACCGGCTCAGAGTCCCTGAGCACCAAATCGTAACTTACAGTGATTTACAAAATTCGCCCAAATCGATACTAATCTTCTAAATTCGCAACATCCACATACTACCCAGCATATACACTACTTGTAGGGTATGAGGGCAAGTCATAAACTTAACAAATACTTCCTAACTTGATCACAATTTGTATTCGTCGCAAGGATGGAAAAACTGAAGTATAAACTTATGAACATGTAAACACAAACCAAACATATGAACATCATTCATGGGTGTTCCTAGCATGATACTAAGCTCATTCAACACAAACAACATAAGAAAAACAGAAACTTTCATCATCAAACCAACAAAACATGCTAATATCACAATAAGGCCGAGTTTCTCATTATCGTCACCTCTTAAGCGAGTAAGCTCCTTGCTCCTCTTCAACAATGAAGTTATCAACCTCAAGATCTTCTAAGTTCGTTCCTACAACACAGAAAACGGTTTTTAGAGGCTTAAAACGGAATTTTCCCAAAACAGCCCCTTTTTCAAGTTGAACTTAATTGGAATTAAAAGAGATAGAAAGCTTGGAAATCTCGCAAGGATTCCGAAAATGTAAGACTTATCTTGATTCGGGATTCGGATGAGCTCTGAAAATTGATTTGAAGATTGAAAAGTGAAGGAGGAAAGGAGAACTCAATGAAACAGTGATTTGTTTTTTGGAGGAGATGCAATGTCGACACTAGCATTGGGATTAGGGTTATGTAGTGTCCTTTATTAAATGAGTCGGGTCACTTGCTTGTGAACGAGTTTTTAGACGGGTTTCGTTTAGTCAAGTTATTTCGTCTTAAGGACTTAAAGTTCTCAAGACGGATCTTACCGGAAGTTTAAAGGTAACATTACGATCTATTATCAAAATATTATTTCATTCCGTAAAATAAATTAAAGGCTGTAAAATATAATTTACAAAAATGCGGGCTGTTACAATCACCCCATCTTTCAAAAAGTTTCATCCTCAAAACTTGAAGACCGAAATGATTTCTAAAACAATTCTAACTTTCAAAATGTATCACACGGTTCATGGTAACCCAAAACTTTATCTTTCAAAAAGATTTCAAGAAGGAAAGGTTTCAAGGCACAAGTCTTGTCAATGGATATTGGGATTCCCGTTACGTATTCAAGAGTCCGATATTCCAAATCTGAGACAAGTCCCAAAGTTAAATCATTAAAAGTTCGAAATTTAGATCGATTCGGTGTTGATAAACACGGCACAGGTTATCAGACGTCTCCAATAACACGTTCCAGTGGCAACCAACGCTGAAATCCACCAAAGTTGTAAAACGTTCTGCTCTTTAAAATCAAGTTTTCTTCAAAATCGACTTTTATTTACTTTCAACAAAAGAGGGAGCAGTTTCCAAATCCTCAAAAAAATTAAGATTTTCCAAAAATTACAACTTTTAGGGTCAACAATAGTGAACAAATTCCAAAAACAGTCACCGGGAGCGTAGAAACGATCATAAAGATTACTTTCGACGCGAAGGGTTGAGAGTTTCAAGTTTCACAACTGACAGAACACACGAAGAAGGATCAAAGGAATGAAACAACCAGGTTAGAGGTCAAGAAAAGCGGTAACTCTTGCTAAACATGGGGTCACTAACCACTCGATCCATAATCCAAGCACCGTCACAACGATTCCCAATATATCCCAAGAAGGACAATTCAAGTGATCTCTAGACCCTCAATGGTTTCACGATCCCTCTTACAATTATGTCATCCACCGAACAAGGTATTTCTCAACAAGAAGGTTTCCAAAACTCTCACTCAGTTCACAGTAAAATCCGTTCAACCACGGTTAAGGATCTCTCACTCAAGGTGGAAGCCTATTACACATACTCCAGACCAAGGTTCATGCACTTTCAGCACCTCAAACCAGAATTCTATTACCATGACACCGAACCTCGAAAACCAAAATATGGCATTCATCATCCAGTAACCTTAACTTTTAACAGTTCGATCCTAGCTAACCTATTCCACAAGGTTCGACATCCTAAATTCCCAAATTTTATTACCACAATGATCATTCAAATCAAGACCTTACTAAGGTAACAACTCTTAAATCCTCTTGTTTCTAACCACTTACCAACAATCTACATCCCAAGAAAAGTTCCAAGGAAGTAACCACTTTCACTCCTACGGTTCCCATAAGGTTTAGGCATTCACATTCCGAGATTCCTCAATTGATATTTATGAACACTTATAAGTTTCAAATTTCCACTCTACGATTACCTCTAACATCAACGGTTACCTGTAAGTACATCAATAGGCAAATGCCGAGGTTCCATAAGTAACTCACGGTCAACACTCAGTCAGCTCTATAAGTCCACTTGTAAATGTCTCAATATTCTTACACAGTTACTAATAACTCTCGTTCCTCAAGTAAGTGATCCTTCCTGCGATTAAGCAATTCCTCAAGATCAAGTATGTAACACCCCCATTTATTTAAGGGCCTGGACTAGGACTCCTTAGATAAATAAGGGTGTTACCATCTCGGTTTCCCGAGGCAGTAGATACAAAGGAAGATAAACAGTACCTTAAATGAAATTTAACTCAAACATGTTCTTACAACTGTATTAGCAAGTCTTAACAAAACAAATAAAGTACAACTCATATTATGCTGTCTAAGGTGATCTAAACATCTAGTCTGGTCCGGATCCAAGCTCTTCCTCCCATAGCTCCCCCTTAGACTCAGCCACCTGTCAATCTGCTCCCCAATAAATTGGTTCATCACAGGTGATCACGAATACACAGGGTCAACCACGAGGTTGAGTAGGGAAAACAATAAATATAATAACAATATAATAAACTCCGCACCGATCCATCGCCAAATATACTCCGCACCGATCCAACTCCAAATATACTCCGCACCGATCCAACACCAAATATACTCCGCACCGATCCAACACCAAATATACTCCGCACCGATCCAACTCCAAATATACTCCGCACCGATCCAACACCAAATATACTCCGCACCGATCCAACACCGTATCACAAGACCCAATATATATATATTCACATCATAACAATGTCTCAACAAGATATAGATAGCACAATATAACGATCACGTGATATTATAACGTAAACATGCTTATCACCACATAAGAACAGATTACACGTTATTAGAAACCAGTATCTTCCCCTACCTGAAATAGCAGGAACGCAGACACAATCCGAGGTATGCTTAGAAATGTTCCACTCGAAATTCGCTACCTAGACAGGTACACGTAACAATTAATAACTTACACGAACCCCTTATCGATCATACATACTATAAATGGCAGCCCCCCTATAAATGGAAAGTTTCCATAAATAGAAACTTTCCCAATTTAGCAACTTTCCAAAAATAGGTGTTCTCATAACTTAAATAATTCCCGACTCGTATACCTAAATAACACGACCCGAATTCGTTAGAAAAATACAAACTACCAAAAACAACATATATAAAACTAACAATAATAAATAACAAAATAATAATAATAATAATAATAATAATAGTAATAATAAAATAACAACACTCAACTACTCACGTACCCAAACTCACGACACTACCCCCATTTAACCGCGGAACCCAAACCCACGCACCACGCCAGCACCGCCTTCCCAGCCGTCAACCACCACAACCAACACCTCGCAACACATCGACTCTAGCTGACGAGATGAACCATGGCCATAACCAGGCTCGGTTCATCACCCAACCTTCCCCGACTCTCTCAGAACCGCCCCCGCAACCATCACTTTGCAAAACCGACACGACTCCGAACCACCTCCGTCACCACCCTTAACATCGGTTCATCAAAACATTGATTGTGGTACCACCGTGTCGACCTCCCCCGAGTCAACGGTGGCACCACCCATTAACCCTTACACGAAAACAGCCCGAAAGCAACACTCGACGCCAAAAGTTAACTCCGACAGCCTCGACTAACACCGACACCCAGACCACCACCCACGGTCACCACGATGACACGATTACAGAGATACCTTTACGACTGAAAAGACACAAACACAGACAACAACCAACTTACCTTATGTTTTCGCCGGATTTCGACTCGGACGTCCCTGACTGCCGCCGTAACAATCGACTCTCTGACTCTTTCGTCTCTCTCTCTCTCTCTCTCTCTCCCTCTCGTACTTATGACAGCCGTCGCCACAAATGATGGGGTGGGTGGAAGTATTCATAAAAACGTTTTAGGGTTGAATGTCGTTTTGTTTTTCATACCCTCGGTGATAGCCGATAGGGTTGCTAGTCGAGGTTTGTGTATATTTGTTTTCGTAGGTAACGGGCCTTGTGACTTGGCCCAGTCAATGAGGGTTCATCCTGTTACCCATACGATCAAAACGAGCCCAACTCCATTTACAAACATAACTCGTACACTACCGTTAACTAGTGATTACTATAGTACTATAACATCATATAAAACTTATAATATTAGGTCTCGAGTCAAACCCGAGGCTATATCACACACCCAACTTCCAACTATGTACCACATACCCATAACATAGTATTGAGGCCCAACCATAAATTAAACACGGTATACCAAATTAGTACTTAGATCCCTACATATTATTACTAGCACATAAAATATAACAACGCTTACTAAATTAAATACCACATTCAGACGCTATCGACTCGCCAATATAAATAATTATTAAAATGAAATGCGTAAGATACGGAGTATTACATTCTTCCCTCCTTAAAATGAACTTCGCCCCGAAGTTCACCATCCCATGATCCATCAACTGGTCACTAGACACATAACGAATTCAAATTGTGGCACCACATGGACACCACATAATGTCATAACTAATAAAGGTACTTTAAAAAAATCCGAAATGTTACATTCTACCCTCGTTAAGAAAAACTTTGTCCCCAAAGTTACATGTATAACAAAATTCGCTAAACACAATAAGATGCATAGCAGAAGCTATCAAGTAGACGCAACCATTCACGACATAACAATTTGTCATGACAAAATCGTTAAGATTTTACAATCCTATCCCCCTTAAAAGCATGGTTACGTCCCCGTAACCCCATTATAAAACTCTAGCTCATAACTTACTCCAAGTAATCAAGTATCTTATGCTCATCGCCGAACCTAAAACCCGAGACAAGGGGTGAGTGGACTGGTAGAATAAACCGCAATACAATATTTCCCTCTCAATGTCAATTCCAAATTTGTAAAAAAAATAGTTCAATAACCATGGTCACACTGGACCGAACATATTATGGTACCACGACCTAATAACTCATAACTCAATACTAGTAACCAGTCCCCATCTCAATTTCATTATCGATATTGCCGAACATTCCATGAAAGGAATTGTTCCACACTTAGAGAGTAAAACTCTATGCTACTCACCCACGAGTCAAGGTCACAGGATTCGGCAACTCGACAAAACACTGAACTGCAATCTCAACACAACCTCATTCATGGCCTTTGTTCTAGTCTCACGAGCAATCGTTCAGTCCCACGAATTCTATCCCATCATCAAATAACATGACCACGTACATATCTTAACTAAATTCATTAACATGCTTGTATATACACTTAAAATTCCACAGTTCATAAGACAAGAACTTGCTTGCTGTACCAATCAATTTAATACAGAATCATAATACATAACTCCAACTAATCGATTACCAAAAGCTTACCCAGCTCGCAAACAAAAGATTTATCTTATCAATAGAAAATTGCAACTATCAAAATAAAAGGACAACTTCGAGTATACAACTCAAATCAGTACCCAAAAGAAACCCATAGCAAGTATGATGTAATCAAATAACCTCGAGCACTATCAAGACCACTAGGATTTGTAGAAATCGCGTTACGCAGGAAAATAGGTTCAGCGCAGCTAACACTTGCATAACATTGAAATCTTAACACAAAAATCAATATATATTCCACTCAGGGTCCCTAATCGACCACAAAAAAAAACTTTTCATGTCTGCAACATATTATAGGAAAGACATGGTCAAAGTTTATCAAAATGATTAACATGGAACATTTACGTATCCCACAATATATACTCAATTCATAGACTCCCAAGACCGTTTAACATTCCTAGGTATCAATAGGCTAACAAAATCACTTAAGTACATATCCATCCACTCACCTTATATCATTTGTCATGAAACTATTACTATATACGACTGGCAAAATAAGCGTTTATACAATGCGCAGCAATCAACATTCCTACAAGACTTCATCGACACATAGCTACAGAATTGTCACATTGCAACCAATCACCATAATTATCAAACATCAAGCTTTATCATGGTTTATCACTTTTGAAATTATCTTGAAACGTTTGAAACACGGTGACAATTTATAAACACGAATCCAACACAATTTTACAAGTTATAGATCGAAACAAGGCTACACGGAAGCATCCCGACTCCTCTTACTAGACGTTGTTCTTGTAGTTCATGAATTATGAAGCAAAATTTAACGATAAAAGTAAGCGAATTCACCAGTTAGTACTTCTATAAATCATATGTCAAACAATCAATGATTCAACACATTGTGATCAGATTCTAAGTATAACATTATGCAATTCACTGAATGGTATAACAATACACTCGTAAAAGTTATAAGGACTATAATCACAGCGGACTAGACAGAGGTAAACCATCAATATACGAAAGAACATCAACTAGATTCACATTGTGCCAATAATCACAATTACGTATAACCATTAGATTGCTATATTATGCTAATAAGCTTACCAGTTAAATTTCATTCTGCCACTTGACACAGATAAACATGATTTTAACATTACATACGAGCAGCACATATTCATTTTGAGATCATAATATTAGACATATAATTGGAACGATTCTATATTAAACTTGACGAAATAAACAGGGTTACGCTATCATGTAGTGAGGTTCATACTCATACCATATGTCTACTATTCATGTTACTAATGCCATATCAGGATGTCACGTGGTCACATCACATAATTCACATTCGATTAAACTTATATATACTTACATATCTCATAAGTTCACCAAGTAAATATTATGCAACAACTTACCAAATCATAAATAAATAACAGTTTATCTAAGGTGTGAGCGATTATAGTTTTGAGAGAATATAAAGGAGTAAATAATCATAGGAAAAAAAATCAAATACATATTTCAAGGAAATTATTTAATACAATTTTTTATAACTCATTCAGTCTGGGTAAGATCTTTACATCAATCCAACAGAAATTTAGGCAATTTGCAAGAATCACAATTAAATAACGACCCTTAGATTTTACATGACTTATCATTTGAAAGCGTGAACGCATATTCTGAACAGTAGAGTTGGAATTATGCATAAACAATAACCAAGTTTTTTTTTTTGAATGATTCCTGTTACAAAAGATAGGTCAAGACGGGACTATGCAGTAACAGTCTGACTACTGTCGAATAAAAGAATTATTTCTCCCAAAGACATAACTCATATCAAGATAAAACGCTAGTATTGTAAACCCAACCCAGCAGGTTATCACACATAAAAAAAAATTCACCCTCAATTATGTAACACGTATAAAGTGACAGCCCGGACAAACCAGGTAACACTCTGAAAACTTATTAAAATTTTGGTCCCTATGCAACTACACATTACTACATCCACACTCAACCTTTCTTATCCAAACACATTGATAATCATTTGAAGCATAGACATCACTCTGTACCATGTTAACATTCATTCCTCCTTTCAATTGTAGTTGGCATCAAAATACGGTAAAGGTTTCGAAACTGAAAATAAAATCAATTAATTAACTTGATAGTTATACAGGTGTATCCAAGTACGGGAATATAACCTAGGAGCTATTACGTATCCCTTATCGATGACAAACTTCATAACGAATTAAATGAATATAACAGGCATAATATTTAAAATACGATATACGCAACACATGACTATATACATTCATAGCTTAGAACACACATTCAGCATATTAATAAACATGGATTGCTAAAGCAATTAGTAACATAATATAATCATAAATCTCAACTTCCGATCACATTTGTCTAGTATGCCTATCCGTAAACTCTTGCGAGGTATAAGGCATGCAAATAAGAAGTGTATACACACATAGAATAGTACAGGCAATTATCAACGGGCACAACCTCCGGTTCGGTCTACTAGTTTTACCCATAAGACTTAACTTGGTTCCACATCCTATAACGACATAGCATATCTGGCTCTACTAACCATTACTGTCAATCATGATCATTTCTCTCCTACATCTATCCTTTTAGGTAGCTATAATTCATCAACTCATTACACATTACTATACCTCTACCTAACGGTTCAGGGATCATATAGCCGCATGCATATCACCATATACAAGTAAAGCTCATATTCAAGACTCTTGTTCTCAATACCAGAAATAGTATATCTCAGTCAACATTCAACATCATTCTCATGATTCGCAGTATATATTACCAACCATATATCCCATCATAACTTACCTCATTCCTTCTCCTGCAAGAATTTTAGTACCAGATAACTAGGTCACTATACAATCTACCCCACTCTTCAATTACTCTCATTGGGTTCCCGAGAGAGAACAGAAAGGGCCCAGGTTTGGTGTGAGGGGGCCCCTAACTCATCCCGTTCCTTTTTGGGGCTCCTAACAGTTTCATCTCGGGGGTTCATTTTATTTGACTCTTCCTACGTTCATTATTACTCGTTTTAGTTTAGGCCTGAGGATCGTTCGCTCTGATACCACTTTGTAACACCCCCATTTATTTAAGGGCCTGGACTAGGACTCCTTAGATAAATAAGGCTGTTACCATCTCGGTTTCCCGAGGCAGTAGATACAAAGGAAGATAAACAGTACCTTAAATGAAATTTAACTCAAACATGTTCTTACAACTGTATTAGCAAGTCTTAACAAAACAAATAAAGTACAACTCATATTATGCTGTCTAAGGTGATCTAAACATCTAGTCTGGTCCGGATCCAAGCTCTTCCTCCCATAGCTCCCCCTTAGACTCAGCCACCTGTCAATCTGCTCCCCAATAAATTGGTTCATCACAGGTGATCACGAATACACAGGGTCAACCACGAGGTTGAGTAGGGAAAACAATAAATATAATAACAATATAATAAACTCCGCACCGATCCATCGCCAAATATACTCCGCACCGATCCAACTCCAAATATACTCCGCACCGATCCAACACCAAATTTACTCCGCACCGATCCAACACCAAATATACTCCGCACCGATCCAACTCCAAATATACTCCGCACCGATCCAACACCAAATATACTCCGCACCGATCCAACACCGTATCACAAGACCCAATATATATATATTCACATCATAACAATGTCTCAACAAGATATAGATAGCACAATATAACGATCACGTGATATTATAACGTAAACATGCTTATCACCACATAAGAACAGATTACACATTATTAGAAACCAGTATCTTCCCCTACCTGAAATAGCAGGAACGCAGACACAATCCGAGGTATGCTTAGAAATGTTCCACTCGAAATTCGCTACCTAGACAGGTACACGTAACAATTAATAACTTACACGAACCCCTTATCGATCATACATACTATAAATGGCAGCCCCCTATAAATGGAAAGTTTCCATAAATAGAAACTTTCCCAATTTAGCAACTTTCCAAAAATAGGTGTTCTCATAACTTAAATAATTCCCGACTCGTATACCTAAATAACACGACCCGAATTCGTTAGAAAAATACAAACTACCAAAAACAACATATATAAAACTAACAATAATAAATAACAAAATAATAATAATAATAATAATAATAATAGTAATAATAAAATAACAACACTCAACTACTCACGTACCCAAACTCACGACACTACCCCCATTTAACCGCGGAACCCAAACCCACGCACCACGCCAGCACCGCCTTCCCAGCCGTCAACCACCACAACCAACACCTCGCAACACATCGACTCTAGCTGACGAGATGAACCATGGCCATAACCAGGCTCGGTTCATCACCCAACCTTCCCCGACTCTCTCAGAACCGCCCCCGCAACCATCACTTTGCAAAACCGACACGACTCCGAACCACCTCCGTCACCACCCTTAACATCGGTTCATCAAAACATTGATTGTGGTACCACCGTGTCGACCTCCCCCGAGTCAACGGTGGCACCACCCATTAACCCTTACACGAAAACAGGCCGAAAGCAACACTCGACGCCAAAAGTTAACTCCGACAGCCTCGACTAACACCGACACCCAGACCACCACCCACGGTCACCACGATGACACGATTACAGAGATACCTTTACGACTGAAAAGACACAAACACAGACAACAACCAACTTACCTTATGTTTTCGCCGGATTTCGACTCGGACGTCCCTGACTGCCGCCGTAACAATCGACTCTCTGACTCTTTCGTCTCTCTCTCTCTCTCTCTCTCTCCCTCTCGTACTTATGACAGCCGTCGCCACAAATGATGGGGTGGGTGGAAGTATTCATAAAAACGTTTTAGGGTTGAATGTCGTTTTGTTTTTCATACCCTCGGTGATAGCCGATAGGGTTGCTAGTCGAGGTTTGTGTATATTTGTTTTCGTAGGTAACGGGCCTTGTGACTTGGCCCAGTCAATGAGGGTTCATCCTGTTACCCATACGATCAAAACGAGCCCAACTCCATTTACAAACATAACTCGTACACTACCGTTAACTAGTGATTACTATAGTACTATAACATCATATAAAACTTATAATATTAGGTCTCGAGTCAAACCCGAGGCTATATCACACACCCAACTTCCAACTATATATGTACCACATACCCATAACATAGTATTGAGGCCCAACCATAAATTAAACACGGTATACCAAATTAGTACTTAGATCCCTACATATTATTACTAGCACATAAAATATAACAACGCTTACTAAATTAAATACCACATTCAGACGCTATCGACTCGCCAATATAAATAATTATTAAAATGAAATGCGTAAGATACGGAGTATTACAAAGTAGTACTAACTTACCTCATTCACCCATTTGACCACATCATCACTATCTAAGGCACATTCCTCTAAATTAATCTATAACTCTAAGCATCCTATTCCAATCCTCAAATGGTACTTTCAAATCTACAATTATCACTTACACACCGATCCATCTAACATGGACTCTCAAGACTGCACACTGTTCAACATCACCCGAACATTATTCTCACGAACTCTCTCAACCAAATCCTGACAACGCAGAACCAAGCATTCCTCAAGGCATGTATCTCTACGCCAAGAACAGATCGATCTCGCGACTATTCTAAATGAAAAGGAACAAGTCTCATCACGGAAGAGGAGATGAGATGCGAACTTCAGAGATAAACACGACACAGGTCTCGAGAGAGACAAACGGAAGACGGCTCAAGGGACAACAAGATGACAAGGTAAGGAACTTTAGGCTATGGACTCCAATAAAATTGAAGCCAAGATCAGAAGGAGAAGCAAAGGAGAGGAAAGGAGAGAAGCGATATGAAAGAAACGATTACGGAAATCTCCCATGGTGCGGGTCTCTCACTATTCTCATGGGGTTTTCCCTTCTTACTTCCCAAATCAGGTCATCCAATTGTCGGTTCTCACGAAAAATTCCTCGAGCGATTTATACACCCAAATCTTCCAGACCTTAGACAATATCATCACTACAGCTACCTATCCCCAAAAGTTTGAGATGTCACATCTCTGCTAGTTCCACAAATGACCATTCAATAACACTTTCAGGTCATCACCCCTATATGCTATATCCACTTTATTTACTTACCTTACTGTCCACCAGATAACAATTCCTAAACCACCAAGTTTTCCGAATTCTCGTCTCCCAATAGATTACTTTATCCTATCCACAACCGGTGGTACATCCTCAAATTTCTCTTAAGTTTTTCAGTAAATAAACATTACGATTCAATAAGCAGCCTAGGGTCAAATAGTTGTTCACTTCTCCTAAGCTTAAGTCCTAAACTCCTCAAGTATTCAACCATTGTAGCCAATGATTCGCATTCCTCAACAACGGACCTTTCTTAACTCGATCACTCACCTAAGTCAACTGATACTAATTCACTTTACTCATCTATTCTTTTTCATTAGCATCTTAAGCCTATTCTTCTAGGTCGCTCTATATCCTCAATTATCTTATCTAACTCCTTAACCGTACTCTACAATCCACAAACTTTCACGATCTAAGCATAGTTCTCAGGGTAGGTTCCACCGAATACTAAGTATACAACTCAACCTTCAAGCAAGTATCCTATCACTCACTTCCACTCTCCCAATTGGATAGACAACTAGACCTTTGGATCACCAAAACATGTCTCTCGATACCTCTTAAGTTATTCCTCAAATAACAATAACTCTCATAACAAAACTTACGGTTATCCTAAGACTAGTTCCTCCAAATCCAATAAAAGGGAAAGTTACCTAGAGGGCACCTTAAGAAAGCAAGAAACAAGGTTAAGCTGGAAAGATATGAAGATCTGTTCAAGCAAGATAGAGAAATATTCTAAAAGAAGGATGTGCATCTAGAGTTATCAAAGAAGGTGATGCACAGAGAAAGAGGAGTATCTTCAAGGTTCAGAAGCATTCTCCAACAATAGCACGAATCTTCTATCTTCGGTAAAAACTCCAATCTCCACCGCCAAATGGATAAGCCCACGGTTCGTCGATCGAAAGATATAAAAATGAAGTCAATGACAATCAACAAACACGTTAGAGCCTAATAAGAGCAATCACAAAACAGACTACAATATAAGTCCTTAAATCTACCCCATCTCTCATTCATTATTCAATTATATGGTCAAGTTAAGGTTGAGGATTACATGAGTGCGTCGGGAGCAATAATGCTCTGATACCAACTGTAAAACCCCTCGCGAAAGCGGAAATAATAAACATACAAAGTACTAAAAATGCAGCGGAATTAAAACTTTTTAACACAACTAAACATGCGAGGTGTCTTACTACAAAACTGAAACATAAATAAGTACATAAGTATAATATAAACGCAGCCCGGGATGGCACATCCCTACAGGCACTCAAAACTGAAATATAATCTAAAGTCTAGCTAACGTAGAAGTGTAAGTCAATCGATGAAGGATCATCGCTCGCTAGCTCCATGCAACCCTCTGCCAACCACCTGTCATGTACCTACTTACATGTAAACATGTACGTCACAATCAATGGGGAGTGACTAGAGTTCTCCTAGCCACCTTTTGTAACGACACGTAACACAGAAATACAAACAGAATACTCCAACATATATAAACATGTGAAGTATAAATATCTCATCCACTGAATCTCATACTATCATACAATCACTAATGCACGGCTCTCAACCAAGTTCGGAAACTATTTGGAAGGAGAGCCGGTTTCCCTACCGGTTACCGGTCGGGGGGTCTTTCAATCCAAATCATTTACGAAATTGACTTAGAGTCATCCAATGCCTTGGATGAACAATAACAAGTCAAAACATCATACTCATCGATATCAACATCTGTATCATCAATATTAACATCTATATCTGACACTGTACCAACTCAAGGCAAGCAGATATAAAACAGCAAGTACAAAGGTTCAGAGGCGACATCTTAACGCATAACCTAGGTACTAAATCATTCAGCAAGTATAAAGGTTCAGAGGCGACATCTTAACGCATAACCTATATACCAAATTCACAATATCAAGCAAGGACTCAGAGGCGAAAACTCAACGCATGGACCGGCTTTCACAAGATACTAGACTCAGAGGCGAAAACTCAACGCATGGACTAGCACTCAAATCACAATCACAAGTAAGGAACTCAGAGGCGAAAACTCAACGCATGTTCCCCTACTACTTCACAAGATACTAGACTCAGGGGCGAAAACTCAACGCATGTTCAGCACCAAACACCAGCACTCCGGGTAAGGTATTACAACCTGACAGCCCCGTCGTGCAGTTGCTCTACTCGTCAGACTCAGAGGCGAAAACTCAACGCATGTTCTGACGCGATCACACATACATGCCTGGACTCAGAGGCGAAAACTCAACGCATGTCCCAGACACGACAAACAAACATGTATGGAGCTCAAAGGCGACATCTTAACGCATACCTCCATACACGACAAACAAACACATATAGGGCTCAGAGGCGACATCTTAACGCATACCCCTATACATGACAAACAATCTACGTATTAAGTTCATAGGCGACGTCTTAACGCATAACTTAATACGCATCACTATAAACATTCAACTTTAAGACTAAACTTTAGTTCTTATCTTTTTATGTCACTAATCAACACTTAATTGACCCCGGGAACTAAGTTGAGGGAGAGCCGGTTTCCCTTTCGGTTACCCGACCGGGGGGTCTCTATCCTCTCTCCATTCCCGAACCCAATATAGTGTCGCCCATCCTCCGGGGACCTCAAACATGTATCACAAGTACAAGGAACGAGTCTCAATCAAAACCGATCAACCGTTTAAAAGTTACGGACTAATTACGATTTAAAATAAACAAGCATCAGGGGCCCCCAGCCGGTCGGCAGGCAGCCGGCCTGCCGGCTGGCAACCCCTCCTTCCTCTACTAAATACGCACTACACTTAGGGCAAGGGCCCTCAGCCGGTCGGCAGGCAGCCGGCCTACCGGCTGGGGAACCCATTTCTTCAACATCTACTTTACGCAAAATAACACAAAGGGGCTCCCAGCCGGCCAGCAGGCGGCCGGCCAACCGGCTGGGCACCCAAATCCCTCTATAAAACAACGCGTGAAATTACCCAAGACGTACTCCCAGCCGGTCGACCGGCGGCCGGTCGGTCGACCGGCTCAGAGTCCCTGAGCACCAAATCGTAACTTACAGTGATTTACAAAATTCGCCCAAATCGATACTAATCTTCTAAATTCGCAACATCCACATACTACCCAGCATATACACTACTTGTAGGGTATGAGGGCAAGTCATAAACTTAACAAATACTTCCTAACTTGATCACAATTTGTATCCGTCGCAAGGATGGAAAAACTGAAGTATAAACTTATGAACATGTAAACACAAACCAAACATATGAACATCATTCATGGGTGTTCCTAGCATGATTCTAAGCTCATTCAACACAAACAACATAAGAAAAACTGAAACTTTCATCATCAAACCAACAAAACATGCTAATATCACAATAAGGCCGAGTTTCTCATTATCGTCACCTCTTAAGCGAGTAAGCTCCTTGCTCCTCTTCAACAATGAAGTTATCAACCTCAAGATCTTCTAAGTTCGTTCCTACAACACAGAAAACGGTTTTTAGAGGCTTAAAACGGAATTTTCCCAAAACAGCCCCTTTTCCAAGTTGAACTTAATTGGAATTAAAAGAGATAGAAAGCTTGGAAATCTCGCAAGGATTCCGAAAATGTAAGACTTATCTTGATTCGGGATTCGGATGAGCTCTGAAAATTGATTTGAAGATTGAAAAGTGAAGGAGGAAAGGAGAACTCAATGAAACAGTGATTTGTTTTTTGGAGGAGATGCAATGTCGACACTAGCATTGGGATTAGGGTTATGTAGTGTCCTTTATTAAATGAGTCGGGTCACTTGCTTGTGAACGAGTTTTTAGACGGGTTTGGTTTAGTCAAGTTATTTCGTCTTAAGGACTTAAAGTTCTCAAGACGGATCTTACCGGAAGTTTAAAGGTAACATTACGATCTATTATCAAAATATTATTTCATTCCGTAAAATAAATTAAAGGCTGTAAAATATAATTTACAAAAATGCGGGCTTTTACATAGTCGGTATTAATACCGACGTATTTCACTTTAACATTAAAGCATGTTAAATATTATATCACTTGACGATATAAGATAAACATTTGCATTTTTACACCTCTTATCCTTTTGTTTTATTCTAATAATTACTTACTTGCCTTAAATTTAAGACATATACGCTCGTTTTAATTAAAAAATTGTGTTCACTAAGAGGCCGTCCTTATCCAAAATCTTTAATGTAGAATAATGGGATCATTAAGTTTGCTACGTCACTTAATTAGTAAATAATCAAAGTTTAGGCCAAACGATCGAAATCGATAATCTCTTAACGCATTCTATTTATTTAACATATCTTATAAATAACCACGACGAACCCTCGATGAGGCAATATTCTTTTTCACTCAGCCTCTCAGCTTCCTATACTCACTTACCCTTTGGCAATTGATTCGATGAAAAACAATTTTTTTCTCACTCTAATTATCACTTGCGTTTATAATATCTATTCCTTTCACTCTATTTTAACTTAATTTTCCCCAAATTTTAAGCTAGTTCTTGTTAATATCTATAAAGTATTTCTCCGTACTTGATCTTAAAATAATTTTTTACTATGATCAGATTTATGAATATTGTTAGGTAAAATGGTTATATTTTTGTTGTTGTATTTTAATTTAGTTTTTGTAAAAGAAAAAAAAAAACATTTTTTTTAGATTTAGAATTTGTCGTAAGTATATATATATATATATATATATATATATATATATATATATATATATATATATTTTCAAATCTACCTCATTATTTTTTTAATATCAATAACGACTAACGAATGAGGTTTTTATTGATTTTTATAATTATATTCAATTTGTAATTTTTTTATTTCTTTGTAATTATTCAATTTGTAATTTTTTTGTATGTTTATATTGTGTTGATAATATTTAGGAAATGTATATTATATGATTATAGGGGTTAGGATATGTGTTATGGGAAGAATGAAATCAAAAAAAAAAAATCAAAGAATTAAATCCCATAGAGAATGTGGGTATTAGAGAAAAAAAAAATTTCATGCCTACAAATAAGGAGCCAATCAAAACTCTTTAATTTCTATCCCTTTTTATAGTAAATGGATTTGGAGATCGCCCCCAAGGGCCCAAGGTTACTCATCTTCTATTGTATAAATTAACATTATTCATAATACTTTTCAAAGTTTGAAGATACTAACTTTTATTATTTAGACTTACTACAAATTAATTTCAGACTTTATATATTATCTGCCAGATTCACATCAAACTTTTCTAAACTGATTTTCTATAGTAATCTTTAAACATATAAATATTCTTTATTTGGTATTCACTTAAAAATAATTCACAATTCTAGTATTCATGTAAGCTTGCCAACTCAAAACCTAACTTTTATTGGTTTTGAAGATTATTTAATTTAGTTTAAGTTTAGTAAAATACAACTTATTTTCTCCTTAATACTGCTGCATCCATTCTTCATCGTTGCTCCCTTCTTCATCGGTGCTCCATAAACCTGTAACTTGCTAGAGTTGTTATACAACCATCATTACTAAGGTAAGAATTAAAAATTGAATTGAATTGTTCTTCAAGCTATCTGTTATAATCTAATTTTTTTACTCTTTAATTTTATTATTATGGTTTGTTGTTCAATCATGATTAATCATGATTGCTCTGTGACAAAAAAAATTTGTGTGTATCAAACAAAAAAAATTGGACACTATAGTAAGGCGATTAAGCTTCATGAGGCGGATATTTTGTATTTGACTAATAGTGTTGCTGTTTATTTGGAGAGGAGTAGGATGTCAATGGGGCGGGTCTCGCCCCGCACCCGCCCCACGTGGGTTGGGTGTGGGTAATGATTTGGTGGGTCGTGGGGCGGGGATGGGTTTCAAACGCATCATTCGTCGCGGGGCGGGTGCGGGTATCACATGAGACCCGCCCCATACCCATCCCGCCCCACACCCACCCCGCTCGCCCCGCCCCACATGTCCCCGCCCCGCTTATACCCACCTAATAAATAGTAATATCTAATAGTAATATATATAGATAAAAAAAAAATATAATTTAAAAGATTAAAAAAAACTTTTAATAAATAAGTAACCCCTACCCAGTAGTCCAATAAGACCCAAACAAGTAAGTAAACGCTACCCAGTAGTCCAATAAGGCAATAATCACTAGTTCAGTACTCAGTATTTTGTATTTGGGCTGCTGTTTGTGCATGTGTTTCGTGGTCTATTTGTATGTAAAACCGTTTCATGGCTCAACGGACTCTTGTTAATTGAAGGTTAAGGCATTTTGCAAAAAGTTATTTGTATAAGTAGTACGACTAGTATATTTTAGATTCACGATTTATATTTTTTGAGGAGCTAGGCGGGTCAACCGGTCCCCGCGGGGTGGGGACGGTTTTGAAAGGTTCAACCCGCCGCGGGTCGCGGGGCGGGTGCGGGTGCGCATTAAAAGTTCGCGGGGCGGGCGCGGGTTGACCCACCTCCGCACCCGCCCCGCCCCATTGACATCCCTAAAAATGAGGAAGGTGTAATTGATTCAATTTTTATTTAATTTGGTTTATAATTTAGAATTCTGAGATTTATTGCGGTTTCATTAGAATTGTGTTAATTGTTTGTTTGTGATTAGGTTTTGTGTTGTTATGAATGTTGAATTCATGTGATTGTTGTTGAATTTTGATTTGTAGTGTCAGATTGTTAGATAATTGAGATAGTCGTTATGGTGGCGGAATTATGTTGGAAGAATGTTGTGATACTAATAGATAAGTATGGTTCGTATAATTCGAGCTTTAAGCATGCTTGTTTGTAGAAGCGTAATTCTAAGAATCTTGTATTGTGATGGTTGAGTTTCGGTTTGCACAATTGCTTATATCAGAATGAAATTTGTGTAATACTGGGTTGAGATTAAGTTTGGAATAGCCTCTTATATTAGAAGAATGTTGTGTTGTAATAGTTTATTTCATTAGAAGATGTTTCATGGGAAAATAGGATGAATTGGTTGAAATGACTCATTTGTTAGTAATGCAGAGTCCTTGTAACACCCCCATTTATTTAAGAGCATTTAGCCAGACATTCTCAAATAAATAGGACTGTTACCATCTCAGAATGACCGAGGTAGTGAATAACAAAGTAAAACAACCAAAGTACTTTATATGAATTTGATAAAATTTATACTTTGATATTACAAAAACTACGCAACAGAATAAAAGTACAACTGATGACTTCTCTATATGCGAGATAATTCTAAGTCGTCCCAAGTCGACATCTCACATTTATGTCCCAGCGCCTAGCTCATCAATCTCTTTCCTGTAGAATCTACTCCCCATTCCGAATCATCGTAGGTGTCACACGAATACACATGGTCATCCACGAGGTTGAGTAGGAAAATAAACAAAACATAAACAATAATAGATTACAATACACTTCCATCTCCATACTCAGTAACCACTTCGCGATCAAACACCACTCCTCAATCACAAGTCCCTACTCCTCCAATGGCCACATCACATAACCCAACATCACAAGACCCAATATCACACAACTCCATATCACAAGACCCACTATCTCACCACTTCGTATCACAAGACCCAATATCACACAACTCCATATCACAGGACCCAATATCACACCACTTCATATCACAAGACCCAATATCACACAACTCCATATCACAAGACCCTTAATTCTCTTCTCCGCATCATATAGTAATATGTAAAATAATGACATCTTAACAACAACAACAATTATAAATAATAAATTTCATGAATCAATCTCATAATAACGAACAGTCTCATTTTAGAACACAGTTATATTTCACAGTCGATTCCCCTACCTCAATTTGCATAAAGATAACCAACAGCTGCTAGAAATGTTGCACGCGGAAACCGTCACCTAAATAAATATTATTTAACGATTAATAAATCTCCACCAGACCCCCATTTTATATAGTAAATATACTAAATATAGTAACTTCTAAAAGTGGAAAGTTTCCTGAAATAGAAACTTTCCCAAATTAGCAACCTTGCCCAAAAATAGTAAATTCCAAACTCGTAAAATTCATATTAATAATTTAGCTCCCATCATTGAATAATTAAAAGCAATACTTTCCTTTGAATATA
Source organism: Silene conica (assembly GCA_029255685.2). Taxonomy (NCBI): domain Eukaryota; kingdom Viridiplantae; phylum Streptophyta; class Magnoliopsida; order Caryophyllales; family Caryophyllaceae; genus Silene; species Silene conica. Next base: position 28,277,675 of record CM055314.2, on the reverse strand, counting down.
TCTAAGCACCAATAAGTAATAATAATAATAATAATAACATGAATATTAATAATAATAATAAAAACCATAATAATATTACTAATAATATTATTATCATATAGTATTAATAATAATAACATACTAATAATATTTTACTAATAACTAGTTAAACAAAACAAAAACAACTTAACAAACTAAAGCCCCAAAATGCAGCGACACACACAAACAAGCAGACCAACCGTGACCAGCAGCCCCGACAAGCACCAACCCCGACACCTACTGCAACCCCTGACTTCCCCACTGGCACCACCAGGCTCGCCTATGAGCCGTGGTGGTTCCAGGGAGGAAGTCGGTGGCCGTCGACCACCACCCACGACGCCAATAATCGATTGCCAACTCAGCAGCACCAGTCGTTATTCTGCTTTAACACTACAACCACCCGCAACGACACCCACCATACGAACGACATACACCACCAAGACCCACCGTGATAACCACACTCCTAACACCCAGACTACCACCAAACTAATTACCTTAATACCCAGAACAATCGTGAACAGAAACTACCTCGAATCCATACAAACACCATACGTTCAAATGCTCTGTTCTGAAAACGAAAGGAAAAACGACTGACACAGGCGACAATCTACCACACACGACGACCCTAGGTGGTCAACGGCGACATCACAATGGTCCAAAACACAGCTACTAATATCATAGATTGATGTTAAATAAGAACCAAAGCTATAACAGGACTACACGATTAAAATTGCGAATGAAATAGGGGGGGCAAGCAGAGAAACGTGAAACAGAGGTGAACTTACCTGTTTCACCTTGAGTTCGAGCAACCCTAGACCACCCTAAACCCACCGTGAGAGCCTCCCTCTTACTCTCTGGTATGGCGGCAGAAACAGTATGTGTGTGTGTGAGTCGTTAGATTAGGTTAGGGTAGGGTTTGGGTGAATTCTCATAAGGCTGCAGGGACTTGTTTGAAGTGTTTGTGTTGGGTTGATGATAACATGTCGAGATGAGCTGTTTTGGTTGGCACACCAATCGAGGCCCAAGCATATACTCATAAACGATATATTAACTATTACACATACCCGACATACCACTAACAACACATAAAATATAAAAACACTTATTCGATAAATCGATTATCGAATACAACATTCAAAGCTAACAACATGTCAATATAAATAATAATATATCGAAATAAAATAACAACATATTAACACAAAAATACGAGGTATGACAATCCTGGTAACTGATACAAAATAAAGAATAAGAGTCCTGAAAATTGGGCAAGATTTGACCGAAAATATCTTTGCCAGAAGAAAACAAATAAACTGAGAAGTTTTAAAAATACCCCAAAAATTTAATTAAAACAATCGTAAAAGGAAAAAGACGGCAAACATGAGATAGAATAATAATAAAAAAAGACCTGACTTAATTCCAGAATTGAAACAAACGAACTTGAAAAAGTGTCGAATCAACATACAAGGACCTCTACTAACTCATGTGCTAACACAAAAATGAAATTTCTTGACTGAGAACTCAATAAATTCGCTGCCAAACTAACTCATGTTTGAGGTTTCTATCCTCTCTTTAGTGACATTACATGTCACTAAAATATAATATAGTTTTTATGCTATCTATGTGCAGGGTATAAACAAATTCAATGGATTGTTTACAAGAATGTTAATGGATGATGATTATGTTTGTGATCAAATTTTATCTACCGGTGGTGGTAATTATCTTGACGAGGAGAAAACAGATAAAGAGGCGGAGGATGCTAATGAAGACTTGGATGGAATGAATTTGATGATCATCATAGTAGTGATGAGCATATTGAATAGGTGCTCCCGTTATAAATTTTACTAGCATACGTGAATTAGATGATTCTCAAATAGAGAATTGGAGGACTTGGACGATTATATTATCTTACAAACCCAGAGATGAATTCTTAGTTGGTCAGGAATTTTCTACAAAGATGACATTGACGAAAGCAATTGCTAGTTACTCAATTCAAAGGAATCAACAATATAAAGTAGCCGACTCAAAACCACACACAATAACATTCAAACACATGTGTAAGCGACATCATTCCAAAGGATCACGTGAACTTGCATTCAAAAATTGTTAGCCGACATATAAGAAACCTTGTGGAGGCTGATTCATCTATTCGTGCTCAGGGTATAATTGAGGTTATACAACAACAATCAATTACACAATCTCATATAATAAAGCATGGATGGCTAAACAAAGGGCTATTGCTGAAATCTTGGGCGATTGGGAAGAGTCATTCCAGCTTCTTCCAAAATCTATGCAAGCACTTAAAGAGGCAAATCCTGGAACAATTTTTCACTTCACTAACCAAAAGACGACTACAACTGGTGCAGAGATGTTTCAACGTGGGGCATTTGGGCCATCTATTGTTGGATTTAATCATTGTCGTCCAATTATTACAATTGATGGTACTTATTTGTACGGTAAGTACAAGGGTACATTGTTAATTGGTATGGGTACATATGCCAAGAGTCGGTTGTTCTCACTTTCTTTCGCTATTGTTGAAGGCGAAAATGGTAGTAGTTGGTCTTGGTTTATGACATGTATCAAGAGGTTTGTGACATTGCGAATGGGCATTTGCGTAATTTCGGATCGACATCCAGGTATAATGAAAACTATGTGTGAACCAAACCGTGGATCGGAAGAACCACATGCCTACCATAGCTTATGTATCCATCATTTAGTCTCCAACGTAAATACTCAATTCAAAAAGCAAGGAATTGAAAAATCAGTGCGGTTGGACAACCTAACAACACCAAGATAAAAAGTTCGTTACGGGTTTTAATAAAATTGGGGAGCTCAATATAGAAGCACATCGATATTCGAGTGAGATTCCACATTGCAAATGGTCGATATGTCATGATGGCGGGGTACAATATGGTATAAAAACAACCAATTTGGTTGAAGTGTTCAATAATGTGATGAAGGGTGCTCGTTTTCTACCAATTACCGCCCTTCTAAAGCTGTCTTTCTATCGCGTTAATGCATATTTTGTGGAGAGACATGGTTGGGCACGTAAAAGACAACAAGAAGGTCATTCATATGCTGAAAGGATAACTAAAATTTTGGATCGAAATATTGAAAAATCGGTTCATCACAAGGTAACAATAATTCACCGTGAAGATTGAGTATACCAATTAAGCTTCAGATATACAAGTATCCATGTTCTCATATCTTGTTTGTTTTTCGAGCTTACAGTTTGTCATGGATTCAATTTGTGGACTTGTTTTTTTTCTTCGGAAGAGTACTTGAACACATATAGCGCAAGGTTTCATCCAATTCCCGACGAAGACAATTGGGCACCATACAATTGCTCGAAAGTAATTGCTGACGAGGGTCAAAGATGAGAACGAGGACGACCACATTCTAAACGACTGAAAAATGAGATGGATGACACAATTTGCGGTAAAGTAACATACGGTATATGTCGAAAGAAAGGACATAATAGAAAACCATGTCCTTTAATAATGCTGCTTACAACAACCGAATTATCAAGCTAGTGGGATCTTCCATGGATGCATAAGGGCCTTTCTGACTCCTCTGCACAAGATTTTTTTTCGGTTACAAGCTCACGGGATTTATCAGCTTAGCTTAGCTTAGCTGATGTAATTTCTAACAAGTAAATTGTTTTGATTTAGCGTTTTCTGTTTTTTTTTTTAAATAAATGTATTGGATGATTTTCAACAAAATATATTTATGATTAATTTATTAAGTTTTTACACTTTGGATCAGAAAACGTAGTACTTTCATGAAGTTCGTTAGAAGGATATCATGCACCTTAAGTTGTAGTTGTTCACTGGGGAAAACAAGTGTGGATAAGTCCTATCATGAACTCCATGCTCTTCTTACCCAAGCGGAGAGAGACATGGAGGCTAGTGGGAGTGAGAAAGATGTTCTCACAATGAAATTGAAGAATATGTCTTTAGGAGTCAATAAAGGGAAGGGGAAAGGAAAATCACAATTCAAAAGAAAATTCACTAAAAAGAAAAAGGGGAAGGGCAAAGCCATTGAGAATGGCAAGTCCAAAGAAGATAAATCTGAGGCCGAATGTTTTCATTGTAATAGAAAAGGCCATTGGAGGAGAAATTGTCCCAAGTATTTGGACAATCTGAAAGTCGGTTGTGTGACGGCCATAGGTACTTTTTCCACCTCTCCCTATGTGATAGATGTTCATCTTGCTAGCTTTTCATGCTGGGTATTAGATACCGGATGCGGTTCTCACCTTTGCAATCATTTACAGGGGCTAAAAGACGTGCGAAGTCTAGCAAGAGGGGAGGTTGATCTTCGCATGGGAAATTGAGCCAAGGTGGCGGCCGTTGCCATAGGGACCTATGTCCTTACTCTACCTAGTGGATTAGAGTTGTTTTTAAATAATTGTTATTTTGTACCAACTCTTACTAAGAACATTATCTCCATTTATGCGTGAGACGCGGAAGGCTTTTGTTTTATTATTAAGAACAATTGTTGTACTTTTATGTTGAATGATATGGTCTATGGCAAGGCCATTTCTATTGGAGGTATTTACGTTCTAAATGATGTTAACGAAGTCTACCATGTTGAAAGTAAAAGACTTAAAAAGGGTGATCCAAATGAATCCTACCTTTGGCATTGTCGTTTAGGTCATGTAAACGAGAGACGCATAAAGAGACTTATTTCATCAAAAGTGCTCGAACCATTTTATTATGAATCTTTTGGTACATGCGAGTCTTGTCTTTTGGGCAAGATGACTGATACGTGCCTATTTTATGCATTTCATTTACTCTTTTGGCACGTATTTTCATTCACTTTCGTGACTTTTTAGTTGCTTTTTCTCCCATATTGTCTACTTTGGTGTTTCTATGTTTTGTATGCAGGAATACGCGGAAGTAAGCAAAACCAAGCTTTATTTGCCTTTAGGAGGCTGTTTTTGGAACAATAAATTCGGATGGAGCATTCAAATACAATCATCGGGCCGGATAAAAGCTGAGAAAAAAGAGAAGCGGTCGACCGACCGAGATATCAGGTCGACCGACCGATGTCGAATATGTAATCAGGCCCAACTCTCCACGGAAGCCCAAATACGAAGAAAATAAATCCGTCTCAGCGGAACCGGTCGACCGACCGAAGAAACAGGTCGACCGACCACTGGCTGTTTCGAGACTTCCGTTTTCTTTTCTGATTTCCTAATCTTGTAATATTTCTTATTTAAGGAGACCAAAACTCTTCTATTAAAAAAAGCAGTTTTTCAGCAAGTTTGTATCTAAGTAATTTTCTTTCAAGTACTTTATGTTTGGAGACTCCATTGTTAGAATATTATCACAAAGCTTTCATCTTTGTTCTTGAGATTTCCTTTCAAGTTGTAAGTTTGTTCTAATTAATCTTTCCTTTAATTCAATCTTGTTATTCATCTTGTTGTTACTTTCTTGTTTTATGTTTTCTCTTTTATTATCTTCTTTAATTATGTTCATCTCTTTAAGCTTCTTAATAATTGTTATTTCCATAATTAAAAGTATGCATAGCTAATTCTTGTGATTAGGAATTAGGGGAACCATGTAAAGACTTGACTTTGATAAGTTTGATGATTAAATTACCAATCCCCCATTGTTGTTGGTGAACTAATCCTTAGGATTGAAAGATTATTAGGATTAGTTTAACAACAACTTTGGGATTGCCTTTGAACGAAAGTTTAGTGCTTTTGTAGGAACCCTAAGACCGTAAGGATTGGGTAGAATATTGACCTAAAGGTTTATTCTTTGTTCCTTGGGATTGTGTTATTTGATTATTCTTACCCTTCATTGACTTGTTTTGACCATGGGGAACCAAAGTTCCTAATCCCCTTTTTATCTTATCTTAATTTTCTTGTTAGTTCACTATTTTAGTTGTTAGTTAAAATCTCAATTCAAACCCCCCTTTTTGGTTACCTGCAATAGACTTTAAATTCATAAACATAATTAACCTTGTCTCTCTGTGGTTCGACCCTTGACTTATCCTATCTGAGTTTAAGCTGAGGTTTTATAAATCTTATCTTTGGCACCCCTCAACGACGGGTGTCAAATTTTGGCGCCGTTGCCGGGGAGACGGTACAATTTTGTTTGTTAATTTTTAGTTTATTTTTCTTGTCTTAAGGAACTTAGGTTCCTTAAGACCGTTCTTACCTTTTCTTCTAGTGCTGTTTAGAAGACAGGTTTTTGAGAGGAAGGCTTGAGTACTCTCTTTATGGATTCTATTTATAGCTACTTACAGCCGAAGCCTAAAGATTTACCGAAAGGATTCACCTTGCCTAAACCCACCACTGGCACCTTTGAACTCCGCTCGACTCATATCAATTTGGTGGAGCAGAGTCAATTTTCTGGTCTACCTGATGAAGATCCAATAAAGCATGTTACAACCTTCACAGATTATTGCAGTTTTATACCCCTGCCTGAAGGGGTGTCTAGAGATGAGGTGCTGGCAACTCTGTTCTTGTTTTCTTTAAAGGGAGACGCGCAAGAATGGTACCGGGACCTTAAAAAGACAAGTGAAGGGATTAAAGATTGGACCACCTTGGCCTTGGCTTTTTACAAGAAATACTTCCCTCTTGCAAAAGCTGAGGACTTGAGAAACCAAATCCGTAACTTTTTACAGGGACCTGATGAAGGATTTTGTGAAGCATGGGATCGATTCAAGAAATTGGTCCGTTCTATCCCTCACCATAACCTTCCAGAATGGGACCTGTGTAACTGCTTTTACAACTCTCTTTACGATGACTATAAGATGATTCTTGATGTGGCCGCCAACGGAAGATTCCAGAACAACACCGATCATATGAAGGGTTGGCAAACCATTGAAGACATGGTGGTGCATAGGGCTACTTTTAAGGGTTCACGTGGGAATTCGAGAAGGCCGAATGTAGAGATGAATAGAGTAATGGCTCTTGAGACAACAGTTGAAGCCCGTTTTGAAAAGCTTGAGGCAACCCAGCTAAAGCTTGAAAGTGCGAACCTTGTTACTACGGTCGACAACACGGGAGAAATTGAGAAATTAAGAGCACTTGTTGATGCCTTAACCACGGCAGTTTTTAAGATGCATGAGGCTCACTGCACTTCCACGGAGATTTTTAAGGAACAATTGATAAACATAGCCAACCAAAGAACTAGCTCTCCAGCTAGTTCTGAGGGACCCATGGAGACGCTGAACGTCATAAATCTAAGGAGTGGCCGTGTTTGTGAAGAAGCAACTCAAGAGGATGATCCAGCCGAGGTTCCAACCAAGGAATCCGATCCCGTCAAAGGAGCAGGAGGTCGACCGACCGCTTCGGTAAGTCGATCGACCACTGTTCCTGACGCGAGATCAGATTCTGAAAAAAGGAAAAAGACGGATTTTGCAGACTCTGGTCGACCGACCGCTGATACTGGTCGACCGACCGCTGATACTGGTCGACCGACCGCTGATACTGGTCGACCGACCAGTGCTCCTGGAAAAAGTGCCGTTTTTACTCCGGAATCGCTAGATCCTTCCTTTATTCAAGGCCTTACTGAAATTTTACAGCTGAAAGAGCCAAAGGTTACTGATCCTATGGCTAAAGTCACCATTCCTTATCCAGAAAGACTAAAAAATTCAAAGGAAGATAAGAAGTTTGGTAAGTTCTTGGAGATGGTGAAGAATCTTGAGGTAACCATCTCTTTCACTGACCTAATTACCCAGGTACCTTCTTATGCTAAATTCATGAAAGATATTTTAAGTCGTAAGAGGAATTTTCAGGACGACGGTGCTGTTGCTTTTGTGGAAGAATGTTATGTTCTTTCACAAGATAATATAGCACCCAAGTTAAAGGACCCAGGTAGTTTTTCCATCCCTTGTACCATAGGTAATCATTTAATAGGGAAAGCCCTTTGTGATCTAGGGGCTAGTGTCAGTGTCATACCTTATTCTGTATGTGAAAGACTTGGTTTAGGTAGACTTAAGGTCACCAATATTACTGTGCAGATGGCTGATAGATCAACCCAAAGACCATTAGGGGTCTTGGAGGATGTCCCAGTAAAAGTGGGAAAGTTCTTTATTCCTGTCGATTTCGTTGTTTTAGACATTGCTGAAGATAGTCGAATACCTATTATTTTAGGTAGACCCTTTTTACACACAGCTGGAGCTGTGATAGATGTCAAACGCGGGACCATTACTTTAGAAATTGGGGATGACACTATCGAGTTTAGTCTTGCCCATAAGGCAACTATTCCTACTGACGATACTTGTTGTTCCATTGATATTGTAGACAGGAATGTAATCCTTAATTGGAGGGAATCCTTGACCAAGGATCCCTTAGATGATCTGACAATTTTGGATAAGTGTGCAGGTAATCCAGCTGAAGATGCTGAAGAGCTGGATTTGATAGAAGAAGAGGAAGAGGAATATGAGCTCACTGAAGAAGAGGGTGAGAAGCTCATAAGCCTAGCCAATACAAGTCTGGTAAACATATGCTATTCTATAGATGCTAATTCTGTCCAGGCAGTTGAGGTAAAAGCACCAGAGCGTAAGCCACTTCCTCCTAATCTTAAGTATGTTTTTCTAGATGATACTGAGCAATACCCTGCAATTGTTAGCTCTAAACTTAGTCCTGACCAACTTTCTGCCTTAATGACTGTTCTTAAAAAGAATAGAAAAGCTCTAGGTTATTCTTTGGATGATATTAAGAGCATAAGCCCTGATGTTTGTATGCACAGAATAGATTTAGAGGAAGGGCATAAGCCCTATAGACAGGGACAGCGTAAATTGAACCCTAAGATGCAGGATGTAGTTATGGCTGAGGTTATGAAGCTTCTTGATGCAGGTATTATCTATCCAGTTGGCAACTCTAAGTGGGTTAGCCCAGTTCAGGTGGTTCCTAAGAAAGGAGGGACCACAGTGGTTAAGAATGATAAAAATGAGTTAATACCAACTAGAGTTGTGACTGGGTGGCGGATGTGCATTGATTATAGACAGTTAAATGCCGCCACCAAGAAAGACCATTTTCCCCTTCCTTTTGTTGACCAGATGACTGAAAGATTGGCCTCTAATAAATTCTTCTGTTTTCTAGACGGTTATTCAGGTTTCTTCCAGATTCCCATCCATCCTGATGATCAGAGTAAGACTACTTTTACATGTCCACAAGGTGTTTTTGCCTATCGCAGGATGCCTTTTGGGTTATGCAATGCTCCTGCTACTTTTCAAAGGTGTATGATGGGTATTTTTTCCGACTTTATAGAAAACATTATGGAAGTATTTATGGATGATTTCTCCGTTTACGGTAATGCTTTTGATCAATGCTTAGCTAATCTTGATAAAGTTTTGCAGCGATGTATTGATGTAAATCTTGTCTTAAACTGGGAAAAGTGTCATTTTATGGTTACTGAAGGGGTAGTTTTAGGGCATCTAATTTCAGATAAAGGTATACATGTTGATAAAGCAAAGGTGCAGGTGATTGAGCAATTACCCCCTCCTGTTAATGTCAAAGGGGTGAGAAGTTTCTTAGGACACGCAGGGTTTTACAGGCGTTTTATTAAGGACTTCTCTAAAATTGCTAAACCACTTACACAATTGCTTCTTAAAGATGCCATCTTTGAGTTTTCTGATGAATGCCTTTTAGCCTTTAACAGGTTGAAGGAAGCTTTGATCTCAGCACCAATTATCCAGCCACCGGATTGGGATCTCCCTTTTGAGATCATGTGCGATGCCAGTGATTATGCTTTAGGTGCTGTGCTGGGTCAAAGGAAGAATAAGGCTCTTAATGCTATCTACTATGCGAGCCGCACCCTGGATGAGACTCAAGTCAACTACTTTACCACAGAGAAGGAGATGCTAGCTGTCATTTTTGCCTTAGAAAAATTTAGATCTTATTTAGTAGGTAATAAGGTAATTGTTTATACTGACCATGCAGCTTTAAAAGGTCTTTTTCAAAAGAAAGATTCAAAGCCTAGACTTTTAAGGTGGATCCTCCTTCTCCAAGAGTTTGACATTGAGATCAGGGATAAGAAAGGCGCGGAAAACGTGGTAGCTGACCACCTATCTCGCCTACAGTTGACTGATGGGGAAGATTCTATACCTATTGATGATTCATTTCCTGATGAAAGTTTATTTATCATTAATAGCTCAGGTTCTTATCCCCCTCCTTGGTATGCTGATTTTGCTAATTTTGCTGTTACAGGTAAAATCCCTCCTGAGTTGTCTTGGCAACAAAAGAAGAGATTTATGTTTGATGCAAGACAGTATTTTTGGGATGACCCTTACGTTTTTAAAGAGTGCGGAGATGGACTTATCCGGAGATGCGTCCCCCAATGGGAGGTGAAGGACATCTTGGAAGCATGTCACTCTTCTGCATATGGTGGTCACCACGGTCCATCTAGGACCGTGGCCAAGGTATTACAGTCTGGCTTTTATTGGCCTACTTTACATGCTGACTGTAGAAATTTTGTAGGTAACTGTGATGCCTGTCAAAGGACTGGGAATGTCTCAAAAAGACATGAGATGCCACAAGTAGGTATTTTAGAGGTAGAGATTTTTGATGTTTGGGGCATTGATTATCAAGGACCTTTTCCCAGTAGTCAAGGTAACAGGTATATTCTTGTAGCTGTTGATTATGTGTCTAAGTGGGTAGAAGCTATAGCTACTCCCCATTGTGATGCAAAAGCTGTTATTAAGATGTTTAAAAAAATCATATTTCCTCGTTTTGGTGTCCCTAGGGTTGTCATAAGTGATGGAGGTATGCATTTTAAGGAGAAACGCTTAGGTGACTTGTTAAATAAATTCGGTGTCCAACATCGTAGGGGTTTAGCTTATCACCCTCAGACTAGTGGTCAAGTTGAGATCTCTAATAGAGAACTCAAGAAGACCCTAGCCAAGGTAGTTTCTAAGTCTAGGAAAGATTGGAGCCTAAAACTTGATGACGTTTTATGGGCCTATAGAACCGCGTTCAAAACTCCAATAGGAATGTCACCATTCAGATTAATTTATGGTAAAACTTGTCATTTACCAGTTGAGTTGGAACGCAAGTCTTGGTGGGCTATATGTGATCTTAATTTAGACCCTAATCTTTCCCGTGAGAAACGTTTATTGCAGCTAAATGAGTTAGAAGAATTCAGGTTGTTATCCTATGACAATGCCAGGATCTACAAAGAGAAAACAAAGCGCTGGCATGACAAGAGAATCATTAGACGTGATTTTCAGGTAGGTGATAGGGTACTGCTTTTTAATGCTCGTATTCGTCTTTTTCCTGGTAAGCTGAAATCCAGGTGGAGCGGACCCTACACCATCACAGCTGTCTCAAAATTCGGGTCAATCGAATTAGAAACCTCATCTGGTGAGAGGTTCAAAGTCAATGGCCAATATGTGAAGCACTTCCGAGGAGAAAATGAATATGTCGGAAAAGTCGAAGTTTCTTACTTTGACCCCTTTTAGATGCTCCTTAGAAGGTAAAAGGTCGTGCGGGACCTCTTAAACCAGCGCTAAACGGGAGGCAACCCGCGCTTTAGTCTTAGATTTACGTTTTCTTTTTACTTTTTTGTTTTATCCTCAGGTGGAAATTGGATTCTCTGCAGAAAAAGAAAAAAAAATAGGTATTCGTCAGTACCGTGGTCGACCGACCAGCTTCTCTGGTCGACCGACCAGACTGACAACTTTTTGCACTTTTTCTGACGGGGTAAGTAAAATTACAGAACAGGTAACAGTACAGTGGTCGACCGACCAGCTTTTCTGGTCGACCGACCACAACTTTTTTTTTACGGTTTTATTTGTGCAGAAAAAGCTGTCACGGGTTGTTGTGTTTTTGAACATGAAATTATTGCTTTGACCCATTCTTTTTACCAGCACCCCCTCTCTCTCATAAAACCCTAAAAAAAAATAACTATTCACTCATCTTCCACCTTCTCCATTTTTTACTTACTCTCTTGCTTTTTCCATCCTCAAGGTAAGTTTTTCCTCCATTTTCTTTCTCTCTTTTTAGTTTTTACCTTCTTATTTTCGTTTTAGGTAGTTTTAATTCATCTTTGTAAGTTCAATTTTTGCTCTTAATTCCGTTTTCATGCTTGTTTATGTGTTTTTATGTTGGTTCTCTCCTTCTTCTTGAGTTTCTATGCTTAGATCTGAAAATTTTGGGTAGTTTTGTGCTAATTAGGATAGTTTAATTCTTCCTTACAATTTTTATGCCTTTTTCCGCGCGAAATTCAAACCCGACGCCATCACTGTTGCGGTCGGTCGACCGGAAACGGAGGTCGACCGACCAAAATTCGAATTTCTGGGTTTTAAAATTTTGCAGATCTGGGTTTCGTTTCTGACATAGGTCGGTCGACCGACCGGAAAATGAGGTCGGCCGACCAAAGTCGCGTTTTCCTGAGTTTAATTGTTTAACAGTTTCTGATTTTTCTCGTAATCTGGTCGACCGACCTGTAGTTACGGTCGACCGACCATACCTGCATTGTTCATGATTTTCTCAGTTTCAGATTCCTCATTGCAGCAGAAAAAAAAATACAGACCGTCTAAGAATCTGGTCGACCGACTGACTCCTGTAGTCGGCCGACCAGATCCGTAAAAAACCTTCTGTTTTTGCAAATTTTCGTGCCTAATTTAGTTAAAGCATTGTTTTCTATGCTCATAAGACTTATATTTTTCATTCAACTTTACAGCCTTACGATGTCTAGCCGTGATCAAGGTGGGAAGCGCGCACGCACTACAGGTGCTAGCACGTCTAGAGGACGTGTCTCTAGGTCGAGAGGTCTAGCAGTTCAGGACACGGATAGTCTACCAGACTATCCGCAGATCACCTTCAGCTCTCCCAGAAGGCCCGATTCCTCCATCTGAGTGACCATTGCGCGGTAGTGGCGACCCGTTTCCTTTGTGTTTCAGCTCTGCACGCATTGGGATGCCATGATGAGGTGGTTGCTATGCTCATTGGGACCGGGTTTGCAGGCCTTGTCTCTATGGACGAGATCACCTACCGCCTTCTTACTCTTGAGTTTTTCTCCTCCTTTACCTTTGATTTAGGGGCTCTTCACCCCGGCTATGATAGTTTTTGTATCTCTTTTCGCATGTTCAATGAAACTTATGCTTTAACTTTAACACAATTTGCTCAAATTTTGGGTCTGTCTTCTGAGGGTCTTACTGATGACCTCACGGGGTCGTATTCTGATATGTGGTCCTGTATTTCTGATTCCAACGATGTGAAGAAGAAAAACAGTACCATCCACCTCCCTACCCCCCGTTATTTTTTGCGTCTGTTGGCCAACACTGTTTTTGGCCGCAAAGAGTCTCAGAATGTTAACAACATTGAGCTCTCCATCATGTCCGGTTACCTTAACATCGGACGTACGGGTCAGCAGTCTTATAACACTGCTCTTTTGGTCGCCACTCATTTTGTGTCAGTGGGTGAGGGAACTTCTTTGACCACTATTGTCTGTGGTGGGCTAGTCACCCGATTAGCCCGCTATTTTGTACCCCAGTTCCCTCGCTATGAGGATGCGGTCACCCCTCTCTCCCGATACATGGACATGGATTATGTCAGGTCTGTGCGTTGGGTAAACAGTAGAGGTGTTTGGAAAATAGACACCTATCTTAGTGACCGCATCCCCATCACCACGGCTCCCCCTATGTACCCCCTTTCTATTGTTATAGGGGAGCCACGACCACTACTCCCGTCTTACCGCCTCCCGCTTAGGGGAGGCGCTTCTAGAGGTTTCAGGGCCCCTGCTCCCGGTGGCCGCCATGCCACACCTGGGACAGGGTACCCATCTGATTTTACTGCTCCTCCTAATGTTTATGTTCCTCCTTTTGTTGATGACAGATCTATGCCACAAATGCTGGCGAGTCTTTGCACGCAGTTCAGCCAAAAACGGTTGGACGATAGTCTCTACCAGTACCCGGTCTACAGGGAGTATGCCACACAAGGTAGGCTCCCGACCGGCCAGTGGACTCACCCCTCCTGGTACACACCTCTCGCAGGCGGTCATGTCCATGGTGAAGCTTCAGGCTCTGCCTCAGGAACAGGAGTAGGGTCTGAGGAGGATGGCGATGAGGGAGATGGTGAGGAGAACGCTGAGCCGTTCTACGACTCAGCGGGATAGGGACATGCTTAACCTTACCCTCTTTGGGGTTCGGTTTGGGGAGGTCCCCTTTCCTTGGTTCGGTTTGGGGAGGTCCACATTTACTTTGTAAGTGTTTTCCTCCCTTAGATTTCCAATTTTCCTCTTTCGTTTTCCAGTTTTCCCCTCCTTCCTCCATAGACCCTGTTTGTAGTTTTTAGTCTTTTTCCTTTTCTTTTCTTTGTTTGCTTTTTTTCTGCCTACCCCCATCCCTTTGCTGTGGTTGTATGCTGATGAGCACAATGAGGGCATTGTGCGTTTTGGTTTGGGGAGGGTGTTTGCATACTCCTTTGTGAGTATGCAATTGTTTTTGTGTCTTTTGTTTTTCATTCCTTTAGGTGTTCTCCTTGTTTCCATCCCCTCTTGCCGCGTGTCCTTCCCTGTCGGGCATTCTTCTCTGTCTTAAGTCTTTAGGTCGAGTCGGAACGGATAAGTACAATTCATGCCTCACATGACATTTATTGCTTTGCCTTGCATTTTTTCAAAAATTTTCAAGCTAGTCTTTTGCATTATCTACAAGTTTTTGTTGATTTCATGCTAAATTATTAGACTTGACTCCCTTTTTGGCAAACTACTACATATTCTAAGGATTAGAGCTTAATAAATCGGTGACATCCATGACCGATTTCATATAGGTTGTGAGTAGTTTCTCCTCTTGAGGCATGTTACATCAATATGCATAAACATGAATTTTGTCTTCTTAATACCTGTATGCATTCGGTTTTGTGGTTTGTTGACACATGTGGTAGAGGTTCTCCTTTCTCATTATTCCCATTATCCTCACATAGCCAAATTGAACCCTTTTACCCATTAGCTACATTCTAAAAAATTGCTTACCCTAGCCGAGCTAGTAATTTAGTAATGGGACTGTTTTTCTGGCTATCCTTTGGTTTATGTTTCATCGGTGAATTTTGATTTTGGGAAATTGAAAAAAAAAAAAATGAAAAAAAAAAGATACGGAAAAATGAAAAAAAAAAAACGGAACAGCCTGTCTTCAAGGCTGGTCGGTCGACCAGTTCCCCTGGTCGGTCGACCAGGACCATTGGGTAGGTTCGTTTTTCAAAAAAAAAAATAAGAAAAAAAAAAAAAGAAACAGAAAAAGAAAAGAAAGAAAAAAAAGGGGAAAAGAATAAAAGTTGGAAGAATTGTGGAGCATTGGCGTATATGAAAGAAAAAAACAATAAGAAGTGATCTTATAGTATGGACAGACGGATGATAGCTTGGCTTAACCCCTCTTCCCATAACTTATTTTAACCCCTTCTTACCTTTAGCCTCACAATCCCAAATTTGCCTCGGCATGTGTCATGGTTATTTAGTGTGGGAATGCATATGTACGGTTGTAGAGATCTTATTCATGTTAGATTGCAGGCATGTTCTTACGGGTCGCAGATAGGTGAGAGTCCTTACTTTTATTTATCTTCTTATCTTTCACATATGTATTTGACCCTTTGCTTTCATGAGTGTCTCGAGCGTACCGCGAGAGTCCAATTAGAATGAGTCTTGCAAGGTCGAAATTTTAGCATGCTTTTCCAACATGTTTCACTCGTTTTGCTCTTGACATTATGTTTGATTATAGTTGAAGGATGCATTAAATTGGTTAAGCATAGTGTTATGTTTAGTTATGAAGAGTATGAAGTCCGTTCCATTAGGAGTTTTTATTTTCTTTTGAGTCTTAATGCTTGCTTGAGGACAAGCAAGGTTTGGTTTGGGGAGTTTGATACGTGCCTATTTTATGCATTTCATTTACTCTTTTGGCACGTATTTTCATTCACTTTCGTGACTTTTTAGTTGCTTTTTCTCCCATATTGTCTACTTTGGTGTTTCTATGTTTTGTATGCAGGAATACGCGGAAGTAAGCAAAACCAAGCTTTATTTGCCTTTAGGAGGCTGTTTTTGGAACAATAAATTCGGATGGAGCATTCAAATACAATCATCGGGCCGGATAAAAGCTGAGAAAAAAGAGAAGCGGTCGACCGACCGAGATATCAGGTCGACCGACCGATGTCGAATATGTAATCAGGCCCAACTCTCCACGGAAGCCCAAATACGAAGAAAATAAATCCGTCTCAGCGGAACCGGTCGACCGACCGAAGAAACAGGTCGACCGACCACTGGCTGTTTCGAGACTTCCGTTTTCTTTTCTGATTTCCTAATCTTGTAATATTTCTTATTTAAGGAGACCAAAACTCTTCTATTAAAAAAAGCAGTTTTTCAGCAAGTTTGTATCTAAGTAATTTTCTTTCAAGTACTTTATGTTTGGAGACTCCATTGTTAGAATATTATCACAAAGCTTTCATCTTTGTTCTTGAGATTTCCTTTCAAGTTGTAAGTTTGTTCTAATTAATCTTTCCTTTAATTCAATCTTGTTATTCATCTTGTTGTTACTTTCTTGTTTTATGTTTTCTCTTTTATTATCTTCTTTAATTATGTTCATCTCTTTAAGCTTCTTAATAATTGTTATTTCCATAATTAAAAGTATGCATAGCTAATTCTTGTGATTAGGAATTAGGGGAACCATGTAAAGACTTGACTTTGATAAGTTTGATGATTAAATTACCAATCCCCCATTGTTGTTGGTGAACTAATCCTTAGGATTGAAAGATTATTAGGATTAGTTTAACAACAACTTTGGGATTGCCTTTGAACGAAAGTTTAGTGCTTTTGTAGGAACCCTAAGACCGTAAGGATTGGGTAGAATATTGACCTAAAGGTTTATTCTTTGTTCCTTGGGATTGTGTTATTTGATTATTCTTACCCTTCATTGACTTGTTTTGACCATGGGGAACCAAAGTTCCTAATCCCCTTTTTATCTTATCTTAATTTTCTTGTTAGTTCACTATTTTAGTTGTTAGTTAAAATCCCAATTCAAACCCCCCTTTTTGGTTACCTGCAATAGACTTTAAATTCATAAACATAATTAACCTTGTCTCTCTGTGGTTCGACCCTTGACTTATCCTATCTGAGTTTAAGCTGAGGTTTTATAAATCTTATCTTTGGCACCCCTCAACGACGGTTGTCAATGACCCGTGCTCCTTTTACGAAAAAAGGAACGCGATCAAGTGAGGTCTTGGCTCTCATACATACCGATGTATGTGGACCTCTGACCATCACCGCTAGAGGAGGTTATCACTACTTCATTACATTCACTGGTGATTTGAGTAGATATGGGTATATCTACTTAATGAAAAACAAGAGTGAAGCTTTTGACAGGTTCAAAGAGTTTGAAAACGTAGTAGAAAATCAATTGGATAAGAAGATTAAAACACTACGATCCGATCGTGGTGGTGAATACTTACACAAAGAATTTGATTCTCACCTAAAAGATTGTGGTATTGTATCACAATGGACACCTACTGGAACACCACAACTTAATGGTGTGGCCGAAAGGAGGAATCGAACTCCATTAGATATGGTTCGGTCCATGATGAGTCTAACCGAGCTTCCCAATTCATTTTGGGGTTTTGCAATATTGTCTGCAATCTTTTCACTAAATCGAAGCCCGACTAAAGCGGCCGATAAGACCCCATATGAGATATGGATAGGGAAAGTCCCTCGTTTGTCTTTCATGCGAATTTGGGGTTGTGAAGCTTACGTCAAGATTAGATCTGACAACAAGCTTGCACCTAGATCTGACAAATGTCAATTTGTAGGTTATCCTAAGGAAACACGTGGCTACTATATTTACCACAAAGACGAGGACAAAGTGTTTGTGTCACGTGATGTTGTCTTCCTAGAAAGAGAATTTCTTTCAAGGAGACAGAGTGGGAGAAAATTTGAACTTCACGAAGTTCGAGAGCCACAAACCGAGAACGAGGTGGAGGAGAACGTGGAGGAAAACGTTCCCTTTTCTTCTTAAACGGTAATTGTTCCTAGGAAGTCATGTAGAAGCAGTAATCCACCCGAACGCTACCTCGGTAACATTATTGAAGAGGATAGCGTTTTGTTACTTTTAGAAAGTGACGAACCCATTAACTACAAATCGGCCATCTTTAGTCCCGACTCCGCGCATTGGCTTGAGGCCATGCATTTCGAAATGGATTCCATTTATGAAAACCAAGTATGGGACTTTGTGGATTTACCTGAAGGAGTGAGACCTCTTCAGTGTAAATGGATCTACAAGATAAAACTTGGCATGGATAAACATATAGATGTTAACAAAGCTAGATTGGTAGCAAAAGGTTTCACTCAAGTTCATGGTTTACACTATGACGAAACCTTTGCTCCAGTTGCTATGTTTCGGTCCATTAGGATAATCTTAGCGGTTGCCGCATTTCATGATTATGAGATTTGGCAAATGTATGTCAAAACCGCCTTCTTGAATGGGATTCTAGAAGAGGAAGTGTACATGACGCAACCTGAAGGTTTTGTTGATACATCTAACCCTAAGAAGGTGTGTAAACTTAAGAGATCCATCTATGGACTTAAGCAAGAATCTAGGAGTTGGAATCATCGCTTTGATCATGTTATTAAACAATACAGTTTTACTCGAAGTGTTCAGGAGTCTTGTTTATACATGAAGTTTAGTGGGAGCAAGGTACCTTTCCTCGTCTTATATGTGGATGACATATTACTCATTGGGAATGATGTACCCATGCTTACTTCCGTTGAGGAGTGGCTAGGGAAACATTTCCAAATGAATGACTTGGGAGAGGCGCAACGCATCTTAGGTATCCGGATCTATAGAGATAGGTCCAGAAGGATACTAGCATTAAGTCAAGAAGCTTATATTGATAAGATTCTTGATAGGTTCAATATGAAAGACTCTAAGAGAGGCTTTCTTCCTATGTGTCAAGGGCTTACTTTGAGCAAGTCACAGTCTCCCTCTACACTTGAGGAAATTGAACGCATGAAGGCCATCCCTTATGCTTCTGCAGTTGGGTCTATCATGTATGCTATGATTTTCACTCGTCCCGATGTCGCTTATGCTTTGAGCATGATGAGTCGTTACGAAGCCAAGCCAGGAGAGAGTCACTGGATAGCCGCGAAGAACATCCTTAAGTACTTGAGAAGGACTAAGGATTCGTTCTTAGTGTTTGGAGGAAAAACTGACTTACGTAGTTACGTGTAAGTGGTTGCACGGACGCTAGTTTCCAAACCGATAGGGATGATATGAAATCGTAATCAGGCTATGTCTTTTTGATGAATGGAGGAGCTGTTTGCTGGAAAAGCTTCAAACAAAGTGTAACTGCGGATTCTACAACAGAGTCAGAGTACCTTGCAGCGTCAGAAGCTGCAAAAGAAGCTGTTTGGATTAGGCAATTCTTGGATGGACTATAAGTAGTCCCTTCCGTCGAAGAGCCTATCACCTTGTTTTGTGATAATAGTGGGGCTATCTTTCAAGCTAAAGAGCCCAAGTCTAGCAACAAATCCAGACACATTGATAGGAAATATCATGTAATAAGAGATTACGTTGATAAAAAAGAAATAGACATTTGTAAGGTTGGGACAGATGATAATATTGCTGATCCATTAACCAAGCCTTTATTGAAGGCTAAGCATGATGCACACGTCATCGCAATGGGATTGAGACGTGTTCCAGAGTTTGCTTAGATTATGAATATGTAATGATTGGATATTGTATCAATTTTTACATATATGATAATCAATTCATTTTTTACATTTTCAATTAAGAATTATTTCTTCTAGTATGACTAAATTTAATACTCTGTTTATCTGAATGAGTTGTGGAGACACTGTTGAATACTGTTCAAGTGGATAAGATAAACTTTGTATTTTCTCCCTGGTCACTTAATGAGGTGACGTCTCGGAGTGACTAGATTGTAAGTCGATTGTGTTAGAGTAAATGTCCTCCACAGTGTGTGACTATTTGAATAAATCTTTTACAGGATCACACAGGAATACTTAGTATATTAATGAGTTGGTTAATGTTTATCGGTAACGGTTGGCTTACTAGAAGTTTGATGTTACTGTCATATGATGGCGGTAATCAGCTGATCCCTAAAGGTCACACCTATAAGATATTAATGAGAAATGTGATTATATATTGATATAATTACGTAATTGTCAAACTTAGCTAAATGTTGTTAATTAGATGATGAACATTTAATATGATTAAATAATAATTGGGAGAAATGAATTAAATGTTAATTCTAACAAATATATATAAATGTTATATTTATTAAGTATATATATTTTAATATATGATATTTTAGAATAATATAATTAGGTTAATTAATTATAAGATAATTAAGTAACACTTTCCTAAAATAAAAAAAGACTACTAACACAATCGGTAGTAGCCTTGGGCCGTGTGCCAACACGGTGGATAGGCCGTTATTGGGCCGTGTGAATCTAGCATATAAGAGAACAGTTTTCTCTTATTTTACACAAGTGTTGTTGATCATCTAAAAACCCTAAAAACCCTAAAAACAAAAGCCTCCAATATTAATAGTAATTAAGGTGGTAACTTGAAGGGCAATTTTCTCATGTCATCTTGGGTGCAATCTAAGGAGATTTTCTACATTGAAACTTGGGTCACTAGGTTGTTCTTAGACCGTTATCTCATAGGACTAAAGGTTATTTCTATGATCCTTGTCTTTTTAATTCAATTTATTGTTTTAGTATCAATTCGGTTTTTGATATAATCCTTGGCGGTATTAATTCGATTAATACTTTAAATGGATATTTAAGAAATATTCCTACAAGTGGTATCAGAGCCTTGTTCAAAAATCGTTTTGATAATAATTGAGAATTAAATTGACAAATTTTTTTCTTCCTTCTTCTTCACGGCAATTTTATTTTTCGGTAGCTTTTTTTTTATTTTTTTTGGTTTTGTTATTTTAATTGTTAAAATAATCTTCATATGATGATATGCATAGTATTGATATAGATCAATGATTTGAAGAACAAAACCATTTTTTTTCAGTTCACGGTTCATTATTTCCCGTTTTTCTCTTCTTTTTTTTTTCGGTATTTTTATTTTTGCTCTTTTAATTTATGGTTTGTTATTTTAATTGTTAAAATAATTGTCATGTGATGATATACATAATATTGATGTAGATCAATGGTTATTGAAAAACCAATCGACATAATGAGTTTAAGATTAGTTTTGTTTATTTTAAATTGTTAAGATGAATGAATATTGATCATGTGATGTTAAAGATTAATCTTAAATGTCAATACTTGATAATTTTTCAGATCTAATATGATTAGAACTACAATACATAAATTATGAGGTGATTTTTGTGATACTATGAGTGATTTTAAGAAAATTCACGAATTAGGAAAGTTGTCAAAATCTATTTCTACCTTGGTTATACTTTTTAAGGAAATAGTATAATATCTTATGAAGATGTCGATTTACATGTTATTATTTGATAATATGTGTAATTGTCTAAATTAAAAAAAACGTAGCTTTTAGGGAACCGTGAGTGATTTTTTTTATTCGGCCCTTTCCTAATTTTTGCTGATTTGTTGCTTTTTTTATTATTAATATTATATGATAATGTTTGTATTAACTAAATTATAAATATAGATTTATAATTAGAACAAATGTATAAAGAGAAGGGTTATTTCATAGGAATAATCCAACCTATACCTCATCTTCTCATATTAATCCCTACTAACGATTAACTGAGAAAAATCCAACCTATGACCTCAATTATCTTTCATTGAACTTTGTCTATTTTTGAACTCTTATTTTCGATAAGAAAGCACGTCACCTTGACTTACTTTTTATTTTTCCTTCTTCCTGGACAAAAAGTAAGTGAAGGTAACGTGCTAACCTACCGACAATAAGAGTTTAAAAATAGTCAAAGTTCAATGAAAGTTAAATGAGGTTATAGGTTGGATTTTTCTTAGTTAATCGTTAGTTTGGATTAATATGAGAAGATGAGACATAGGTTGGATTATTCCCATGAAATAACCCTAAAGAGAATAAAGAGGTGTTAAAACCATGAAATATGATTTTAAGCTTAATTGATTTGTTTTCGTTTTTACTTATATTATAGGATAATATTTGCATTAACTAATTTATAAATAATGATTTATAATTATGATATATTCTCAAATTTTTTTTTTTTAAAAAAAGGAAATTGCCGTGAGGAACCGGAAAAGGGGGTGAAAGTTATTTGATAATTTTTGGTCTTTTAAATCGTTTATTTATTTTAAAATGTTTATTATATCTAATTTGATGATACTCACTAGATTCTAAAATTGTTTAGAAGTTAATTGGATTATGATTTACAGGTATGACATGTAATTTTCACAATTTTAGTTATGGTGGTTTGGATAATATTGCATTATGAATGTTTATTATATTGTTAATGATATTGCTTTACAATGAAGGTTTTATTTATTTTTGCAATTGTTGTAATGCTCAGCAATGTAATCTAGTGTGGCCTTAGTTTTTGGATTACTTTTCGGTAATGGTGGAAAGTAATCCGGTGATGTATTTTATGTGATCTCGCATGTCCCCATTGTAATTTATTTATTGTTTTTTTAGATTAAATTTAAATAAAATTTGCATTGTAATAGCTTAGAATAAAGAAGAATAAGAAGAGGAGATTAAAACATTTATTTCCAGCTTTTGGTGAGTCCATTTTACATCACAAGATGAAGAACGGTGATCCCACGAAGCTTCTCGGGTTCATGTGATTGGATTCCCAAGTTGTATTTACTGTTTTTCTTAGGATAGGCCACACTAGGATTTTATGTTTTATTCTCTTCATTGCTTGTTTTTGCATATCATTATATTTCGCCTAAACCAAACCACCTATATGCATGTAAAATGACCCATGCAGTTTATTTTGCATTTTGACATATGATGTTTTATATTTGCCATCAGTCATTCCTACTCACCTTAAATAGTTCACTTAAATGAGTTTAAAATGATGATGAGATCTCACTCTACATAAAATTGAGAAATTAGCGTTTCTAAGTCAAAACTACTATGAATCCCTTGTTCGTCGGTGGGCATATAGGACCCGTTGTTATCTCCATATGGACCCCCTTCTACCTCGGGTAAGTAGTGTATTGTGACCTAGTTGAACTCAACACAATGATTCAATCAAGTTCTTGAAGTCATTGTGGACTAAAAGATAAATTTAAGAAATTTGTCAACTGAGAGTTCTAGGGTAGAACCAGTTAAAAGGTTAACTCACCAAATCGGGATTTGGGTCTTGGAATACATTAAATAAGTTTTTGAGTGAGATCGATTATATTATGTTATTTATCTTTGATTAAAAGATTTTAAATTCGATGATTACTCATGTTTATTTATTTTCTCAATTGTAGATCATTTAAAATCTGCTTTAATATGTCTAATCCAAATGCAACTCCGGGCCCTAGTGCCACCCTCACAAGGGAGTCGTGTTCTTGTTTCGTCGGAATTATCGATCTTCTTTTTCATGATCGACCTTGTCTTGTTCTCGCTTTTCGACATCTATCTAATCCTTATAGCACACTAACATTCTCAGTGTATAGGGTGTTAGACGAGTTCGTTTTTCATCCAATACCCTATTTGCCGCACTAAAGCAACTTTCGGATGCAACAGAAGACACTTGAATGCTTAAGAAGTCCCTTGCCATTGCCGACATCACCGGAAGCGACTTCGTTTGATTTCACCACCATTGCAAAAGGACAAGATTGTTGGCCTCTACTTCGGTCAAACCTCGCATATAATCGTAGCTAGTGTACATTTGATACTCGGCCAAGTTGGATGTTGGAGTAGATTATTGTCGACTCGGTCTTAACCGACTCATCAAACCTTTAAGAGCGGACAAGCTCGCTCCTCGCATAGCACCACATAGTACCTGCACTAAAAATATATTGAGAAGAACCACGAGTGGAATTGTTAATAATAGACTCGTAATGACTATATACAATAAAAAATTGTGAACTAATTCTTTTTCTATATTGAACTTCGTCAAAAGGTAAACATAATAGACTCCAATAAGCACCAACTAATTGCATAGTTTCCTCTAATTTCCGCCTAGGGTCTAAAATCACACAAAAAACGTAAATAATGGGAATATAAGACCAATACTTGAGCCACTTTGTCTCCATGTTCGGAAGAAACCCGCTAAACAAAGCATTATGACGATAAGTGTTAAAAGTTCCGCAACAGGAATAACATTACTAATGAAATATGGAGCGGTAGGTTTATAAACATGTGAAAAAGAGAGAGTTGGAAAGTTAAAAGCACCTAATAAATCAATATACAAAGAAATTTTTGTCCAATCCTCCTACGATAACGAGTTATCGGGAAAGGATCCGTTCCATAAAGTAGTAAGAGGTTCTTTATAGGGAAGCATAGCACTCAACATAGTGTACATAGAATTCCATCGAGTGTTATTTTCGTCGGGAAATTTTATGCATTTAACTCCTGCGGCCTCAAAAATTTTTTCCATTGTTTTGTCTCCACTTTGCCGAGTTAAAATGCAAAACAATTTTTTTAAACTTCGCATGATAATCTTTAATGCCTTCGAGACCATCTTTAACACATAAGTTTAAAACATGACATGCACATCTAACATGCAATAAATCACTATCTAAAAAAAGATCATTTAAACTAGTTTTTTAACTTGGGAGTAACGGAAGTCATGGTAGATGCATTATCAAAACTAGAAGTAAAGATTTAGATGCAAGTCCATAATCATTAATATCGTTCATGATAATTGCATGTGTATTATCGGCATTATGAGGGTATTCTAATTTAGCAAACTCAATGATTCGTTTTTGCATAGTCCAAGTTTTATCCAACCAATGAGCGGTAATGCATATATAAGAATACTCGGTCCCCGAATCCCACCCATCGGCGGTTATACTAAATTTATAATTAGTCTTTTCAAACTCGGAAATAAGGTTTTGTCTTACCGTAAAAAATAATACCATGCTTTTATTTCTAACGGCCCGCCTACTTGTTTCTTTGTGGCAAGGTTGATTAGTCTTAATATATTCATTAAAAGCTCGGTGTTCAACTAGTGTAAAAGGTTTTTCCGTTTGAATAATCATTCTAGCCAATTTAGTGCTACATTCATCATAATTATTATTATAATTGAACGATTGGCTATCGGGGGTAGTCATGAATTGGTCTGTGCTAGGTTGACTACTTTCGGGTCGGCTTTTACAAGCTTTCCTGTCGGTTTATGTAACACCCCAAGAGTATGAGAGGAATGTTGTCCCACATCGGTAGAATGTGAGGCTTGTGAAATGTTTATAATAACTTCCACCCACCACTTAGTAACAAGGCCTTGTGCTTTTGGGCTTAAGTGAGGACAATAATGGGCCCAAATGCATGCCTCCCATCTTATTGGGGGTGTGTTACGACAGTGGCGGGTCGGGTTGTTACAAATGGTATCAGAGCGACCCTGCGACCTTGTGGTGAGCCTGTGGTTGGGAGTACCCGGGTCACACACCTAGCGGGGGAGGATTCTGGCCCTGGTTGTGGTCAAGTTTGAGGCACAACGAGGACGTTGTGTTCTTTAAGTGGGGGAGTTTGTAACACCCCAAGAGTATGAGAGGAATGTTGTCCCACATCGGTAGAATGTGAGGCTTGTGATATGTTTATAATAACTTCCACCCACCACTTAGTAACAAGGCCTTGTGCTTTTGGGCTTAAGTGAGGACAATAATGGGCCCAAAGGCATGCCTCCCATCTTATTGGGGGTGTGTTACGACAGTGGCGGGTCGGGTTGTTACAGTTTAAATGACCGGTACCACCCGAAGTAATGCAACTAAATATTTTATCACAATATATAGATTTGCAAACCAATTTTTTTTTACATTTAATAAAATGATTCCACGCTTCACTAGAACGACCCTTTTTACGTATTTCGTCCATCTCTTCTTTGGTTAACCATACATATTTTTCGGTAGTTCAGATTGTATTTGCGGTGGCAAAGTCTCGGTAGATGATCCATGTTCGGACGGTGGTTTTACCCCTCCCCCCGTCATAAAAGGCGGTAAAATGGGCATTGTATTAGGTCCTTCATAAGTTTGATTTTCAAAAATTTTATTGTCAAAATGCATGTTTTGAAGTTGTGACGGAGTAAAATTAATATATTGGTTCATGTTAAATTGTGGTTCGGGGTTTGGTTCCGACTCACTAATATAACGTGACCTCTTTGACGAGTTTTGCGAGTCCATAATTATAATAGTTGTTTTAAAACACACATTAATATTTAAATAGAATTAATTACTTAAATTAAAACAATAAAATAAAAGGTAGAGTTAGAAAATGCAAACAAAGCTATCGGAACTCGGAATGAAGAATTGAACCCTTGCTTGATACCGAATTTCCGATTCAACAAATTCAATGTTATAAAACCCGATTGATAATTACTCTTGCTTGAACTACCGATTTCCGATTCAACAAACCCGATTAACTGATTATTATATATAACTAATTATTTATACTAGTTATTTTATATGAGATTTTTTATGTTTATAAGTTATATTGTTATGTATAATTGTAAGAATTATATAAGAATTAAGAATTTAAGATAAATAGAAGAGAAATAGAGAATAAGAGATAGATTGAATTGTGAAAAATGAATTGAATTGAGTTGGTATTTTTAGAAGAGAATTATTAAAAAAGAAAAGAAAAGTTGAAACAGAGTGCAGAGAACAGAAACAGAGTACTAAAGCTCCAAGCCTCCAATGTTACAATTTGCAACAACCATAAAACCAACGACTACTAAAGCCCTTTGTGCCACCCACCGTGCCGGCCGTGCCACGCCCACCGTGCCTGGTGCATGTCGTGCCTGGTCGTGCCTGGGCCGTGCCGTGCCTAGGCACGAGATTTTCTCTATTTTTGCGTCGCAGCCCGCGCCGAGCCCGTGCCACCTCGACAACTGCGCCGTGTCATGCCGACCGTGCTGGTCGCCGTGCTTGGGCACGAAATGCCTTCTCTAGATATTACTACTCATAATTAAAACATACTCCCTTCTATTCTGGGTTTTCTTCCCTTTTGGAGATGGCGCAATACTCAAGGTAAAATATTTTTTAATGAAGAAAGAGTTGGGTGGAGTTTTGAATAGGAGAGAGGGATGAATAATTAGGAGTTAAATAATGAATTGGGGGTCACAAACATTAGTGAAATGAATAAAATAGGGGTAAAAAAGTTGGGTAGGGTCGGGTAATAGGAGAGAAGGATGAATAAAATATGGTTATTGCTCAATCATGTACAAGTTTAACTCAATCATGGACATGATTGACCATAATACCCATATCTTTTCACAATATTTACAATCTTATTTCACATTCTCACTCTAAAATAAAAATCAAACATGGGGACTGCTCTGGTGATTCCATATCAAACCCTCGATAACTTTATTTTTCGAGCTTCTTCAATATCTTTCTCTTCTTGAAGAGGCAAAAATCTTTATTGAGGATAACCAAATTGGAAATCACTCCGAGGTAGTAAGAGCTCTATTAGATGGTTGCAGAATCTATCGAAAGATGACAACATGTAAGAAAATCACTGAACAACTCTGTCATTTAAAACCCTATAATGCTGATAATTACAATCTATTATCAAACTGGTATGCTAGCAAAGGAAAGTGGGATATGGTACGCAAATTGAAGGAAAATATCACAGTATTGCCTATTAACATTAAGTTCATCCAATAAATCACATCGAACTTTCGCCCATGCATTTTTATTTCCATAAATCTCTTGAGCAATCGCTCGATACGCGCAGTGACCATCACCTTTGACATTCACACAATCCGTTATTCAACGTGAAAAGTAATCGACGATTGCATTTAGATATGGGAAAGGTGTGCATGACTTATCGTCCTGTATTTTCATAAAAATAGTATCAATAAAAAATGTACGTATGTTTCAATACATTCATATTAAAAAATACTTACCTGTGAAAACGACATAAAAGTTGTAGGAGTGTTGACTGGCGCCGTAGAAGACATAGGAGTGCTGACAGGTGTTGTTGAACTAGTAGGAGTGTTGACTGGCACAGTTTTTGCTTTCTTACGACTTGTCTTTTGAAACATCTTCTTTACATATTCCCAAGGTGATGGATTTCATGAAACATACGTCTTTTTCAGGCGCCCTTTTGTCCTTTAAACTGCAGGGCCAACTATTTTCGGAGGGTGCAACAAATTTTCCGCAAACTCAGAAAACTCTCGCATCATTTCTACGTTGCCAGATGATAAGACAACATCTGCAAGTCTACGTAATTTGTCTTGCTATTGAAGTTCTCAAGTATAGTGGTCCTTCTCGTTGTTTATATCCTCTGTGGCAATGTAAAATGTCCTCCAAATTTTGTGTATAGAATCTAGTTCTATACACTTATCTGTCCAATTTACAAATATATTTAGAAAGCAATCTCTAACAACAAAAATAACAAATGTAACAATATCAGTTAATAGTTTTACCTGTATTGACTAAATCAATAATCTCGCATGCACAAGGTAGACCATGAGTTGTCTTTAATGTACAATTGTTACAATTTACCTCTTTGAGTGCATCATCAAGAATTCTAATCGCATTGTGAGTCACATTTTGTGTTAAATCTTTGAAAACCAGGCATAGTGATACCGTCGTTTCAGTACCAAAAATAAAAACCTTATACTACTGACAAAAGTCAGCGGTAAGTAGGGTCAATCTCCATAGGGAGGCCAAGTTGCTAATTATCTGTTCAAATTGGTCTGTCTGAATGTCATAAATTGGGGGTTTTAAAATTATTTTTTAACTAAACTACGAAAAAAAACGAGAAAGATCTACTGGGTGAACATTTTTGTGATTCCTAAAGGTGTTCTGATTAAATTGAATGCAGTGTGTAGGAATTATTTATGGGATGGGAAAATTGATATGATGAGAGTTCCAATGGTAAGTTGGAGAAGTATTGTTGCCCTAAAAATGAAGGAGGTTTGGGGATAAGGGATAGCTATAGTTGGAATGTTGCTGCTATTGGGAAGTTATTGTGGTGGATCCATTGTCATCCGGAGAAGCTTTGGGTAAAGTGGGTTAACCAAATTTACTTGAAAGGGGCAGACTGGAATGTGTATAGTCCTACTGGTGAGGTCAGTTGGGGGTGGAAGAATCTGTGTCGTGCTCGGGATAAATTGGCAGCAGGTTTTGAGGAAGGTCAGTGGAGTTTAGACCATCGAGGTTACACTGTGAAGAGTGGCTATGAAATGCTGAGAAGTAAAGCCACGGTGGTTCAGTGGCATAAATATATATGGAGCAGCTGGAATGTACCTAAGCATTGCTTTCTAGGATGGCTTATTGCTAGAAATGCGTTGCAGGTCAAGGAGAGGTTGTATGAGTTGAGAATAAGCCAAGATGATGAGTGCTTATTATGTGGCAATGGTACAGAAACACATGAACACTTATTCTGTACTTGCACATATAGTAGGAGGATTTGGGAAGGAATTGCTACTGTCTTCTCTATACATATACCAGCAAATAACTTACTGGTGGCAGTGTGGAGGTATAATTCTGATAGGAGGAAGGCTAGAGTGGTAATGTGTGCTTTCGTGGCAGCTTATTATCAGATATGGATGATAATAAATAAAGTTCGTGTGGAAATTCTGGTGACCAGGCCTGATGTGGTGGTTAAGCAGATCAAGAAAATTGTGAAGTTGTGATGTTGGACCAAGATTGAAGCCCTGAATGATAGTCAATTAAGTGCTTGGTTTAATAGTTTAAATCTGTAAAATTAGTTTGATGAACTAATTATGAGGAGTGTGGAAAAGTGTATTAGTTTGTAATAGTTTGTTTTGTGCTTTAATGAAATTCTTACATTTCACCAAAAAAAAAGAAACGAGAAAGATATAAAATAATTCAGAGAAGAGGGATATGCTAGGAATTCGGGTCACTGTGTCGTCAGTATTATCGGTATAAACTAGGTTGCTTAGATTATTGGTAGGAAGGGCTAGGTTATTACAGTCACGTCTCTAACCCGACTATATCTTCCGGTCTTAAGTCGCCCTAAGGTCATTTCTGCTTGACTTCCGCCCTCACAGAAACTAATTATTATTTCTAAGCAAGCCTTACCCTTCCAATCTTCCGATCTAGGTCGGGGTTTAAATAAATGAATGGTGTCCTACGTATACTCATTCAACCAAACATCATATAAATTGCTCAACAACAATTCCTACCGCAAAACTACCCAACCCGGTGTAGGAAATAATTTCTTAAATTACTTATGAAAGTACTAATCTAATTAATACTGCCAAGAATTATATCAAAAACGATTCAATAAAACCTTAATTGCAAGAATTAAACAGTCAAGAATATATAAATAACCTTTAGTCCTATATGAGATCGGCCTGAGAACAACCTAGTATAAACCCAAACTTCAAGGTAGAAGTTCTCCTTAGATTGCACCCAAGATGACTGAGAAAGATCCCTTCAAAGCTCCACCTAAATTACTATTAATTTTAGAGGATTTGTTTTGGGATTTAAGATGATAAACTGATCAAGGAAAACAAGAGAGAAAAACAACTTTTTTCTGTTCTATGTACCACACGGCCGAAATCCTTTCTTATAGGGT
The DNA here is from genome assembly GCA_029255685.2 of Silene conica. Classification (NCBI taxonomy): domain Eukaryota; kingdom Viridiplantae; phylum Streptophyta; class Magnoliopsida; order Caryophyllales; family Caryophyllaceae; genus Silene; species Silene conica. The sequence continues at coordinate 28,247,087 of CM055314.2, read as the reverse complement.
TTTGGTTTGTGTTGGTATTGCACTACTAATAGGAAACCTTCTTATATTATAATACCCTAAGTTAGTTTCCTTATTCCGAACTTTCTTAAAATATCATACATATTTTAATATATATTCTCGTAACTAAATATCTTATATTAAGTTCGATATTTTCGGTGTACAATTATAATTCCCGGAGAATATTAATTAATTATCTTATAATTAATTAACCCAGTTATATTATTCTAAAATATCATATATTAATATATAATTAATAAATATAACATTTATATATATTTGTTAGAATTAACATTTAATTCATTTATCCTAATTACTATTTAATCATATTAAATGTTTATCATCTACTTAACTACATTTAGCTAAGTTTAGCATTTACGTAATTGTATCAATATATAATCACATTTCTCAGTACTATCCTATAAGGCTATAGGTGTGACCTTTAGGGATCAGCTGATCATCGCCATCATATGACAGTAACGTCAAACTTCTAGTGAGCCAATCGTTACCGATAAACGTTAACCAGCTGATTAATAATGTAAAACCCCTCGCGAAAGCGGAAAATAAAATCATACAAAGTACCAAAAATGCAGCGGAATTAAAACTTTTTAACATAACTAACATGCGAGGTGAATTAAAACTGAAAATCGAAACTGATATAAACAGAAATAGATAAGTATAACTGTTCTAAGTACTGAAGCAAAATATATACAACAGCCTGGGATGGAACATCCCTACATACACTAAAAAACATCAACTGTATCAAAACCTAGAGTCTAGCTAACGTAATGTGTAAGTCATATCGATGATAAGCGGATCATCACTCGCTAGCTCTCAGCAACCCCTGCCAACCTCCAGCATGTACCTACATACATGTAAACATGTACTCCACAATCAGTGGGGAGTGACTAGAGTTCTCCTAGCCACCTTTTGTAACGACACGTAACACAGAATTACAAACAGAATACTCCAGCATATATAAACATGTGAAGTATAAATCTCGTCATCTGAATCTCATACTATCATGCAATTATTAATGCACGACTCTCAACCAACTTCGGAAACCATTTGGAAGGAGAGCCGGTTTCCCTACCGGTTGCCCGGTCGGGGGGTCTTTCAGTCCAAACTATTTACGAAACCAATTAAAGAGTCATCCAATGCCTTGGATGAACAACATCATAATCAAGATACAATACTCATCAATATCAACATCTATATCTGACACTGTACCAACTCTAGGCAAGCAGATATAACATTCAACAAGTATAAGGTTCAGCGGTCAACTTAAGACATAACCTACATATTAAACAATCAACAAGTATAAAGGTTCATAGGCGACATCTTAACGCATAACCTAAATACCAAATTCACAAACTCAAGCAAGGGCTCAGAGGCGACAACTCAACGCATGGTCTAACATCCAAATTCACAATCACAAGTAAGGAACTCAGAGGCGACAACTCAACGCATGTTTCCCTACTACACACATGACACTAGACTCAGAGGCGACAACTCAACGCATGGACTAGCATCAACATCTACACCCCGGGTAAGGTATTACAACCTGACTGCCCCGTGATGCATCTGCTCAACTCGTCAGACTCGGAGGCGATAACTCAACGCATGGACTGATGCGATCACATAAACACATGTCTGGGCTCAGAGGCGACAACTCAACGCATACCCCAGACACCACAAGTAAACAATATAGGGCTCAGAGGCGACAACTCAACGCATACCCCTATATATGACAAAAAGCTCACGTATTAAGCTCAGAGGCCAGCTTAAGGCATACCTTAATATGCATCAATACAATATCATCCAAAGATAGTCACTAATCTATAGTTCTAATCTTTTATATCTCTAAACAACACTTAATTGATCACGGGAACTAAGTTGAGGGAGAGCCGGTTTCCCTTTCGGTTACCCGACCGGGGGGTCTCTATCCTCTCTCCATTCCCGAATCCAATATAGTGTTGCCCATCCTCCGGGGACCTCAAACACACATAAAAGGTACACGGAATGAATCTCAAACAAAACCGATTAACTGTTTAAAAGTTAGAAACTATTTAAGGAGAATAGGGGCTCTCAGCCGGTCTGGGACCGTCTGCCGGTCAGCCGGCTGGGAGTCCCTTCCCATGCCATTACAAAATATGAAAAACAATGAGAAAAGGCTCTCAGCCGGTGGACCGTTTGCCGGTCAGCCGGCTGGGAGTCCCTTCCCTTAAGCCTTTTTCAAAATCTCAAACGAAGAGGAGAGGCTCTCAGCCGGTGGACCGACTGCCGGTCTGCCGGCTGGGAATCTCTTCCCAATGCCTTTTTCAAAAATCTCCAAAACTCCAAAGAGGGATTCTGAGCCAGTCGACCGGCGGCCGACCTGCCGGCTCAGAATCCTTCCTCAGACTCAGCACTTCAAAAGCACAACTATGACTCTGAGCCGGTCGACCGGCTGCCGGTCAGCCTACCGGCTCAGAGTCCCTGCACGAAATATACGACATTTCCTATAACAATCAAAACTTCTCAAATCGATTCCAAACTTCTAAAATCGCAACTGCAAAAGATTACCCAGCATCTATAAGTCTCATATACATCAAAAGCAAGTATTAAATTCCACAAATAAGTCTCAACAAGTTCATCTTTTGTATTCGTCTTAAGCACATAATTGCTGAAATTTCATCATCAAGGCATGTAAAACACAATCAAGCATGTGAAAGTCATTCTCATGTAATCCTAGCATGATACTAAGTCTCAACAACAATCCCAAACATGAAAATCAGAAACTAAAATCATCTAAAGCAAGAAAAGTGCTAATATCACAAATAAGGTCGAGTTTCTCTTAATTGTCACCTCTAATGCGATTTTTGATCCAAGCTCTTCCTCAATAATGAAGCTATCCACGTCCGGATCCTCTAAGTCTTCACCTACAACAAGAAAAACGGTTTTAAGAGACCAAAAACGGACAGGCCGTTTTTCAAGTTGAAGGAAATAGAAATTGAAAGTGATAGATGTGTTGCAAATTTCAAGAGGATTTCGAAAATGTATAACTTGCCTTGGTTTGGAATTCGGATGATGATTGAAAATCGAATTTAAGCTTGGAGGTTTGAAGAGAAATGAAGAAAATATGAAAGCAGTGTTTTGATTTTGGTGGAGATGAAATGTCGACAATCACAAATGAATTGTAGGGTTTTATTGTCCTTTCCCGTTTAAATGAAAACGGGTTTGAAATGTGAACGGGTTTTTATGATACGGACATAATCTTGCCAAGTTGTGTTCGTCTCAAGGACTTAAGGTTCTTAAGACGGATCTTAACGATTTATTTAAAATACCTTCTCAATAAATATTAAAAATATTATTTTATTCCGTAAAAATAATTTAAAACCTTAAAAATATATTTTACGAAAATACGGGATGTTACAATCACCCCAACTTCAAAACGTTTCGTCCTCGAAACTCGAACGAAGATAAATTCTAGATAACTATACCTCAATCGAAAAGAGAAGGATGCGTAGCACGCATCGATGCCTCGGTCTCCCATGTCTGCTCCTCAACATCGCCGCAACGCCATAGGATCTTCACTAAGGGCACCACCTTGCTCCTAAGTTTCCTGTCCTGACGGTCTAGAATCTTCCCGGGACGCTCCTCGAAAGCAAGACTCGGCTCTAGGTTCTCGATCTCCCTATGAAGCACACGACTAGGGTCACTAACGTACTTGCGGAGCTGAGAAACATGAAAGACGCTATGAACCTTGCCCAAACTAGGAGGCAAGTCCAATCGATAACCAGCAGCACCAATCCTCTTCACGATCTCGAACGGCCCAATATACTTAGGGCTTAGCTTGCCCTTAACGCCAAACCTCTTGACGCCCTTCATCGGTGAAACTCTCAGGAAAACTCTGTCACCCACCTCAAACTCGAGAGGTCTACGACGGACATTTGCATAGGATTTCTGCCGATCCTGTGCGGCCTTCATCCTACCTCTGATAAGCTGGACGTGATCAATCGTCGCAGCCAACTGGTCCGGTCCTAGGTCGTGCACGTCGCTCACCTGATCCCAACAAATCGGGCTACGCCACTTCCTACCATAATGCGCCTCATACGGAGCAATACCAATAGATGAGTGATAGTTGTCGTTGTACGAAAACTCAACTAACGGTAGACACTGTTCCCACGAACTCTGGAAATCAAGTGCACAAGCACGGAGCAAGTCCTCTAATTTGTGAATAGTCCTCTCGGACTGTCCATCAGTCGCGGCATGAAATTTTGTACTCATCAGTAGACGGCTACCCATAGCCTCCTGTAGAGCCTTCCAAAATCTGGAACAGAATCGCGGATCACGATCGGAAACTATCTCTCTCGGGACACCATGGTAAAGGACTATCTCGGCAATATAGGCTCAGGCTAAGCAGTCCATATCCCACGTCTCGCGGATAGGCACAAATCTGGCACACTTAGTTAACCTATTGTTGAGTAATATATTCTATATAAGTAATATATTGTTTTATGTTTTAATAATGACAAGTCTAAATAATTATCTTTTATATGCATATGCGTGTAATCGTGCGTTTAAGTGTACAGTTATTATAGAACGAAGATCGTAGTTGAATAAAGTATAAACTCAATCAAAGATTGAAGAAAGATCAAGTTCATGGTAATTGTCAAGTCTTTTGAAGATTCACAAGACACAAGTTTTATTACAATAATCAAGAGTTCTTAAGTTGTAGATCATGCCTATAACTATCGAAGAAATGAGATTTGCGTGAAACAAATCAAAGCATGAAGAATTATGCGTGCTATTAATATATTATTATATATTAATTTGGTAATCTTATAAACGGTTTTAAAATAGAAATAGTCATTAGTTAACAAGAATTAAAATATTTATCTTATGAGGTAAATATTAATTCTAAAATACTAAGTATTTTATTTTAACCGTTATTGTCAAAATTCAAATTCCTAGAGAAACGTACTTCGAAGAATATATCTCGAAGAACGTGTTATGTGCGTTGGGAGTCGTGCATAGGGATGTGTGTCTCTTGTTTATCTATACGAATCCTAATATGTTTCATATTATCTTTATAGTTAATTAAATAAATAAACTTGTTTATTTAATCTACTTAAAGATTGACTAGGATTTGATTAAAAATATAATTTATTATATTATTGACAAGAATTAGGATTTGATTCAAAGTAGGATTCTATATTTTATGGTATAAGATGTTTTCTAAATCAAATAGGATTGTGGAAATATTATCTTATGTCTTAAATTAATATTATCTTATTAGAGTCCTTTCCTAATTCATATAAGATTAAGTTTTAAATATTACCTAGAATTAGTATTCTAGATAAAGTAATATTCTTAAACTATCTAGGATTTAACCTAGATCTAAATTAATATATATATGTTCTTATTGTCACACGCCTTAGATACCTTACAAAAAATAGCCTCACGCAAATCGAGAAAATCAAACGAACGTAATCTCTTACACGTTTCGTTTTCCGTGCCAATCATTGTCAAATCTCGTAATCAAGACTACAAGTATTGAAGAATATTTTCAGGAATTCAAGATCATCAAACACAAGAAGTTGTTAAAAGTTTATCTTACTTACTTAAGATAGATTCGAGTATTTAGCGGTACTCATTGTAAGCAAGTATTTAACGGTACTTGTCGTAGCTAGATATTTAACGGTATCTAGATTGAGTTACAACTAACATCAAAGTTGTACGAGTTGGGTTGATAAAATTGTAATCCGGAGAAGGTACTAATTTTATTAATCGAGAATAGTGGACGTAGGTTTCGATTTGTGAAACTGAACCACTTCAAAAGATCGTGTCTCCTTATTTTATCGTTCTTACTCGTTACTTGCTATTTCTTCGTCACAACAACTCACATCGAAGAAGAATCGAAAAAGTTGGCATACTCAATTCAACCCCCCCTTCTTGAGTATATCTAGGTCAATAGACTCTTCAATTGGTATCAGAGCCTCGTGCTCTTGAAAGCCTTACAGCTTGAGATTGATCCTTCTATTGATTTCCAATGGATTCAAAACACCTTAAGTGTCCTATCTTCGATGGAAAGAACTATAGCTTGTGGAAAAACATGATGACCCACTACGTCAAAGGATGTGACTGGGAATGCTGGAAAATAATTCAAACTGGACCAAGAAAGATCTTGGTTGCATCTGCAAATGGAACCACATATGAGAAACCAGAAAGTGACTATGTGGAAGCTGATTACAAGATTGCTGAGAAAAATTCAAAAGCCATGAGTCTACTTCAAAACGGTATGATTACTTCTGAATTTGATCGCTTCTCTTCTTGTAACTCAGCTAAAGAAATATGGGATGGCCTAGAACTTGCCTACGAAGGTACCTCCGCAGTCAGGAAACATCGTATAGACTTGCTTATTCAACGATATGAAGTTTTCACCATGGAAAAGAATGAATCGATTGATAGCATGTCTGCACGATTCTCCTGCATACTTAATGAACTGCGGAACCTTGGTAGGAAGTATAATTCTGAGGACATAGTCAGAAAGGTCCTTAGAAGCCTTACCAAAAAGTGGCAACCTAAAGTCACTGCAATTGAAGAAGCTCGTGATCTCTTGACCATGACTTATCAAGAACTTATTGGATCTCTAATGGCTCATGAGATCATGCTGAATAGAGATGATGATGATCATCCTAAAAACAAAAATATTGCCTTACAAGCCTCTACAAGCGAAGAATGCGAACCTGAACTGGAAGATGAAACAGTTCTATTCGCAAGACACTTAAAAAGGGCAGTCTTCAAAGGCAGATATACCAAATCAAACAATAGGACAAGTGACAAGAAAAAGAATGACTCTAAGCAAACCTTCTTCAAACGAGGGTGCTTTAAATGTGGTGATCAAGGGCATATGATCAAGGACTGTCCAAGCTGGGACAAAATAAAAGACAAATCCAAACGAGATAAAACCAAGACTGAATTCAAGAAGGTTATGCTCGCATCTTGCTGGGGAGATTTGGATTCCGACGATGACGAAGACTCAGAAGAAGAGGAAGTTGCTAACCTGTGCCTAAGCAACATCAGTTTGGATCTAATCTCCGACGATCATGACTCATCACAATTCTGCCTCTATGGAGAATCTGATTCAGAAGATGAAGACCAAGAGGTAAATTTTTTACAGCTTAAGAGTCAAGTTAAAAATTTATCTAAGTCTGCTTTATTTAATTATTTCGAACAAACCTTAGACCAATGTCACGAACAAAGTCTTGAATTAGACGAATTGAAGGAACAGATCCTTGACATTGCAGAGGAAAATCAACTTTTAAAGGCCAAAGCTAAGAAACTGAAATCCAAAGTTAACATTGATACAAATGTTAAATTGGAAACAGTAATGTCTGAGAAAAAAATTCTTGAGTCTAAAGTTACAGCCAATGAAGCTGTAATCTCAAAATTGAAACTCAACATTAAAGAGCTTGAATCTAAGATTATAGCCAATGAAGCTATAACCTCAGATCTAAAAAGGTCTAATGAACTTCTAAAGAGTAAACCTACACCAGTGGTTGTAGATGAAACTCATCAAGAAGTTGAAATCCTCGAGCAAAAGATCATGGATCTGGAATTCAACGTAACAAAAATTAAAAAGGAACATGCAAAAATCGTGTTCAATTTTAATAAGGATATTCAAGACCTAAAAGAACATAACAATGTTGACCACTCCTCATGCATAAAAGAAATAGATTCTTTAAAAGACCTTCTTCTTCATGCTCGTAAGGTTCACGAAAAATCGGAAGGAAGTACTAACGTACTAAACTTCCTAACTGAACAATTTGATAACAACATGAAGATGGGTCTAGGTCATGAGTGCTATGGTAGGAGAGACCATTCTAAATGTCAACAAAAACCTGATGAACGTGACTTTAGAAAAAGAAAGTACGTAGACTTGCCTGAATACTTAATTTGTACTTATTGTGGTCATAATGGACACCTACGAGAAAACTGTGTAAAACATGCACTCGACTTCAAAACTGGAGTCAAATTTGTGAAATCTCTAGGTATACCAAATGATTCCATATCTATCATTGATAGTGAGGAAGGTAATGAAAAGGTCGAGGAAAGAAATAACGACCATAGATGGTTCTATGACATGTCCTTTAATTACGCAGAAAAGAAAAATAGAATCACTCAAACTCCTAAACCTACAACCTACAAGAAACAAAACCCAAAGACTCACACTAGACCAACAAAACCCAACTACCACAGATACAAGAGACCTATAGTGAGACAAGTCTGGGTTAAAAAGGAAAATGTTTTTATTGTCACTAACTCCAAAGGACCCAAGTATGCTTGGGTACCTAAGTTCTGTCTTTAAATTACATTGTGCAGATAATCGCTAAAGAGAATAATCTATGGTACCTCGACATTGGATGCTCTCGAGTCTCGACACATGACAGGCGACGCCAAGCTATTCACTACCTTGGAACCATTCGACGGAGGAAAGGTCACCTTCGGTGACAACAAAAAGGGAAAGGTAATAGGTGTCGGTAAGATAGGCATCTCATCTTCTCACTCTATTACCGATGTATATCTGGTAAGTGGTCTTAAACATAACTTAATTAGTATATCCCAATTATGCGACAAAGGAAACAAAGTTATTTTTCATACAGATGTTTGTCGTATAATTATGGAAGGTACAAGTAAAGTTATTCTTGAAGGTCATAGAAAGAAAAATGTTTACATGATTGATTTAAACGTTGTGCCTACTAACTCTCTCTCATGTATGAAAGTTACGTTAGATGATCCATGTCTGGCATAAGAGATTTGGGCATATTAGTTCTCCTATTCTTAGCAAATTGAAGATATGGGACTTGGTCGAAGGTCTTCCCAAGATCAAATTTGATCAAGAAAAGATGTGCGACACATGTGAACGATGTAAACACATCAGATCATCCTTCAAACCAAAAAGAATAGTAAGTACTAACCAAGCTCTTGATCTGGTACATATGGATCTCTGTGGCCCTATGAAGGTAAGAAGCAGAGGCGGTTCCAGGTATGTTTTCGTTCTAGTTGATGATTATTCTAGATTTGTTTGGCCAATCTTTCGTCATTCTAAAGATGAAACATTTGATGAATTTGTTAGTCTTATGAAACTTGTTCAAAACAAATTAAAAACTAATCTAGTAACTATTCGAACTGACCATGGAACTGAGTTTGACAACCATGCTTTTATAGAATTCTGTAAATCTAACGGTGTTGGACATAACTTCTCTGCACCTAGAACACCACAACAAAACGGAGTAGTAGAACGCATGAACAGAACCCTAGAAGACATGGCTAGAACAATGCTTCTTTGTAGTGGCCTACCTAGAAACTTTTGGGCTGAGGCTATCAGTACAACTTGTTATATTCATAATCGTGCTATGATTAGACCTATCCTTAAAAAGACACCTTATGAGCTTTTACGTGGTCGTAAACCTAATATATCTCATCTAAGATGTTTTGGGAGTAAATGCTTTGTTCATAACAATGGTAAAAATCGTTTAAGCAAATTTGACCCTAGAAGTGATGAGGCAATTTTCATAGGATATTCTGATCATAGTAAGGCCTATAAAGTTTTTAACAAACGTACCTTATGCATAGAAGAAAGTATACATGTTATCTTTGATGAGAATAATGGCTTCGACAAGCCTTTACAGGACGAAGAGGAAAACCTAGACGAACCTGACTTTCGTTTGTCAAGGGGAGATCCTCTTGAAATAGAAAATAATGATGAAGGTAAAATTCAAGGAAACAATGATGAACTTGACTTGGAAGGAAATGGTGCGAGAGATGAAACTACAGTTGATGATACTGTAAATAACTCTCAAACCAATGACTTAGAACCCAGAGTTGTAGCTAATGAAGCTACAACTTTGAATCAAAACCAAAGGGAAGAGGTCATAATTATACCTGACTCTCCTACAAACCCTGTTTTGGATTCAGGGGGAACAAGTCAAAATCCCGAGTCAAGCAGTAGCAATGAAAACAATCAATCAAGAAACTGGAGATATAAAGGCTCTCACCCTTTGGATAATATCATAGGAAGCCTTACAGAGTTCAAACTCGAAGAAGCTTAAACAACTTTTGTTCCTTCTACTCCTTTCTCTCCACAATTGAACCTACCAATATAAAAGAAGCTCTTGCAGAACCTGACTGGATAGTCGCCATGCAAGAAGAACTACAACAATTCGAAAGGAATAAAGTATGGCATCTCGTTCCTCGTCCAAAAGATAGATCAGTAATTGGAACGAGATGGGTATTCAGAAATAAATTAGATGACTCAGGAATCATCGTCCGTAATAAAGCAAGATTGGTCGTTCAAGGATACAACCAACAAGAAGGGATCGATTATGACGAAACCTTTGCTCCTGTTGCTCGCCTTGAGGCGATTCGCTTGCTCATAGCATTTGCTGCACACAAAGGAATGAAATTATTTCAAATGGATGTTAAGACTGCATTCCTTAACGGATATCTTCAGGAGGAAGTCTATGTCGAACAACCTCCTGGATTTCCTGACAGCAAATTAAAGGATCATGTGTACAGATTGGACAAAGCTCTCTACGGGCTAAAACAGGCCCCTCGAGCATGGTACGACAGACTATTAAAGTTTCTATTGGAAAGCGGATTCAAGAGAGACTCATTAGATAAGACACTATTTCTGAAAAGCGAGAATTTCGACCTTCTAGTAGTCCAGATCTATGTTGACGATATTATATTTGGTTCAACCAACAAAAAGTTGTGCCAATACTTCTCAGAGTTGATGACATCCGAGTTCGAGATGAGTATGATGGTAGAATTAAAATTCTTCCTTGGTCTTCAAATTCAACAAACGAACGAGGGCATCAAAGTCCATCAACAAAAATACGTCAAAGAGCTAATAAAGAAGTTCGGAATGGAATCCTCTCATCCTATGCCTACTCCAATGGTAACAGATAAAAAACTCACCAAAGACGAGGACGGTAAGTCAGTAGATGAAACTACTTATAGAGGTATGATTGGCTCACTTCTTTATCATACTGCAAGTCGTCCAGATATAATGTTTAGTGTCTGCGTCTGTGCTCGGCTCCAATCTGCACCAAAAGAATCGCATATGATTGCGGTTAAGAGAATTCTAAGATACCTAATCGGAACATCAAAATTATATCTATGGTATCCTATGGACTGTAATTTTAACCTATTAGGATATTTAGATGCGGATTATGCATGTTGTTCTCTAGATAGAAAAAGTACTTCTGGACTTGCGACCTTCGTTGGACCATGTATTATCTCATGGGCATCCAAGAAACAAAATTCAGTCGCCTTGTCAACCGCAGAAGCAGAATATATTGCAACCGCACTGGTATGTTCCCAACTACTATGGTTAAAACAACAATTACTTGATTATGGTATTGACGTGGGATGTGTACCTATATTATGTGATAATACGAGGGCTATTATAATATCTAAAAACCCGGCTCAACACTCGAGAACAAAACACATAGAGATTAGACATCACTTCTTACGTGACCTTGTAGAAAAGAAAAACATTAAGTTGGAATTTTGTAGTACGGGAAAACAATGGGCAGATATTTTTACTAAACCTTTGGCTAGAGAACGATTTGAGACTTTGAGATTGGAAATTGGTTTAATCGGTGGCACCTAATCGATCTTAAGAGCTGAAAATAACCCAATGATTGACTATGAAAAGACTGAATTATATGACTGTTTCCGTATATTCCGCTGCATGCCTATGTGTGTTATTTTTTATTGAATGCTCGAATTTTGATTATTTCATGCTATGTGTTATACGAACGTACACAACCAATTTCTCAAATCAAAATAATAATATTCAAATATTAACAAATTTATACCTAAAAATATTATTATTATATATATATATATATGTGTGTAGTTACGTACCTAAAGTACGTAACTTATAATAAACTTGTGTCATTTAATCACGTACCATATCTACGTAACTAACCATATCGTAACATATATTTACGTAATATCTAAACCCTTCTTAATTGTTTACCCTATTTATTTCTACTACCTAACCCCCCACGTGCCTACCTCACCATCACAACTACAACCGTCCCCAAAACTTACTAAAACCAAAAATTCAAGAAATCACCATTTAAGCTTCCTAAAACCGTTAACCAAGCTAAAATAAATTCATCTACTCAAACACCATACTCCGACACCAACACCCTCGCCTCCACCGTCCCCCGAACCCATTTTCGTCACCATTCCGAAATCAGAAGCAAGCAAGAGACGAAAATTAGAAAAAAGGAAATCGTTAATGGAAGAGGAACTTCAAGATTACGATCAAATACCTCGTCCTCTGTTCCGTGATGTTTCCGGGGATGTTATAAAAGAAGGGTTGAAAAAGTTCGAATAAAAAAAAAAGGGAAGGCGAAGGGGTGGTAGACGTTGGCTGTTACGAAGTTGTGCTCCGTGATCGAATGAATGATAAATTGATAAAGTTAATGGTATTCTAAGCAATGGACGTGAATTGCGATTCGGTCGTGTGAATGACGATGCTGAAAAATCGAATGGAAATTTGGATGGCTTAGAAGGAAAAGTTGATCAATTGTTTTCCTTAAATTCTGGGATGAGTAAGGTTAAGGCCGAGAATGGCCGAGGGTCAAGTGTGGATAAGGAGTTGCGAAGTTGGATACAACGGATTGATGGGAGTCTTGAGAAGCTTAGTCGTGATCTTAAGGAGGTTAACGGAGAAGTGCTTATGATTAGTGGCCGTCACCAATTCCTCACGACTCAAGGAGAAGCTCTAGTCCGTGATAATCGGATTCTACGTGAGGGTGGTGGTCAATGTTTGGCCGCGGTTGAAGCGTTTTCTCTTAAGGTTCTCAATTTCGAATGTGCGGTGGATGCTCAAGCAAGAAACATCGTTAGATCGATTATCTACCTTGGAGTATCGCACTAGGTCGGATCCGGAATAAGCTTTTGCTATTTATGGCTCTGTTTTGTTTTGCGTGCAGAAAGTATTTTGGTGAAGATGACGGAATGCGGTTTGGGTGGATATCCGTCTCCCTAGCCCAATTGCTCTTTACTTTCTATTTCCTTTTCTTAATCCTCAAACATTGGCCTACCTTTTGTTTTACCCTATCTTTGGCCCAATTTTCCCTAACCTACTATTCGGCCCAGTTGGCGTGTATTAAAACCTTCGACACTCTATCCTACTACATTCAGCCCATTAGGTCATACCTTAATACATTCGGCCCATATGGCGTTATTTTGCATGTTCGGCCCTTTGGCATTGTAGTATATGGTTGTGTGTCGTTTTCCCCGTTCGTATTTCGTATTTGCTTATTTTTACTCATATTTGTGTGTTTGATTTAGTATTGCATACTTAGGTTTGTTTCGTATTATATCATTCTAGTCGTTTTATGTCTTTGTTTCCGTCTTTTCAATGATGTCAAGAGGGGGAAAAGAATGCGACCTAGATTACGAATTTGCCTAAGATTGCTCCTTGTCGTAACGTATTGTCTCTCATAGTTCTTTAAGTAATTGGTTTAATTTAAAAATAGAAACCCTAGTTGATCTATATTATGAATGACCAATACTATGTTGAGGGGGAACGTTACTACGTTACACTTAGACACGATTCTAGGTAAGACTTGCCATCATTAAAAAGGGGGAATTTGTTGAGTAATATATTCTATATAAGTAATATATTGTTTTATGTTTTAATAATGACAAGTCTAAATAATTATGTTTTATATGCATATGCGTGTAATCGTGCGTTTAAGTGTACAGTTATTATAGAACGAAGATCGTAGTTGAATAAAGTATAAACTCAATCAAAGATTGAAGAAAGATCAAGTTCATGGTAATTGTCAAGTCTTTGAAGATTCACAAGACACAAGTTTTATTACAATAATCAAGAGTTCTTAAGTTGTAGATCATGCCTATAACTATCGAAGAAATAAGATTTGCGTGAAACAAATTAAAGCATGAAGAATTATGCGTGCTATTAATATATTATTATATATTAATTTGGTAATCTTATAAACGGTTTTAAAGTAGAAATAGTCATTAGTTAACAAGAATTAAAATATTTATCTTATGAGGTAAATATTAATTCTAAAATACTAAGGATTTTATTTTAACCGTTATTGTCAAAATTCAAATTCCTAGAGAAACGTACTTCGAAGAATATGTCTCGAAGAACGTGTTATGTGTGTTGGGAGTCGTGCATAGGGAAGCGTGTCTCACGTTTATCTATACGAATCCTAATACGTTTCATATTATCTTTATAGTTAATTAATAAATAAACTTGTTTATTTAATCTACTTAAAGATTGAGTAGGATTTGATTAAAAATATAATTTATTATATTATTGACAAGAATTAGGATTTGATTCAAAGTAGGATTCTATATTTTATGGTATAAGATGTTTTCTAAATCAAATAGGATTGTGGAAACATTATCTTATGTCTTAAATAAATATTATCTTATTAGAGTCCTTTCCTAATTCATATAAGATTAAGTTTTAAATATTACCTAGAATTAGTATTCTAGATAAAGTAATATTCCTAAACTATCTAGGATTTAACCTAGATCTAAATTAGTATATATATGTTCTTATTGTCACACGCCTAAGATACCTTACGAAAAATAGCCTGACGCAAATCGAGAAAATCAAACGAACGTAATCTCTCACACGTTTCGTTTTCCGTGCCAATCATTGTCAAATCTCGTAATCAAGACTACAAGTATTGAAGAATATTTTCATACATTCAAGATCATCAAACATAAGAAGTTGTTTAAAGTTTATCTTACTTACTTAAGATAGATTCGAGTATTTAACGGTACTCATTGTAAGCAAGTATTTAACGGTACTTGTCGTAGCTAGATATTTAACGGTATCTAGATTGAGTTACAACTAACATCAAAGTTGTACGAGTTGGGTTGATAAATTTGTAATCCGGAGAAGGTACTAATTTTATTAATCGAGAATAGTGGACGTAGGTTTCGATTTGTGAAACTGAACCATTTCAAAAGATCGTGTCTCCTTATTTTATCGTTCTTACTCGTTACTTGCTATTACTTCGTCACAACAACTCACATCGAAGAAGAATCGAAAAAGTTGGCATACTCAATTCAACCCTCCTTCTTGAGTATATCTAGGTCAATAGACTCTCCACCTATCAACCACAACCCAAATCGCATCCTTGCCTCCAACTGTCTTAGGCAATGCAGTCACGAAGTCCATCGAAAAGCACTCCCACTTCCACTGAGGAACGTGTTGCGGTTGTAACAAACCACCTGGCCTCCTATGCTCGATCTTGACTTGTTGAAAAGTCAGACAGTTACTCACGTAATCCAAAATGTTCTTCTTCATCCCGGGCCACCAAAATAGAAGTCTCAAGTCTTTGTGCATCTTCTCGCCGCCCGGATGAACAGAATAAGGCGTCAGGTGAGCCTCATCTAAAACCCTCTTCCTCAAATCTGGCACATTTGGAACATACATCCTGCCTTGAAACCGAAGAAAACCATCAGAACCAATCACGAAGTCCTGTGCATCACCACTCGCAATCTTGGCCTCGAACTTCCTGAAAACAGCATCTGAAGGTAAACCCTGGCGAATCTCCCAATACAATGTCGGCTCGGCAGTCATAGCAGATAACCAATCAAAACCACTACCAACCATCTCTAATCTCAACTTCCAGAACTCAGAACAAAGCTCCTCCGGTAGAACACGCATAACACTCATCGAATGAGAAGTCTTGCGGCTAAGCGCATCAGCAACCACATTGGCCTTACCCTCATGATACAGCAACTCAATATCATAATCCTTAACCAACTCTAGCCATCACCGCTGTCGCATATTGAGGTCCTTCTGGGTGAAAATGTACTTCAGACTCTTATGATCCGTGAAAATGCGACAATGAGATCCAATCAAGTAATGACGCCACATCTTCAGGGCATGAACAACCGCAGCTAACTCAAGATCATGCGTCGGATAGTTCACCTCGTGAACTCGCAGCTGTCTCGAAGAATAAGCAATCACCTTACCACTCTACATCAACACACATCTAAGGCCTAACATCGAAGCATCGCGGTAAACATCGAAGTCAGTCCCAATCTCTGGCAAAGCAAGTACTGGAGTAGAAGTCAACCTGGTCTTCAGTTCCTGAAATGAGCTCTCACACTTATCTGTCCAAACAAACTTAGCCTCTTTCTTCAATAACTGAGTCATCGGACGAGCCAATCTAGAGAAATCCTCAACAAATCGACGGTAGTATCCAGCCAAACCGAGGAAACTACGAATCTCTCCCACATCTTTGGGACTCTCCCAATCAACAACAACCTCAATCTTTGCGGGATCAACCATAACTCCCTCACTAGATATCACATGTCCAAGAAATGCAACCTTAGATAGCCAAAACTCACACTTAGAGAACTTCGCGAACCACTTATGTCGACGTAAAATCCAAAGAATCAATCGAAGATGTTCGGCATGCTCAGCATCAGTCTTCGAATAAATGAGGATATCATCAATAAACACCACAACACAAGTGTCTAAGAACTCACTGAACGTCATGTTCATCTGATCCATGAAGATAGCAGGAGCCTTCGTCAAACCAAAAGGCATGACAACGAACTCAAAGTGCCCATATCTGGTACGGAAAGCAGTCTTCGCAATGTCAGCCTCTCTCACTGGAATCTGATGATAACCGGAACGAAGGTCAATCTTCGAAAATCTGGAAGCACCTCTAAGCTGATCAAATAGGTCATCAATCCTAGGCAAAGGATATCTTTTCTTCACGGTGACTCTGTTCAACTCTCTGTAATCAATGCGAAGTCTCATGGAACCATCTTTCTTTTTCACGAAAAGAACTGGAGCACCCCAAGGAGAAGCACTCGGTCTAATGAACCCTTTCTCGATCATCTCATCTAATTGCCGCTTCAATTCTTTCAACTCAGGTGGAGCCGTACGGTAGGGAGCCTTAAATATAGGTCTGGTACTTGGAACAAGCTCAATAGTAAACTCCACATCTCTCTCTGGCGGTATCCCTGTCAATTCCTCTGGGAAAACATCTAGAAAATCACGAACAATAGCTACATCCTCAAGCTTCGGTAGCGATGGCTTAGCAGCTGAAACAACACACAGGAAGGCTTGGCAACCCTTCCTAAGAAGATGAGAAAGTTTCATCGAAGAAATAACACGAACACCCTTTTTAGGGCGAGTTCCCCTATAGGAAACACGAACTCCTGAAGAACTCCTCAAGCAGATTTTATGGTCACGACACTCGAAGCGAGCATGGTATCGCGATAACCAATCCATACCGAGGATAATGTCAAATTCCTAAAGAGGAAATCTCAGTAAGTCCGCTTGAAATGTGGCTTGACCAATAATAATCGGAACATCCCTATGGGAAGAAGAGCAGGAGAAAACATCTCCCGAAGGCAATGAGATAGAAGTCTCCTCAACAACAGAAGACTCTAGAGCTAGTCTGTCGGCAAACTGGGTCGATATGAACGACAGAGAATTAAGCACCAGTATCAAATAGAATAAGGCACTCAGCGGCAAAAACAAAAAAGATACCAGCCACATTGTCGAGATGAGCCTCAGCCTCAGCTCTAGTCATCACGAAGATCTTCCCCTTAGCCTTTCCCCCTCTAGTCGCTGCAGCAGCAGTGACAGCCTTGCCAAGTGCGGTGTTCTTCTCGGGACACTTATACTGTAACA
This sequence comes from Silene conica, assembly GCA_029255685.2. NCBI lineage: Eukaryota > Viridiplantae > Streptophyta > Magnoliopsida > Caryophyllales > Caryophyllaceae > Silene > Silene conica. The sequence goes on along the minus strand of CM055314.2, from coordinate 28,229,371 downwards.
CCCCAAGAGTATGAGAGGAAAGTTGTCCCACATCGGTAGAATGTGAGGCTTGTGATATGTTTATAATAACTTCCACCCACCACTTAGTAACAAGGCCTTGTGCTTTTGGGCTTAAGTGAGGACAAATATTTGGCCCAAAGGTACACATCTCATCTTATTGGGTGCGTGTTACGACGGTGGCGGGTCGGGTTGTTACATATACGCCCTATGCCCAAATCCATTGTAGGTATAACACTTATAGACATTCTTGAAACAGTCAAAACCCGGATGAGGTGGTTTACCACAACGGCGGCAAACACTAGGATCAGTATCAGTGTGAAATGTGGTCTTAGCGAGCGGAGCAGAAAACCTTTCAAATCGCTTCTTCGGAGAAGAAGGCGTAGAAGCAGATGGAACAAACGGTCTCTTCCCCTGGTAAGTAGATCTCTGGTGCGAAGAAACACTGGAAGTAGCAGCTCGGGTCTCAGCATCTATAGCAAGAATGGAACTCTCGGCCCAAATAGCATCATCATAAACCTCAACGAAAGAAGTCGAGTCACGGCGGACCATACTCTCGATGCGTGGCCCCAACTTCCCCCGATAGAAGTAAACTCTCTCAACCTCATCCCTAACAAACTTCGAAGCGAAATGTGCAAGCTGGTTAAATTTGTCGGTGTACTCCTGAACGGACATCTTTCCCTGCTTCAAGTCCATGAACTCCTTAAGCCTCTGCGATCTAAGGTCCTTAGGATAAAATCTCGTTTCGAGCTTATCCTTAAAAGCCTCTCAGTCAAATAAAGGATCCAGAATGAAAGTCGTGTTGGGGCTGGTGTCCTTGACAATTAAGTACAATGACTTATTAAATCTCTTTAAGGATCACAAGGGCATACTTTTGTATTATTACCAGTTGATCCACGTTTATCAATAACGGTTGGCTTGCTAGATAAGTTTGACGTTATTGTCATACGGATGGCGGTGATCAACTGGTCCCTATACGTCACACCTATAGGACACGTTTGAGAGATGTGAAGGTATGAAAATACAATCACATTTATGCCGGATATGACTAAACAGTTAGTCAGAGGCATTGACTATTAAATTAGTCAATAAGATGTTGAGATTATTATTTAATACGGATTAAATAATTTTAGCTAAAACGGATTGCATGATTAATTCGTAAAATTAAATATAAACGGTTATATTTAATTAAATATTGTATTCGCGTATTAATATAAAAAGTTATATTAATTTGGGTAATTATACAATATCGTAATTTTATGAGACCATTATTAATACATCGACTGCATTAATATCTGATAACATGCATACGATTTATAAACAAAACCCGCGAATAAAGTTTAGCTAAATGGGTCGAATCACAAATTAGAATAAGGTAAGAGTGGAAAGCCCACTCCTACCCTATTGGAAATTTCGGCCAAAAGAGCTACATAAGGAGGAGGACTCTCCTTATGTCTGGGACTCTTGTTTCACTGATAATCACATCTCAGGAAAAAATAGGGTTTTGAGAGCTTTCTTCTCCCAAAACCTCAGATCTCACATCTAAAACCTAAATAGCTCTCCCAATATTGCAAGGCAGTTGGAGAGGATTTCTAGCACACGCGGCCACGTCTCATTCTAAGTCTTGGGTGCAAGTTATAGGAGGGAATTTGTGTTAATTCCTGTTCTTAGGCCTTTCGCACAAGGACCAAAGGTTGATTTCTTTTTCATGCCTTTTATTAACTTATGACTATAATCACAATTGTATGTTTCATTATAATCCTGCAAGTTTGGGGCGAATACATGCTTTATTCCCCACAAGTCGGTCCGGTCAATGCCCACCATCTATCGGCCTCCAAGGTCAAAAAGTGAGTGGCTAGCCGCACTCTATCCTCTCTGCCTACCGAGTACATGGTGAAGCTCTTTTCCATCTCACGGAACCACTCAGTAAGAGCTACCGGATCAACCTCTCCTCCATAAGTCTTCACGTGGCTCCTGGACATCTGTGATGCTATCCAAGAGAAGCTACCAGGCCGGTTGGCTTTATTGCCTGGCGGTGGAGGAGGTGGACCAGTCTCTGCCTACTGTCTCTGGTTCTCAAGCAACTGATGAAGTGCTTGCATTATAGTATTCTCAGCAGCCGTGGTCCTCACCATCCTTCAAAAGAAAAGCAAGTGTTAACTTAGCAATTAGCAATCACAAATAGACTACAATATAAATCCTTAGATCTACCCCATCTCTCATTCATTATTTGTTTATATGGTCAAGTTAAGGTTGGGGGTCACATGAGTGCGTCGGGAGCAATAGTGCTCTGATACCAACTGTAAAACCCCTCGCGAAAGCGGAAAATAAAATCATACAAAGTACCAAAAATTCAGCGGAATTAAAACTTTTTAACATAACTAACATGCGAGGTGAATTAAAATTGAAAACCGAAACTGATATAAACAGAAATAGATAAGTATAACTGTTCTAAGTACTGAAGAAAAATATATACAACAGCCTGGGATGGAACATCCCTACAGGCACTCAAAACATCAACTGTATCAAGACCTAGAGTCTAGCTAACGTAATGTATAAGTCATATCGATGATAAGCGGATCATCACTCGCTAGCTCTCAGCAACCCCTGCCAACCTCCAGCATGTACCTACATACATGTAAACATGTACTCCACAATCAGTGGGGAGTGACTAGAGTTCTCCTAGCCACCTTTTGTAACGACACGTAACACAGAAATACAAACAGAATACTCCAGCATATATAAACATGTGAAGTATAAATCTCGTCATCTGAATCTCATACTATCATGCAATTACTAATGCACGGCTCTCAACCAACTTCGGAAGCCATTTGGAAGGAGAGTCGGTTTCCCTACCGGTTGCCCGGTCGGGGGGTCTTTCAGTCCAAACTATTTACGAAACCAATTAAAGAGTCATCCAATGCCTTGGATGAACAACATCATAATCAAGATACAATACTCATCAATATCAACATCTATATCTGACACTGTACCAACTCTAGGCAAGCAGATATAACATTCAACAAGTATAAGGTTCAGCGGTCAACTTAAGACATAACCTACATACTAAACAATCAACAAGTATAAAGGTTCAGAGGCGACATCTTAACGCATAACCTAGATACCAAATTCACAAACTCAAGCAAGGGCTCAGAGGCGACAACTCAACGCATGGACCTGTTATTCAACAAGACACTAGACTCAGAGGCGACAACTCAACGCATGGTCTAACATCCAAATTCACAATCACAAGTAAGGAACTCAGAGGCGACAACTCAACGCATGTTTCTCTACTACACACATGACACTAGACTCAGAGGCGACAACTCAACGCATGGCCTAGCATCAACATCTACACCCCGGGTAAGGTATTACAACCTGACTGCCCCGTGATGCATCTGCTCTACTCGTCAGACTCAGAGGAGATAACTCAATGCATGGACTGACGCGATCACATAAACACATGTCTGGGCTCAGAGGCGACAACTCAACGCACACCCCAGACACGATAAGTAAACACATATAGGGCTCAGAGGCGACAACTCAACGCATACCCCTATATATGACAAAAAGCTCACGTATTAAGCTCAGAGGCCAGCTTAAGGAATACCTTAATACGCATCAATACAATATCATCCAAAGATAGTCATTAATCTATAGTTCTAATCTTTTACTCCCTCCGTCCTGGTCATTTGTTATCTATTGTGTTCTACACAAAGACCACGGAAAGGTTGAAAAGTACACAAAAGAAACATTAAATAAAAAATAAAAGACTCACTTGCACAATAATTAAATAAAGAACACTTGACCCACTTGCCCCAACTTACCCTATTTAGAAATAGATAACAATTCATTGATACACCCATTTAAAGAAATAGATAACAAATCACCGGTACGGAGGGAGTATATCTCTAAACAACACTTAATTGATCCCGCGAACTAAGTTGAGGGAGAGCCGGTTTCTCTTTCGGTTACCCGACCGGGGGGTCTCTATGCTCTCTCCATTCCCAAACCCAATATAGTGTTGCCCATCCTCCAGGGACCTCAAGCACACATAAAAGGTACACAGAATGAATCTCAAACAAAACCGATTAATTGTTTAAAAGTTAGAAACTATTTAAGGAGAATAGGGGCTCTCAGCCGTTCTGGGACCGTCTGCCGGTCAGCCGGCTGGGAGTCCCTTCCCATGCCATTACGAAATATGAAAAACAATGAGAAGAGGCTCTCAGCCGGTGGACCGTCTGCCGGTCAGCCGGCTGGGAGTCCCTTCCCTTAAGCCTTCTTCAAAATCTCAAACGAAGAGGAGAGGCTCTCAGCCGGTGGACCGACTGCCGGTCTGCCGGCTGGGAGTCTCTTCCCAATGCCTTTTTCAAAAATCTCCAATACTCCAAAGAGGGATTCTGAGTCGGTCGACCGGCGACCGACCTGCCGGCTCAGAATCCTTCCTCAGACTCAGCACTTCAAAAACACAACTATGACTCTGAGCCGGCCGACCGGCTGCCGGTCAGCCTACCGGCTCAGAGTCCCTGCACTAAAAATACGACATTTCCTATAACAATCAAAACTTCTCAAATCGATTCCAAACTTCTAAAATCGCAACATCAAAAGATTACCCAGCATCTATAAGTCTCATATACATCAAAAGCAAGTATTAAATTCCACAAATAAGCCTCAACAAGTTCATCTTTTGTATTCGTCTTAAGCACATAATTTCTGAAATTTCATCATCAAGGCATGTAAAACACAATCAAGCATATGAAAGTCATTCTCATGTAATCCTAGCATGATACTAAGTCTCAACAACAATCCCAAACATGAAAATCAGAAACTAAAATCATCTAAAGCAAGAAAAGTGCTAATATCACAAATAAGGCCGAGTTTCTCTTAATTGTCACCTCTAATGCGATTTTGATCCAAGCTCTTCCTCAATAATGAAGCTATCCACGTCCGGATCCTCTAAGTCTTCACCTACAACAAGAAAAAGGGTTTTAAGAGACTAAAAACGGATTCTACTCAAAACAGGCCATTTTTCAAGTTGAAGGAAATGGAAATTGAAAGTGATAAATGTGTTGCAAATTTCAAGAGGATTTAAAAAATGTATAACTTGCCTTGGTTTTGAATTCGGATGATGATTAAAAATCGAATTTAAGCTTGGAGGTTTGAAGAGAAATGAAGAAAATATGAAAGCAGTGTTTTGATTTTGGTAGAGATGAAATGTCGACACTCACAAATGAATTGTAGGGTTTTATTGTGCTTTCCCGTTTAAATGAAAACGGGTTTGAAATGTGAACGGGTTTTTATGATACGGACTTAAGCTTGCCAAGTTGTGTTCGTCTCAAAGACTTAAGGTTCTTAAGACGGATCTTAACGATTTATTTAAAATACCTTCTCAATAAATATTAAAAATATTATTTTATTCCGTAAAAATAATTTAAAACCTTAAAAATATATTTTACGAAAATACGGGATGTTACAAATAAAATAAGTATCCCTGTGTGATACTGTAAAAGATTTATTCAAATAATTACACACTGTGGAGGACATATACTCCAACACCCGGTTATAGCCTATCATGCATAAGACACAGTTACCCTCATCCCAGCATATAAAGAAATTAGCTACTCATAACGTAATTATAAATGAATACAAATACGATACTTATGGTAACAATTGACATAGTAAAAATAGGATGAACACAGTGATAAGAACAAAGATATATAACCGAGATAACGGAGCAAGCAAGGTACGAATACCGAGACAATAAACGAGAGACGAAGGCACGAAAACCAAGGCAGTAAACGAGAATGAAACAGAAATAATTACGTGAACATAAACAGATGAAAATGGTAATAAGAAGAAGAACATAAATAGACACTGAAAACGGAACCAAAGGGGGACGAAAAACAGAGGACATGGGACGCAAGAACAGGGGTACGAAAATCGAGGCAAACACAAGAATAAGAGCAGAATGAAAAACGTAAATTGAAGTAGTAAAAAAATGGGAACAGAAAGATTAAGATTAAAGGGAAGAAAGGAGGATTACAATCAAATAGAATCCGGCGTAAGAACGGTATCCAAATCAATTACAATCCTTGAAAAGTATTAAGAAACTAAGAGTATTTTATGACTGCTAAAAAAGGTGATAAAAAGAAGAAGGTCTGATGAGATATAAAAGTGTAACCTAAAACTAAACTCTCAAGTGAGTTCTTATAGAAGACATACGATAAAACTAACATAAAACTCTCGGGAAAATGATCAGTCACCCGACAAGGCTCTCGATAGAGAAGAAAACCTCTCGATCAAGAAGAATAGATATCAAAAGCTCTCGTTTGAGAATAATGACTATCAAAAGCTCTCGATCGAGAAGAATGGCTATGAAAATCTCTCGATCGAGAACAATAGTACCAAACCCTCTCGATCGAGAAGATTAAGGACCAAAACCTCTCGATCGAGGACTTTTCAACGCCATGTTTCTTACACTACGCACTGAACTTCAAATTGCGGCCATTTCTTCGTTACTCGCTCAAATCAAGCGTTCTTGGTGGATTTGGAAAGATAAGAGGGTAAGCTTTCATCTCTAATTGGAATCACCTGATTATCTGTTGTAGAACTCGAGATATGGCTCTCCAAATTTGGCACTAGCAAATTGAAGTTCTTCCTTCGCTTGATAGACTTTCATTGCTCCTATACGCATCTTAAAACGGTAGTAACAAGCTCCGACTCAACTCTTCTTCTAAATGTATGCATAAGGACATGCTTTAGGCGTGATTATGATCTTCTCCGGCTCTTATCTGCGATTAGCACAAGACAAACCAAAGTTGACTATTCGGGGGATATTTAATTTTTAGCAAAATAGTACGGAATAAGCATAGAAATGTGTGCTAATACGGCCTAAAAGGTCTATAAGAAATGCATACATCGAAATTCCCCAAACCAAGCCTTTACTTGCCCTCATGCAAACTCATGCAACTAACTAAGACTAAACAGATAGGAGTAAAACATGAACAAGCTGAAAACTGTTAACTCAAATCGTTTAATGCACATTAATCAATACTAAAAGCTCAAGATCCTACGCAAACGAATGTATGCAGTTTTCAAAGAAATATTGAAATTCCGACCTTGGAAGACTTTCAAAATTGGACTCTCCCGGGTCACTCTTCTCTCATCAAAGCAAAGGGTAAGCAAATTTTATGTAAGAGAGAAAGAAGTAAAAGTCGCTCACCTAGACTTCGACCAACAAATAATGTATGCTAGACTAGTATGAATAATGATTTCAAGCACCGTACACACGCACAATCACCGTCAATGTCAATTACACGCCGAACTATTGCAAAATATGAGAATGTGAGGCTAAGTAGGATAGCAAGGGCAAGACATGTATGGAAATGTGGGGGTTAAAGCCAAGCTAGAACCTAACAAACCATCATAAAACGTATCCCGATCTTCCAACTCAAAAATAAACTCATGCCCCCCCCCCCCCCCCACCTTTTTTGACTAGGCATACACATCACACATCCCAATTATTTTCCAAGCGAATTATTCTTTTTTTTTCATTTCTTGATTTCCTTTTTTTTTCATTTTTGTCATCTTTTTTTTTCCATTTTTCATTTTTTTTTCTTGTCTTTCTCGGTTGTTCAGGTAAAACACCTCCATGTCCTCGATAGATCAAAATTTCCCTCGATCGAGGACACTTTCATCAAGAATTCTCGATCGAGCAAGAAAGCTCTCGATCGAGCACATTAAGCACTCAAAACTTCTCGATCGAGCTATAAAGCTCTCGATCGAGTAACAACATTACTTCCTCCAATTTGCACTTGCACGCACTCCAAGACATCTAAAAACGAGCCAAAACTGATACGAAATGATGATTTCCTCTACTACTACCTAGCTTGGCACAATGGTAGGCTAAGTATGGGATGTAGTTAAGGACAAAAAGGCAGTTACGGCTTAAAGTGAAGTTGAAAGGGAAAAACGAGAAAGGGTTTGATGCAATAGTCCTCCAAACGTGTAAGTCCGACCTCTAACTGATGCGTGTAGGCAATAAGAAATAAAAACTCATACACATGCAAAACATAAAATGCAGGGAGTACTACTCATAATCCTAAAATAACTGGTCATGGATGTCACCAGTTTAACGCTCTAAAGCTCAGAAAGTTATTGTAGTATGCCAAAATTTTCAGTCAAGTCTACTAGTTCAACAAAAATGTGAAATGAAATTCGGGAGATGTTGTGGAAATTGCTAAAAGACGTGAAACAGTCCAAGGCTTAAGCATACAACAATTTTCAGCAATGAAACACTCTAATCTGACTCGACCTAAATGCATGCGAAAATTGAGACGTACAAACAGAAATGCAGTAAAATAAAATGCAGACACAGATATGGATGCAAAACCTCCCTAAACCAAACTCTACAATGTCCCTACTGTACAAAGTAAAGGAAAAGAAATGCAAACGAAAGAGAAAGAGAAAGAGTTGGGAACTTACAAGAGTGCGCGCACCACGGACCTCCCCAAACCGAACCAAAAATGGGAGGTTGCAAACGAAGCGTAGAAGTTAGCATAAAAATCCTTCACAGTTGTCGTTACAAGAGCAGCAACTCGATCGAGAAGAAGCAGTGCTCGATCGAACGGTTTATCCTGTCATTTCCCTCGATCGAAACATTAGACCTCTCGATCGAGGAATCCGAACCAAAAATCCTCTCGATCGACTTCCTTGGGTTGCTCGATCGAGCATTCTGGCGTGCAAAATCTCTCGATCGAATAATGAAGCTACTCGATCGAGATTAAAACCCTGCAATTACATAACCACAGCCACGGAATACTACCAAAACGCGAAGACGAATTCAAAGTCTATAGTCGAGCACGATTATTACAACACAAAAAAAATAAAAAGCTAACTGTTCCAAAACAGAAATAAATTAAAAAGTTCAAACTCCGGGTTGCCTCCCGGTAGCGCTAGATTAAACGGTCCCAGCTCGACCTCCCTCTTTATCAACCAACACCACAAATCAATGGCCCTCTATAAGGCTTCTGACTAAATGCGGTAACTTCAGCCATTGTCAAGTCAACAAACGGCCTCCACAGCTTAGCAACTGAAAAATGAGAGCTCCTCACATCACCTGGCTCCCAAACTTTCAGCTCATCACGCATCCTGTTTCTCAACAGCATAGCCTTATCAACACCTCCTTCTGGATCATCTATCCAAGTAATTCCAGATTCCACACTAGGAGCACCCATCACACCTCCCGGTTCATTGAACTCGTCAAAACCTGCAAAAATAGAAACAAGGAGATGTTCCTCCAGTTTGCTCCCAAAACGGGGCGGAGGCGTCATAACAACAACAATAATATGTGACTCATAAAGTGGCTCAGACGGAATGGTAACGGGCTCTACAAGAGGGAGATTATCGCAAGATACGATAGTTATGGGTTCCCTAGGGTCATCAGACTTAGTAAAAACCAAATCCTCTCCTCCGACCTGAAAGGTAAGTGTCCCAACCCCGACATCAACAATTGCACCAGCGGTGCACAAAAATGGTTTTCCCAAAATAAAGGAAACGTTGCGGTCCTCGGGTATGTTTAGAACGATGAAATCTGCGGGAATATAGAAATTCCTGATCCTAACAGGTACATCATATAAAGCTCCTTTGACTTTTACATAAGAGTAGTCAGCCAACTAGATAGTCGTTCTAGCGCGCACAAACTTAGTCAATCCTAATTGCATTGCAAGAGGCAATGGTAAGATGTTGACGCTAGAATCGAGGTCACATAAAACGTCATCGAACAAATTGGTCCCTATAGAACATGAGATAGAAAATTGGCTCGGGTCAGACATTGTAGGGTGGGTCCCCTTCCTAAGAAACATGCTACCCTCTTCACTCATGCCTATGTTCATGACCGACTCAGTGGTATTCGTCCTAGACCAATCAATTTTAGAAATAAAATCGGCATAAGTAGGTAGCTGAGTTATCGTCTCATTGTAGTGAGCCATGATGTCGAGAGCTCGTAAAAGGTCCAGAAATCCACGGTATGGCAGCAACCGTTGTGGGTAAGGAACTGATCGATCGGTAAAACTACTTGGTTGAGCATCGGAGAAAAGTTGAAAGAAAGCCTCGTCATCAGAAGTACTCGACCGAGCATTTACATCTACTTGATCGAGAATTGTATCCTCTCGAGTATTTTTGTTTACTCGATCGAGGTCTTTTTCTTCGTACTTGCTCGATCGAGCATTTTCAGTAGCTCGATCGAGAGGTTTGTCCTCCAAATTGCTCGATCGAGTACTGTTAGATACTCGATCGACTGCATTACTCCTCGATGCTCTTAAATCAGCAGCCTCATGCTCAATTCCTTTGCTCAATTCGTTCACTTGGGACTGCAACTGCTCAAGACGGATAGTGTAGGAGTTGCTTGCTTTCACCCTTAACGTCAATGCCTCTATCATCTTACTTCAGCGAACTCATTGTTTTCAGCAGGTGGAGGGGTTTGTTGTGGTACCGGTTGTGGTGTAGAAGCAATCTAGTAATTACCACAACCCCAAGATTCCTTCCTTACCCAATCAACGGATTTTTCAGCTTGGGCTTCGAACTGAGCAATCAATCCGGAAACGGACGTCATCTTGGCAAAAGGGATCGAAGGTACTCAAGCCTTCCCTTCAATAATCTCCCTCCGTAGCCTGTCTAATAAACCTGTGGCCTATCAAAACAACACTAAAGAAAAAGATAAGAACAACCCAAAGGTACTTAGCCTTCCCTTGAGGCGAAAAAACAGACAAAGTTAAATAGATAAAAGCGTCGCCTCCTCGGTAACAGCGCCAATATTTGATACCGTCGTTTCAGTACCAAAAATAAAAACCAAATACTACTGACAGAAGTCAGCGGTAAGTAGGATCGATCACCACAGGGAGGCAGAGTTGCTAATTATCTGTTCAAGTTGGTCCGTCTGAATGTCACAAATTGGGGGTTTTTAAATTGTTTTAACTAAACTACGAAAAGAAACGAGAAAGATATAAAATATTTCAGAGAAGAGGGTTATGCTAGGAATTCGGGTCACTGTGTCATCAGCATTAACGGTATAAACATGGTTGGTCAGATTATTGGTAGGAGGGCTAGGTAACCCGACTATACCTTCCGATCTTAGGTCACCCTAAGCTCATTTCTGCTTGACTTCCGCCCTCACAGAAACTAATTATTATTGCTAAGCAAGCCTTACCCTTCCAATCTTCCGATCTAGGTCAGGGTTTAACTAAACGAATGGTCTTCTGCAGTATACTCATTCAACCAAACATCATATAAATTGCTCAACAACAATCCCTACCGTAAAACTACCCAGCCCGGTTATAGCCTATCATGCATAAGACACAGTTTCCCTCATCCCGACATTAAAGAAATTAGCAACTCATAACGTAATTAAAACTGAATACAAATACGATAATTATGCTAACAATTGACATTGTAAAAATAAGATGAAAAGAATGATAAGAACAGAGATATATAACCGAGAAAACGGAGCAAGGAAGGTACGAATACCGAGATAATAAACGAGAGACGAAGGCACAAAAACCAAGGCAGTAAACGAGAATGAAATAGAAATAATTACGTGAACAAAAATAGATGACATGGAAATAAGAAGAAGAACAGAAACAGACACTGAAAACGGAACCAAAGGAGGACGAAAAACAGAGGATAGGGGATGCAAGAACATGGGTACGAAAATCGAGGCAAACACGAGAATAAGAGCATAATGAAAAACGTAAATTTAAGCAGTAAACAAATGGGAACGGAAAGATTAAGATTAAAGGGAAGAAAGGAGGATTACAATCAAATAGAATCCGGCGTAAGAACGGTATCCAAATCGATTACAATCCTTGAAAAGTATTAAGAAACTAAGAGTATTTTATGACTGCTAAAAAAAGTGATAAAAAGAAGAAGGTCAGATGAGATATAAAAGTTTAACCTAAAACTGAACTCTCAAGTGAGTTCTTATAGAAGACATACGAGAAAACTGACATAAAATTCTCGGGAAAATAATCAGTCACCCGACAAGGCTCTCGATCGAGAGGAAAACCTCTCGATCGAGAAGAATAGCTATCAAAAGCCCTCGATCGAGAAGAATGGCTATCAAAAGCTCCCGATCGAGAATAATGGCTATGAAAAGCTCTCGATCGAGAACAATAAGTACCAAACCCTCTCGATCGAGGAGATTAAGGACCAAAACCTTTCGATCGAGGACTTGTCAGCCTCATGTTTCCTGCACTGCGCACTGAACTCTAATGGCTGTCATTTTTTCGTTACTCGCTCAAATCAAGCGGTCTTGGTGGATTTGGAAAGATAAGAGGATAAGCTTTCATATCCAATTGAAATCACCTGATTATCTGTTGTAGAAATCGAGATATGACTCTCCAAATTAGGCACTAGCAAATTGAAGTTCTTCCTTCGCTCGATAGACTTTCATTGCTCCTATGCGCATCACAAAACGCTAGTAACAAGCTCCGACTCAACTCTTCTCCTAAATGTATGCATAAGGACATGCTTTAGGCTTGATTATGATGTTCTCCCACTCATATCTGCAATTAGCACAAGACAAACAAAAGTAGACTATTCGGGGGATATTTGTAGCAAAATACTACGGAAAAAGCATTGAAATGTGTGCTAATACGGCCTAAAAGGTCTATAAGAAATGCACACATCACATAGCTTGAGTAAGATGAAGACGAATAGTCTTTGAACGTGCAAACTCCTCTTTTATTGCATGATATTGAAGGTTCACAACTTGATGAATTGTTTCAAATACAGTGTCGAATCCACCAACAGAAATTCGTAACAAGTGTTTAAGTGATGCATGTGCGCCCTGAACCCTTTGACCATGAACAATATAAATAAGATACCAATAATCACGAACCAAATAAAAATACATTTAAAGTAAATAATATTACGTGTTTGTAGTAACATTGCCAAAGTGCAACACTTTGTCGGTCCAAGCTGATACAAAATTCTCTTTATATTTATTGATCCACGTGTTTTTGCAATATTCTTTCAGACCCGGAACAAATTTGTATACCTTTTACATCTCCTCCTCATTTTCGAAAAATTGTTTCTCACTTGTAGATATTACCATTCGTGTCCATCTCCCTTTTGCAAATGTTTCAACGACTGAACCTGAATTTTTTTGTCCTAGTTCTTTTAACCCACGCTTCGACATCTTTCTCTATGTGACGTCTACATAATAAGTGCTTAGCATTTGGAAAGTTCTCCTTAATCGCACCAATTAAAGCTAACTCACAATCGGTCAAAAAAACTATTCTCATCTGATCCTATTACTTCCTTTATACATTTTAGAGCCCAATTATATGCCAATGTTTGCTCATTTTCCAAAAATGCAAAGGACATAGAGAAGTTTCTACCAACTGGTATAACACCTATAACTTCTAGTAATGGCATCTTAAACATGTTAGTCTTGTAGGTACTATCACGAACAATTACAAATGGGTAAAGTTTCAAAAGCTTGAGTGAAACGGGATGTATAAACATAACATTTGTCAGGACTCTCTCACCATTTTTTTTTCACCAGGTTTTGTCTCATGAAAAGTTCGATATCCATGATCATCAGCAAGTTTAAACAATTGTTCAACAGTTGTGCGTTCTTCTCTAGACTTTTATTTTCTCTCTTGCACGAATATTATTATTAAGTAATACATTAGTAAGTATATATTAGTATATTGTTTATGTTTTAATGATGACAAGTATAGACAATATATTATATACTCGTACGTGTAATCATGTGTTAAGTGTACAGAAAATATAGAAATGGAAGATCTCGTCAATCAAAAGTGAAGTTAAAAGAGTATCTCATCTAAAAGATTAAATAATAGTTAATCAAGCATGAGCTAGTCAAAGATTGCTGGAAGATCTCAACATCCTTATAGTCTTTATGAAGATTAGTTAGGATAGATATCAAGTAACGGAATAATTGAGTTAAGAGCGATATTGGCTAAAGTTATAGCTTTCAACTATAACTTTGGTATATAACTCATTGAAAGTACCAAAGTTATAGCTCGTAGCAATAACTTTACAGAGCAGTAATAAATGCACGGATCAGTACATAATGATTTGATTTTCTAAAATTGATATATTATTGTTATCTTATTTTGGAAGATATTGAATTATTAAATCTTAAATGGTAGTTATCGGATAAATATCTAATTGATAAAAAGGGTTAAAATAGTTATCTTACGAGTTAATTATTTATCCTAATATACTAAGGATTTTATTCTAACCATAATTATCGAAACCCTAAATCTAGGGAAGCGTGTTTAAACGGCCATGGTGACCGTGTAATGCTACACGACTTCTATAATTGTTAGATTAATTTAAATAAATATTATGTATTTATTTAATATCTTAACAAACTGGATTATGGTAAAAGATATAGTTTAGTATATCTTGACAAGATTTATTAGGATATTGGTTTTATTTAAAGATATATTCTATATCTTATGGTTATAAAATATTTCATAAATAAATAAGTATTTAGGAAATTGAATTTATATAAGATATTCCATATTTTATAAAATCTTTTCTAAATTGTTTAAGATTTAATTTTAGAAGTATTACCTAAAGACTAGAAGTCTAGTTAAGATAATATTCCTAATCATCTAGGGTTTGGAATACCTAGATGCAATTCATTTTAAATAGGATGCACATAATAAATCAAACATAACGTTTTAGACACAAGAAAATTATAAACGCAAAATCCGTCAAAAGCAAAAGGTGTACTAATTGTGCTTAATCTTCGATATTCCGTTACAATATTTTAAGTGCTAGAAGTTATTCTTATTCGTTCAATTTGTCAACACGAAGAACCATAGAAGATTTATCTTATTTACGTAAGATAGTTGAGTATTTCGCGGTACTCGTTGTATTCAAGTATTTCACGGTACTTGAAGATAGCTAGGTATTTCACGGTATCTAGATTGAGTTACAACTAACGTCTAGTTGTACGAGTAAGGTTGATAAAATTGTAATCCGGAGAAAGGTGCTAATTTTATTAATCGAGAATAGTGGACGTAGGTTTCGATTTGTGAAACCAAACCACTTCAAAAATATCATGTGTCTTTCTCTTGTTTATTGTTTTTGTTGTTTACTCGCTCATACCTCCACGCATTACATCCATTGAAGAGAATTGAAAAAGTTGGCATACTCAACTTAAACACCCCCCCCCCCCCCCTCTCTTGAGTATATTTAGATCAATAGACTCTTCAATTATACATTTGCTTGGAAGTAACAAGTATATCCTTCTTTCTCAACTCAATTAGTATCTTAGCAACCGAAATTTTACTTGTTGTCATGGACAAAATGAACTCTTTTGTTTCGGCACTCAGAACATTATCCTTTACTCCAATGAAGTGGTTGTGAAATCCATTATGTACATCTAACCTCCATGTGTCGTCAACTTCTCCGACTGCCTTGGGTTTTAAAGGATACCAACATTTTTTACTCCCCGTGTTTGATTTCGTGGAGGGAACGTTAATATACCCTCGAAATTTATAAAGTTCAGATCTGTCACACTTAAGCCAATGCTCACCATAACCGCGACATGGGTGATAAGTATCTAGCCGCACGTGTATATCATGAAATAGTCCAATTTCTCTAACTTCTGCTATCAATCCATCGTGATTCCTGAATTTTTTTCCGAGATTGAAAATGTGTCCGGTATCTATCATTTATGCAGACAATTCTTCATACTCATCCGACTCTAAATCCGAATCCTGAAATAAAAATAAAGATGATATTTGCAATAGACTGTAATGTACTGATAAAGTGGGCGCCTTAAGTATTTTCTAAAGAAAGCAATTGCTTTAAGGTAAGGGCGTTTACATTATTTACTTTAGATAATATGGGACATAAACAGTAGTAGATCTGAGGTCAATATAAATGGATATAGTATATTCCGGGGGTTTTCCCAATATCTGACCATATTTCTTCGTCTTTCCCTTGGGGTTAACTCCTAGTTCAATGCCCCTATTCCCGAAGAAGTAAAATCTTCAAATGCAGCTTCTTCAATTCATAGAAGGCGCTTAGAGACCCTATCTTCAAAACGGATTGCTTGTGATTCTTCTTAGCTTTCTCTTTAGACTTGCCATTGGCTTTCTCAATCCGCTTAATAACGATTCTTTTAGGTTAGCTAACGTCAAGCACTACAGCAACATAAGAACAACGTAGAAGCACATAATAATGTCTATTTCGGAGAAAGACATGTACCGATAAAAAGTACAACTTGATCGATTTGTTCTCTAATGTCAATTTGTTCTCTAATTGAACATCCTACAAATCTAATACTATTGTGACAATATTCAATCCAAATAACAATTGAAAAAAAGAATAAGGAAGAAAATGAACAAAACAGAAAACGATTTAAAGAAACCCTAATTTAATTAGTCTAAATCAATTTTTTTAATTTCATATAATATCATCGATAAAGGTAGAGATTAGAATTCTTACTTGATCGATACGAGAACTAGCATCAATAGTTGTGTGGTTTAGGGTTTTTGTGGGGGAGAGAATTAAAGAGAGTTTATTTTTAGGAAAAGAGTATAGAATGGAAAAGTAATGAAAAAAAATCAATGAATGAGTACAACTCGTACATGAACGAGAAATTACGTAAAATATAATTAAAAGTCACCAATATAGGAAAGGGGAAGAAAAGATGAATAATCCGTTTAAGAAAATAGGGAAAAAACAGTGAATAAGAGGGAGTATAAAATAAATTAAATCGATAGTTTTAGAAAGTTGCAACTTTATTTTATAATCTCTACCGTTTAATAGTATCAATTCTAAAAAATATTTTATACCTTATTTTGCTTTCTTTTTTCTCAGTATAAAAAAAATTAAATCGATAGTTTTAGAAAGTTACAACTTTATTTTATAATCTTTACCGTTTAATAGTATCAACTCTAAAAAATATTTTAT
Organism: Silene conica; assembly: GCA_029255685.2. NCBI lineage: Eukaryota > Viridiplantae > Streptophyta > Magnoliopsida > Caryophyllales > Caryophyllaceae > Silene > Silene conica. The sequence continues at coordinate 28,212,412 of CM055314.2, read as the reverse complement.
AGCTTATTTTTCTTTCTTTTTTCCCACTCTTACGTGTATTGCCATTACTAACTAAATCTAAAAAAATATTTAAATCGATAGATTTAGAAAGTTGTAAACTTATTTTATAAATTCTATCGACTAATAGTATCAACCCTAATTTATACTCGATTTCCATTCTTTATTCCCCTAATTTTTCAATGTGGGATATATTATTACCAATAATGAAAATAAAAAAAACTACTTAAATAGGTGTTTTGAAAACGTTGGAGACTACTTATATATATATATACACACACACACATATATATACAGCGGAGATCCGGTGAGTCCAGGGTTTTAAATGAGTCCGTCCTACCATTTCAGACCGTTGGATCTAGATCATGGTCGCACGGGATGATGCCACGTTGCTGTTATTGTAACGCTTACTAGCTGTTATTGTAACGCTTAGTAGCTGTTATTGTAGCGCTTACTAGCTGTTATGGTAACGCTTACCAACGATTATAGTACCACTTACGAAAAGGTGTGTGTTGTTCTTTAACATGGATATTTTAACTAAAGGTAAGCAAATGTTTGGGATGAAAACACAGTAATTTTTTGTCGTAATATACTGGCTAGTTATGGCAACATATTAACATGAGTTTTACTGTAACTCGCTCCATGCACGTCACTGCTGCATAGCCGACTCCGATCATAACCTGCACGTCTTTAATTTTGCAATCCCGTGTATTATTATTGTTTTTATTTATCAATTTTTTTTACTACATATCTCGTTTCAACAAATTCTAAACACCAGATTCTTAAATTAACTAGGCTATATGGGATTCGAACCCATACCTTTGTACAAAATTTGCACATTGGTCTCCCTTTTGAGCTAATAGCCTTTAGAATAAGCCAAAGAAAAATATATTAAGGATCGCCTAATGAATAAACTTAAATATTACAGTAGTCTAATATGTATGTTATAATACATGTTACAGTAGTCTAATATGTATGTTATAATAACACAATCCATTATCTTAGCATGATGCTCAGGAAACTGTTATAAATAACTGTATAACACATGTTACAGTAATGTACCATGTATGTTATAATAACACACATGTGTATGTTATAATAACACACATGTGAAGTCTTAATATGAGAATCAGTAAGATGTTATAGTAGTTGTAAAATACATGTTACAATAGTGTAATATGTATGTTATAAAGACACACGTGTGAAGTATTGAAACTGAATTTCAAAAACTTGTAAAGGTAATAAGAATAGTTGTTACAAACTTTGCACATTGCTTTCCCTTTTGAGCTAATAGCCTTTAAAATAAGCCAAAGAAAAATATATTAAGGATCGCCTAATGCATAAACTTAAATATTACAGTAGTCTAATATGTATGTTATAATACATGTTACAGTAGTCTAATATGTATGTTATAATAACACAATCCATTATCTTAGCATGATGCTCAGGAAACTGTTATAAATAACTGTATAACACATGTTACAGTAATGTACCATGTATGTTATAATAACACACATGTGTATGTTATAATAACACACATGTGAAGTCTTAATATGAGAATCAGTAAAATGTTATAGTAACAAGTCATAAGTCATAACTTAAACCGTTATCGTAACAAGATTAAAACGCTATTGTAACAGCTTATACTAACATCGTAGGGATGGAATTAATGGACATATTATTTTTTATCACGAATCGACAACACCTTTATTGATAATAATTTAATTAAATTCCTTTCATATCACAATACAAAAAAACTGTTTAGTATTTTTAGTAACATATTCATAATCTTAAATGAAATCGGCACAATTTGGCAATTCTGCTTAAACATATGCACAACTAATTATATTGTTTACGCTACATATCGGCTGAATCAACTATCTACGATAAATCTACAATATTTGATGAGTAATCTAGCACGAATACGCTAAAAACCCACGCAACCACGATAAATTGGTGATTTGGCCGATAAAAACAACAAAATAATTCCACCGAGAAGCAGAAGATCTATCAAGCAGTAGTAAGCTCAGATTTCCAGAATCATAAAAATAAACAAAACGCAGGAAATCATGAATCCTGGAAACCAGTAATTGGACAATCGACGAATGAATGGATCGCACAGAAATAATGGATAACGACGGTAGAAAAGTGCAGAAAATACCTAAATCAAAAGAATCGCAGAAACAATCAATCGCAGATGAGAATGATGCTTCAATTGAGATTTTTTCGAAACATTACCAGATTTAGTATTTTTTTTCGCGTTATTAGCATCATTAACAAGCTCCGCTTTCGCAAGAGATTCAACCTCGGATTTTTGCTTCTTGAAGTAATTGCCGAAGATTAGAAAAACAATGATTGCGCCGAAAATTATTGATAGGAGTGTGATCGGAAGTAATGGATCCATTTTTGAATGATGAAATAAACAGTTTTTTTTTTGTGAATGTCGAGGGAGAATTTTGAGGATAGAGAAAGAACAGAGAGAAAGTTTTTATGAATTATGAGAAAAGTTACACCTACAATGATGTTTATATAGTAGTAAAATAAATAATAATATATGAGATTAAATCTCAGCCATAGGATTAAGATAATCGGATGGCTAGGAATGGTAGGACGGATTCACCCTAATACCCTAGACTCAATAGATCCTAGCTCCATATATATATGTATATATATGTATATATATATGTACATATGTGTGTGTGTGTGTATATATATATATATATATATATATATATATATATATATATATATATATATATATATATATATATATATATATATATATATATATATATATATATATATATATATATATATATATACCACCACCATCTCAATAAATTCACAGTCTAAACAAGTTAGCAATCGCAACTACTGTTTCATATTGATGATCGCTCACTAGATACTGCATTATGAAACATCAACCAAACTGTGAGAAGCAAACGTTATGCCAATATCTAATCTCATGCTCTTAGGCAGAACTACAATACTAACTGCAGTCAAAATTGTCAAGTTCAGCAGAAATGCACAAAAGATGGATTTGAAACCTGGTCAAGAGCTGCAATTGTTTTCAACGCTTCCCTACTCAAAACCGTGAAAGTCGTTGTTGAGGAACTTGTGATTCCACTTTACCTATTTGCTAAGGAGGCCACGAGATGTGTGTGACTTTACCTTGCGCTAAACCCAGGGGTACCTGTAAGAGATATGTAAATTTTACTTGAGACAATCTTAGAAAAAACATAGAAAGATCATTCAATACCGAAATTATTTGTTTGATTAGGGTAATCCAGATTATCTATCGAGATAAACTGCCATCCACTATAAATGAGAACCATATTCTTGAAGGTTCTCACTATTGGGGTTCAAGGGCTGGGGAGCGCAACTGGTCGTCAGAAAAGGGAAGGGTAAAAAAACTAAAACTCTACTAGAGAACAAATTTATTACATGGGACTATTGAGAGTATGAGACTGTTGACTGCCTCAAAGAAGAATTTCCCAAAAAGAGTTAATTTAGTACTCCTATTTACTTATTATTCAGCCATCATGATATTTTATAATCATGACCTAACATATTTAGCAGATAATTAGTCAATGTAAAAAATGTGCTAGTGTCCTATACAACAATCTATGAAGAAAATAATATTACAAGAATTATCGCCTTATCTGCACATTGCAACTCATGTTTTGGTTGGCTGATGCAAATCTTAGCTTGCTACTTCTAGTTATAGATCTCCCATTTGCATAAAATAGTTAGTGGTTCAACAATTATGTCAATGTCCTTATATGTATGATGATAAAAACAGAAATTCCATGGGAACGTCAGGATTTCTACTAGGTTGAAGCATTCAGAGCCACAACAATAAGGAAAATCTCAAATTGCTCACAACATATCCCTTAAATGGCCAATTCTGCGGTTTGAAAAAGAACTAGAAATGTTAGAATGAACAGAATGGCTTTGTGACTATATATCAGGCATTCAGGCCATATATATTACTTCCAGGAAATATTTTGCTACTACAACTACAGTACTACACCAGTGAAGCTTTAATCGTAAAGTGAGCTAGGTTGGACAGCTATGAACCTGTAATATATAACCCTCAATGAGAAGTGGGTAAACAAAGAAGTAGAATGACGGGATAAAAGCGTATACGAAGCCAAATAATAAAGCACCGAGTAACAATAAACTACATTCAGAGAATACATACTGATCCAAAATATCTTGAATCCATACTGGCTGCTGAATTGTCTCCCTCCACCCAACAATGGCCAGCAGGAATCTTCATTGTATCATTCATGTAACATCCCTTATTTTTGTAAACCTTATTTTAAATAAATTAAGTATTTTACGGAAAGATAGTATATTTTTTTTTAAACTTGTAAGCTTATATTTTTAAAATAGCGTATAAGTTCCGTCTTGAGATTTAATGGTCTTAAGATGTAAAAAGATCCCTTGACACTTCCGTTTACTAAAATCCTGATCAACTTCCTAAGAACCCGACCCATAAAGTATGCATAAAGGAAATTGTGGAGAAATTTTCCCTTATTTTCCTCAACAACTCCCCTCCTTCTTCTTCCTCAAGTCACAAATCAGATTGTTATTGTATATACCCATCTTTTCACCAAAATCATCATAAAACCTTCAATTCTTAACGGAATCACTTGATTCTTGCGCCTACAGATACCTCTTCTCGTCCTCCATCTTTCTAGGTAATATACCAAAATCTTTCCATCTTATAATCTGACAGTGCTCCTTAATGCACGTTTTTCGATGTTAAGTAAGTTTGTTGCGTTTCTAGTTGTGGGCTTGGTCGATTGGAGTAGCTTGGAGGCGATTCTTGGTGATTTGTGAAGCTTTAAGGTGACGATAATGAGAAAGCTCGGCCTTTGTCGTATATTAGCACTTTATATGATTTTGAGTATGTTTGGTTGTTAGGAACATGCTTAGGATATGTGGATGATGGTTTAGGTGTTGTAAATTAGTTAGAATCATGCTAGGATTTGTTGTTTACATGTCTCTTACATGATCTAATGAGCATTGATAATGGGTAATGTGGTTATGTGGAAAAATGAAATGTTCACATTTGTTGATTATGAATGATTATGGTTAATCTATGAAAATGATTAAAGGATGGAGTATGAATGTTTGTATATACTATAAATTGTGATTTTAGAAGTGTATGCAAAGTATAGAAATCGACCCATGAAGTTTGATTGAAGTTTAGAGTGTCAATGGCGATTTCACGGTACAGGGACTCCCAGCCGGTTTGTTGACCCCCGGCTGGTCAACCGACTGAGAGTCTCAAGTGTTGATTTTGAAGGAAAAGCTGAGAAATGACCCTCAGCCGGTCAGCCGGCTGAGCGCCCCTCATATGTCATTTTTGTGTGTGTTTGTGAAAGAGGACTGGACTCCCAGCCGGCCCACCGTCTTCCGGTGGCAGACCGGCTGAGAGCCCCTAGCGATTGAAATTTGGTTGTAACTCTCGTTTCACATGTCGGATTGCATTGATTCTTCTTCTGTATGATTCGTATGCTCGTTTGAAGTCCCATAAATTGGGCGACGCTTATGTTGAGTTCGGAAATGGATTTAAGGAGAAAGACCCCCCCGCCGGGCAACCGGAAGGGAAACCGGCTCTCGCCTCAAATTAGTTTTCGAAGTCGACTAAGTGTTGAATGAATGATTAGTAATGAAATATATATGTAATGTTTGTCATTCGAGTTTGAGTTATTGTACATCTTTGAAATGACACTATGTGATATGTGTGAACCTGTTGTGCGCCGCTATATTACTCGAGTTCTCACCTGACTGCATTGTGTAGCTGGTTGGTCGTAGTGGCTTGGTCCTCACGGTCAGGTATTAGATTGTCTTCCCGCCTTAGGGCATATCTCGTTCTTAGCTAGTTCGAGTTTTGGGGGTGCTTCGTGCGCTTGTCGAATCGGGGATCGTAATTTGTTTGCACTCCGAGAGTCTGGCCAGGTTTAGACGAGGACAGTCGATTGTCGTCGTCCTACTAGGGGGTTGTATAGTTTGAGATTGTCGACTTCTGTAGTTGTATAGACGAGCCGATTGTTATACAGTTTTATGCCTGTAGGGATATCCTATCCCAGGCTTGGTTTTGTATTTAATACTTAATTACTTATCTATGTTTTATTTCTTCCGCATTTTGGTTATTGTAATTCACCTCGTATATTAGTTAAACATTCTTAAAGTTTTAATTCCGCGCAAAATTGTATGCTTTTGTATGTTTTACTTTCCGCTGCCGCAGGGGTTTTACAATTCATATTAGGTAGTTTGAGCCAATCCTCTTCAAATTTGTCTCCTTGTGGTTAGTTATAGACCTATAGGGTTTCCACGGAAGTGGGCGAAAGAAAGCGTTACAATTTAGCAAAGCATTGGATGGAACAAGATATCACAGTTGAAACTATGTTCCTTCTACACTTCACTTTGACAATGTAGGTGTCGACTGTTGAAACAGCACGCCAATACACTACTCTAACACTTAATTTTAGGCCTAAAACATGAACAGTAACACCAGATAGTTGTGTGCAACTCTCGGACTTGCATCCACTGTAACATAGGTTTAAACATGATCAAAAGAGTTAGAGCCCTATCATTTGATATTTTAGTTGATGAACTTGTAATCTTATTCTTCAACTCATAACGGAGTAATAATTAGCAAAACAGATGAAACTATTAAGGATACATAATCCTTCTCGGCATATATTGTTTCTATCTTTTGTAATCTTGTAAAATCTTATTGTTGTTTCTGTTACCTTAATATTAGGTCTAACATATGTTTATCTAGTTTCCTAGTTCAAGTACGTCTCTCTGTATTACATAAACTCTGACATTGTACATTGTTAATTAAGAAAACATTTAGTCAGTTTCTCCTCTTATATGGTATCGAGCTCTAGATCAGTTCTCCTACTCAAATTTTTTTTCTGCCTCCTATTATCAATGGCTTCATCCAGCACCACCATACCAAATTCATCTGAACCCATTACTCCCTTTCTCGTTCTCAATCTCAATCAAGTTATCAAATTAACTCCAAATAGATATCGTGCCTGGACTCGCAAATCCAGGACATCCTCTTTGGTTTCGATCTCTTCAAATTCGTTGATGGTTTACATCCATGTCCATCCTCGACCAAGACAAATGCTAATAAAACAACGGTGCCGAACCCCGCTTATCACACATGGGTTCGTCAAGATAGGCTAATCAAGGGTGCCATGCTCGGCACAATCGATTCATCAATTACGCCTCTTCTCCTTAATGACAAAACTTCTCATTCTGTGTGGTCTACTCTACTCTCCACCTACGGTAATCCATCTCGTAGTCACATACTACAAGTTAAAGACCGTCTCAAATCTATCACTAAAGGTGACAAATCTGCTACGAACTATATGCAAGCTATCCGTACGTGCACAAATGAACTCGCTCACATTGGAAAACCAATGGACGCTAAAGACGTCATTGGTCAAGTGATGAGCTCCATTTTGGTCATTATTTTCATTATATATTCTTCATTTTCGGTCACGAATCGACCTCGTTTTGCGTGCCTTTGATTGTTTTTACGCCCATTACCTCGTCTATTCCTATTTGTTTCACATTTTGTAGGTATTGCGGCGGGGGCGAAGAAACGGAGGAAATCGAGACGAATTTGGAGCGATTTATGAAGAAATGTGAAGGATTTAGCAAGGCAAATGCCCAGGCCCTCCCAGCCGGTTCCCAGCCGGCGGCCGGTAGACCGGCTGGGGACCTTGACTTGACTTTTTGGGAAAATGCGTTAAAGTTTTCAGACTCAAGCAAAAAGGCTCCCAGCCGGTGGCCAACCGGCAGCCGGCCGGTCGGCTGGGAAGCATGGTCAGTTGAAGAATGTTTCAGAAGTTAGAATTTGGACTCCCAGCCGGTCCACCACCGGTAGCCGGTCCACCGGCTGAGAGGCCTTTCTCAGAATTTCGCGCACTATATAAACCCGCACTTGTATCATTTTATTATCACGCATTCCAATACATTTTTACGCAATTTTCTAGGGTTTTCTACTGTTTTATTCCTTCATACTTAGTCACAAAAACTCTCTAAAAATACTTAATCCTTCTTAGATTTTAGTTTAATCTTTTAATCTAGTTAATCCTTCTTTAGTAATCTCCTTAGTTTTGTTCTTGGGAATTGTTAGAAGATTTTGGGTTGTAATTTGAAGGGTTTGAAAGAATTCTTCATTTTGTTATCCAAGTTCAATACTTTTCCATAGTTGTTGGTATAATCTTTCCTCTCTTTACTTAGTTATTTCATTTTGTTCAAGTTTCCTTGCTTATTTGTTTACTTTCATTATAATCCAACATGTTTATCATTTCCTCATCAATTGTTTCCATGTTTACTTTAACCATGTGTGAGTAGTTCCCATACTAGGGTTAGGGGTGTGCTTTGGTTTGTTGGTAGCTATGAATCTTGTTTAGGGTTAGGGTTTGGTTCTCTTCTTTACTAGGTTTTCATTTGTGCATGCTATATGTTTGATGAAATGTCTCAACGACGGTTGGACATGATTCTTATTGTTGTTGGTCTTTGACGATAGTCTAGGGCTTTCATGAGCATGTATGTTTGTTAAGTTAGCCTTGTTTGTAGCGAAAGCTAGGATAAGGTTCGACTTTAGGTGAGTCAAATCGATAGACGAGACAAACCTAGGCCTAGTATAGTGGAGACCTTAGACCCTCTTGCATGATTCGTTACCAACCTACCTTAGTACCCCCGACACCCTAGTTCTCTTTTATCATCGATTCAATCTTAACTAGTTTGCTTTAATTGTTTGCCTTAGTTGTTCTTTAGTCATTAATCAATCATAAACCTATTACCCCGACTCTAGCTACAATTAGAACGTAACTATATAACTTCCCCACCATCTTCGTGTTCGACAACCCTATTATACTACTATTTTGGGTTTATAAATTTGTTTGATCGTGAGAACCGACGACTAAATCTCGCGCATCAAAATGGCGCCGTTGCCGGGGATGGTGCTAGAAGTTGTGTAGTTTTGTTTTAGTTTTAGTCTTGAGTTAGTTGAGCTTGTTTTGTTTTGATCAAAGCTTTGGTAGTTAATTGTAGAGTGGTTGCTATATTGCTCACCCTAGTGCCTAAAAAACACTAGGACGACAAATTTGTGTGCTAAGTTTTATGCCTAGGGGCGACTCTAATTCTTTGTTGTCAACTTCCGAACCGGAGAGGCTTTTTCGGGCCTTAAGGAGGAAGACCATTGCAAGAGTAAGAATTGCCTCCCAATCATCTACTAGCCATAACAACCCCTCTTCACCCGAACCACCAAGCCCGAATCAAAGCAATCCTAGCCCAACATCCGAAAATTTCGACAATCCGTTTTACCAATCACCACCACCATCACCTCACGTTCCAAATCACCACCAAATTCATATAATGGCCGCCCTTCGTGATCATAACCGGCACAATCACAATGACACCACAAATCCAATCAAATTTGGCACTCTTGTTCTTCAAAGTTTTGAAATACACCCTTCACAAATGAGTTCTATCGAGAAGAACGCCTTTAGTGGGGCTTCTCATGAAGATGCTCATGGACACTTGAGAAAGTTCAAGGGTAAAGTAGCAATGATTAAGAAAACGGGAGTGCCCGAGGAAACCTTAAGGCTTATGCTCTTCCCCTATTCCTTAACCGACAAGGCGGATAGGTGGTTAAATGTGCATGCTCCAAACACTTTTGCCACTTGGGACGACTTGGCAACGGCCTTCCTTGCTAAGTACTACCCGTCCTGTAAGACCGCCATGCTCCGGAATGAGATAACTCAATTTCAGCAAGACGAGGGAGAATCTTTGGGAGAAGCTTGGGATAGATACCAAGATTTGCTAGCTAAGTGTCCCCACCACGGGATACCCACTTGGTAAACGACCCAAACCTTTTTTCAGACTCTTCTCCCACGCACGAAAGAGATGGTTAATGCATCGGCGGGGGGTAGCTTTGACCACTTGCCGCATGAGGAGGGAACGGAGCTTATCAAAAAAATCGTTGATTCCGAGGAGAATTATGGTACTCAGGGAAATGTCTTGAGAAAGAGTACCAAGTGCCCTAGTGAGCACCTTTCCAACTCAAAGGCGAACGAGGAAACCAATGCCAAGTTGGACATGTTAACCAAGAAGTTGGAAGAATTGACTAAAGGCTCCACAAGCAAAGAGACCAAGAGCAAAGTCCCGGGAATGTACCAAGTGAATAGTGTAGCCTCATGTGATTTGTGTGGAGGAAATGGGCACACATTCGAAGTATGTGCAAATAACTCTATTGAGGGAAGTGGAAGTGAGGAAGAATTGTATGCTTTCCAAGAATTCAATAATTCTAGAGGGCAAAACACTTTCAACCCCAATTCAAACTACTACCATCAAGGGATTCGAGGGAGTCCTTACATGAGTTACAAGAGTTCTAATGTGTTGAATCCACATCAAATCCAACAACCTCAAGTGCAAAATCCACCCGGTTTTCAACCAAGGGGTGGAAACTTCAATCCGAGAAACAATTTCAACAACAACAATTTCTATCAAGGAAATCAATCTAACCAAGCCAATCAAGGCTTTGCACCAAACTTCAATGATCAAGGTTACAATAACCCAAATTTCAACAACTTCAACCCAAATTTCAACAATCAAAATCCCAATCCACCAAACCAAAATCTCAACCAACCACCATTCCAAAACAACCCCAATCAAAATCAAAACAACAACAACCACAAACCACAAAATTTCAATTTCAATCAAAATCCCAACAACCCAGACTACAACCCAAATTTCAACCAAAACTTTCCATCAAACAACCAAGGCCAAAACTTCAACAACCAAGCTCCGAAAGGCAACTCCCAAGGTGGGGGTGTAAGGAATTATTATGGGTTCCCCTTGCCCCTCACCAATGCACCTCACCAAGACACAAGTGATTCCCAAGTGGGAGAGTTGTTGAAACTTGTCAAGAACATGCAAGCAACTCACACCCAAGAAATGGCGAATTTGAAGAGTGCCAACCAAAGAGAGATACGGGAAATGGAGGCTCGAGTTGCCTCTCAAGCTCTAGCAAATCCTCAAAGGCCACCGGGCGGCTTCCTTGCCCAAGGCCAAAGTTCCAAGGATGCCTCACACAATCACCAAGCACATGCGGTGATCTTGAGAAGTGGAACGGAGCTAGAGGACCCGTACAAAGACTACAATTATGGTGAAGAGGAGCCTATTTTGGAGCTTGTGAAAGAGAAAGGAAAGGAAGTTGATGGTAGCACTTCAAGGGATGATGACTTTTATGTAGAGGACCTCCCTTATGAGGAGAAAGAAGAAGAAGCTATCTTGGAAGAGGTGGATGCTAGACAAGAAGAGTTGGTTGCACAACCAACTACTAAGGTAACAAGCAAACCAACACCCACCAAGGTACTATCTAACCCTCAATCTACTAGCTTGCCTTATCCTTCAAGGGCCTTGAAAGGGAAAGAGAACTTCAAGTTTACCAACTTTTGTAAGATGATTGAAAAACTTGAAGTGACTCTCCCCTTTACGGAGGTGATTTTGAATATGCCGACTTATTCTAAATTTTTAAAAGAAATCTTGTCGGGCAAGAGGACCTTGGGTAACCAAGAGGTAATGGCTATGAGGGAGGAGTGTAGTGCACTTCTCCTCCAAAAGGAGCCAAAGAAACTTGGTGACCCGGGGAGCTTCTCTATCCCTTGTATAGTCGGTGGCATTCCAATCTCTCGTGCCCTTTGTGATTTAGGAGCTAGTGTAAGTGTGCTCCCTTTGAAAGTTGCAAAAAGAATTGGTTTGAATGATTTAGTTCCCACAAGTATCACCCTCCAATTGGCGGATAGGTCCGTCAAGCGCCCTTTGGGGGTGCTTGAGGACGTACCCGTCAAGGTGGGTAAACATTTAATCCCCGCCGATTTTGTTGTCCTTGATATCCCGGAAGATAGCCACACTCCCATCATCCTTGGTAGGCCTTTCTTGGCTACCGGAGGCGTCTTTATAGACGTGAAGAATGGGCGGCTCACCTTTAGAGTTGGGGATGACAAAATTGAGTTTAATCTACCTACTATGATTAAAGGTCCAAAGAATGATGAGGCATTCACATTGGACATTGTGGAGCAAGTGGTAAGGGAGATGGTAGAGATGGAAGAAGAGAAGGAAAGTCACAAGGAACAATTATGTGGCATCACAACTTGTGAAGACAAAGAAATGGATGAGAACATTGAGCTAGAAGATGAGGAAGTTGAGAAGGTGGAGGGGATGCTCCCTCCAAAGGTACAACTCAAAACCCTTCCTCCCTCCCTAAAGTATGCCTTTCTTGGGGAGGGAGAGGCTTACCCGGTGATCATCAATGCTAACCTTAATGAGCACCAAGAATCCAAACTTATTTCAACTTTGAAGGATCATAGAATCTCATTAGGGTATAGCCTTGACGACATAAAGGGGCTAAGCCCGAGCCTTTGCATGCATAGAATAATTCTTGAGGAAGGGAGTCGACCTAGAGTGGAAGGTCAAAGGAGATTGAATCCGAAAATGACGGATGTAGTTAAGGGTGAAGTTCTTAAGTTGCTTGAGGCCGGCATCATCTACGAGATCACGGATAGCCGGTGGGTGAGCCCCGTCCATGTTGTCCCCAAGAAGGGGGGTGTAACATTGGTTACACAAGAGGATGGGACTCTCCTACCGACTCGTCCGGTGACGGGTTGGAGGATGTGTATTGATTACCAAAAGTTGAATGCGGCCACTCTAAAGGACCATTTCCCAATCCCCTTCATTGATCAAATGTTAGAGAGACTTGCGGGGCATTCGTACTATTGTTTTCTTGACGGTTATTCCGGGTTTTTTCAAATACCCATTCACCCGGAATACCAAGAGAAAACAACTTTTACATGCCCCCAAGGTGTGTATGCTTACTGGAGGATGCCATTCGGGTTGTGTAATGCACCCGGCACCTTTCAAAGGTGCATGATGGCTATCTTTGCCGATTTTCTAGAGAAGAGTATGGAGGTTTTCATGGATGATTTTAGTGTCTTTGGTGATTCTTTTGACCTAGGGCTTTCTAATCTTGAAAATGTGTTGAAAAGATGTGAGGAGCACAACCTTGTCCTCAATTGGGAAAAGTGTCATTTCATGGTAGAGGAGGGGATTGTGCTTGGTCACATAGTGTCCAAGAGGGGGATAGAAGTCGATGGTGCAAAAGTGGCGGTCATTGAGAACTTGTCACCCCCCACCAATGTGAAAGGGGTGAGGAGTTTTCTTGGGCATGCCGGCTTTTACCAGCGTTTTATTAAGGATTTTTCAAAAATTTGCCAAGCCATTGACTTCTCTTCTTCTCAAGGATGCTCCCTTTTTGTTTACTAATGATTGTCTTGAAGCCTTTTCTAGGATCAAAGAAGCACTTGTGACGGCTCCTATTATTCGTGCTCCGGATTGGGGATTGCCTTTTGAGATCATGTGTGACGCGTCCGATTTCGCGGTAAGAGCGGTCCTAGATCAAGTTGTGGATAGGAAACACCACGTGATATACTATTCAAGCAAGACTCTTGATCAAACTCAAGCGAAATATTCCACGACCGAAAAGGAGATGTTGGCAATCGTGCATGCCATTGAGAAGTTTAGACAATATCTCATGGGATCTAAAGTGGTGGTGTACACCGATAACACCGCTTTGAGGCAATTAATGTTGAAGAAGGATGCCAAGCCAAGGCTCTTGAGATGGGTCCTTTTACTCCAAGAATTTGATCTAGAGATAAGAGACAAGTCGGGGTCGGAGAATGTAGTTGCGGACCACTTGTCTAGATTGACTTTTGAAGATCATGGTTTGCATGATAGGGATGGCCCGTTCAATGAATGGTTGCGTGAGGATAGCTTGATGGCAATAGGCAATAAGTTGCCTTGGTTTGCGGATCTTGCCAATTATCTTGTTAATGGCTTTATCCCGGAGGAGTTGGAGGCAAGGGATAGGAGAAAGTTGAAAGTGGATGCTAAAAGATATTTTTGGGATGATCCTTACCTTTTCAATAAGTGTGGGGATGGACTCTTGAGGAGATACGTGTCCAAGGAAGAGGGGCTTGAAATTGTGGATCGGCTTCATAACTCCGCCTATGGAGGGCACTTAGCGGCTTCACGAACTATAGCCAAGGTTCTCCAAGGAGGGTTCTTTTGGCCTTCTATGTTTAAAGACATTCACGATGTAGTTAGATCTTGTGACGCTTGTCAAAGGTCGGGTAACATCGGTAAAAGGAATGAGATGCCCCTAAAAACCATCTTGGAGATTGAGTTGTTTGATTGTTGGGGGATTGACTTTATGGGACCTTTCCCCAATTCATGCGGGAATGAATACATCTTGGAGCCGTGGACTATGTCTCAAAATGGATAGAAGCGGTTGCCTCCCCCACCAATGACTCCAAGGTAGTGGTAAAGCTCTTCAAGACCATAATCTTTCCCCGTTTCGGTGTACCCCGAATTGTGATTAGTGATGGAGGTTCTCACTTCCGAAAACATACATTCAAAGCCCTTCTAGCCTCTTATGGAGTGACCCACAAGGTAGCACTTGCCTACCACCCTCAAACTAGTGGGCAAGTGGAGGTTTCAAATCGTCAAATCAAGGCTATTTTGGAGAAGGTGGTACAAAAGAACCGGAAAGATTGGTCCCAAAAGTTGAATGATGTGCTATGGGCTTTGAGGACAGCTTACAAGACGCCTATAGGAATCCCTACAAGCTTTTGTACGGGAAAGCATGCCACCTACCGGTGGAGCTTGAGCACAAGGCTTGGTGGGCCTTGAAGGAGATGAACTTCGACTTAGATATGGCCGGGGAGAAAAGATTCTTGCAAATGAGTGAGCTTGAGGAGCGTAGATATGAGGCTTATGAGAGTTCAAAACTCTATAAGGAGCAAACGAAGAAGTGGCATGATGCCAAGTTAATGAAGAAGAATGTGAGCATAGGAGACCTTGTTCTCCTTTTCAATTCAAGAGTCAAGAATTTTCCGGGAAAACTTAGATCACGATGGTCCGGGCCCTTCAAAGTAATGGATATTTCACCTCATGGGGCCTTTGAACTTTGGAGTGAAGGCGGTGGCACCTTCAAAGTCAACGGATATCGGATAAAGCGTTATTACCAAGGAGATTCCAAAGGTACCGTAGAAGTTATTGACCTCGGGGACCCACTCCCCGAGGAGGATTCATTTCAAGGAAGTTTGTTCATGAAAGGTTTGGTGGAGTCACTTAACAACCACCATTTGTAAGTATTAGTTTCCTTTCGTTCATCTAGTTTGCATGTTAGTTTCTTTGTTAGTTCCGTTATTAGTTTAATTTTTAGCTTGCATGAGAGATTTGGATATGTTGGTTGCTTGTTTGTGGTTATTTCTTGAGTATAGTCGGAGGATAGTAGGCAAAACCATTGTTGGCAAAGTCGATTTTTAAGTTCAAGTAAATTATTTTTCGAAATTGTGTACATGTACTCCCAGCCGGCCTACCGGCCGACGGTCCCATACCGGCTGGGAGGACCTGGACACATTTCTGTTTTTGATGGTTTATTTGGACATATTTCAGATTTTGCATCCCCAGCCTGCACCTAACCGGCAGCCGGTCAGCCGGCTCAGAGACATATTTCTTGTTCAAAAATCGAAAATTCAAAGAAGCTTGATTCCCAGCCGGTAGGCCGGCAGCCGGTAGGCCGGCAGCCGGTCCACCGGCTGAGAATCGTGGATGGTGAACCAAATTCGAAGAAAAAGGAAGGAGAAGGATCCCCAGCCGGTCGGCCGGCAGCCGGTCCGCCGGCTGGGAGTTTTTGTAAGTTGAGAAAGTTGAAGACGAGAAGTGGAAGGAGGACTTGAAGACCAGTTTTTGAGCCGGTCCGCCAGCTCAGAAACAAATGCCTTAGAAAAAAATTTCGCAAAAATCAAAAAAGCAAACCCTAACTCTCAGCCGGTCGGCCGGCGGCCGGTCCCAAACCGGCTGAGAGTGCTCTGTCTGCAAAAATAAAAACTTCTCTTCATTTCTTCTTCTTTCTTCCTTATTTCCTCATTTCTCTTCATTTCTTCTTCTTTCTTCCTTATTTCCTCCTCTCCCTCTCATCCCTTAACTTCAAAAACCCATCAAAACTCTCCCAAATCAAAACCCCCTTAACTCCCTCATCACCTAACCTCAAAATAACCATGTCAGGAAGAACGGAAAGGAGATCGAAATCAAGGCATGACCCGAGTGTGGAGCAAGAAGTGCAGAATGTGATGGATAGTAGCAACATTGGTCCGGATCCTTGCTTTCCCGGCCTCCAATTTGCTACCATACAACAGAAAGGTAATTTCAGTTACTTTAAACATCGCCCCCTTCATCCGTCTAGGTTCATTGATAGGGCAGGTTTTAGGGAAATTGGGATTGAGAAAATTACTGCGGATTTGTTTGATGGTTTGGGGATGAAGACATTGTATGAAACCAGACCGGTTCACACTTCCCCTAGGTTGACTTGGGAATTTTTGAGTTCCTTGGTAGTTACTAAAAACCGGTCTTTGGGAAAGGTTGTCTTTTTGGAATTTCGATTAATGAATAAGGAACACCGTCTCACCTTAGAAAATTTTGCATTGATTTTTGGGCTCAACGGAAAATTGCCCATTAAGCCTCCGGAGGGCTTTGATACCGAGGCTATTTGGACCGCCATAACCGGGTTAGTAAGTGATAGAACTAAGAAGAAACCGGCTAATAGGGTGCATTTGGCACCGATTAGGATTTGGCATAGGTTCATGGGGTGGACCGTCTTCTCTAGGGATGAGCCTCACAACTTTACCACCACGGAGCTCGATATTTTGGGGTGTTATTTGATTGATCGGCCGAAACTCAATATTGCTCACCACATGGCGCTTCACTTGAGTAGGTTGGCATCCCAACCTCAGCTTACTACCCCCATATGTGTTGGGAGGATGGTCACTTTGATTGCCAACGACCTTTGTCACAGGCATTTTACAGTGGACTTCATTCAGGGTGAGAACGTGTTATCTCGCCGGTACATACAGGAGGCTTTGGGGTGGATAAAGTATAACCCCAACGATCGTAATGAGTATTGGCAGTTTCGCGTGGATAATAAGTTCAGGAATTCGGTGCCCTTGCCAAACACCGAGAGGATGAGAGTTGTGTCAGGGAAGCCCTCATACCTCCTTGATATTGAGGTGGACCCCGATGAGCTCCCTCCCGATCAGCGTGCTCCGAGAGTATATGCCCGAGATAGGACGGGTACCACCACATCTGACCTTCCGTTTGAGTAGTTTCAGCAGCCCTCCGTTACCATGCCCCCTTTCCAGAGTGGTCCTTCATACTTTCAGGGATCTACCTCCGGCTCCGGTCCATCTACTCAGTCTTTCACCATGCCTCAGGACCTCGTTGACTTTATGGCCCGGGTTGATTTGGGTATGAAGAAGGCGGCAGACCTTGCAGACGAGCGCCAAGCATTGGCGGATGAGCGGTATAGGGATTTGAGTTATAGGCTTGATTACATATACCACGATCAGGCCTATGGGCAATTCCCCAGCTATGACCATTCTGTCCACCAGGGACTTCATCATGAGGACGGTGGTCGCCCATCTTACTACATGCCTCCCGAGAAGGGATATGTGCCTCCAGAGGGGCGTTTTTTCGGGGAGATCAATTTTATTCCGGGTTATTTCTCTAACCCGATCTTTCCCCCCAACTTCCTTGGGGACGTGGACTCGGCACCCCTCCCTCAAGGGCACCCTTCTCCCCATGGCATGTTTGGTGATCCGGGAGCTAGTGGCTCGCATGCCTCCCCCTTCCGCGATTTCGTGAGCAACCTGGGCGACTACATGGTAGTAGATGAGGGCAATGGAGAAGGAGATGTGAGCGGTACTGGAGGTGATGGAGATGATGATGATGGTGATGAGTGACCACCTTTGGAGGTGGTAGGTGATGGCTATGCTCCCCCTTGAAAAATCCAAAACAAGTAACTCCCTTAATCCAAATTTCACTTTAGTTTGCATTTTCCTTTCTAGCATGCATTTAGAGTAGTTAGTTTAGTTTAGTTAGTTTGTTTTAGTTTTCAATTTATCATTT
This sequence comes from Silene conica, assembly GCA_029255685.2. Classification (NCBI taxonomy): domain Eukaryota; kingdom Viridiplantae; phylum Streptophyta; class Magnoliopsida; order Caryophyllales; family Caryophyllaceae; genus Silene; species Silene conica. Next base: position 28,194,346 of record CM055314.2, on the reverse strand, counting down.
CATATCATTAGTTTAGTTGCATATAGTTGCATTCATTTAGAAGCATTAGATTTACATTTTGTATCATATTGTCACATATAGTTTGCATACATGTAGATTAGAGCATTTAGTTTGCATTTAGTTTAGTTTTTAGTTTTTCATTTCTTTTGTTTCTTTTTGTTTTTATTGTTTTCATAAAAATCCAAAATCCAAAAAAATTGAAAAACCAAAAACTTTCAAAAACATGTTCTTTATTTTCCGGTTTTCCTCCTCACATTATGTACATAAATAAGTGTGGGGAGGAATAACCGCTTATTTCAAAAATACAAAAACAAGTTTTTATTTTCTCAAAAATTTCAAAAAAGCCAAAAACATGTTGTTTTCGTTCTTTTTTCTTCATTTCCCCCCTTGCACTTTATTCCATTGAGGACAATGAAAATCTTAAGTGTGGGGAGGGAAAATATCCACTTTGTGAATATTTATTTGCTTTTGTAATTATGAAAAAAACTTCAAAAATACCAAAAAAAAATCGAAAAATTTCAAAAATTTCAAAAAAAAATATGTTCTTTCTTTCTTTTGTTTTTGTTCTTTGCTTGTTTTGTATATATATGTTTGTTGGACTAACAAGTGGCAGATGCGACGGCAACCCAATGCATTAGGAGGATGAAGATGCTTGGTATACTCTTTCCTACTTGTAATACTCCGTAAGTTATCGTATTTTATTTTAATATTTTATAAGTATGTAATCGTGTTTATAATATTTGAACATTTAATATTCGATTATTATCGAATATGTGTTTATTATAGTTAATAGCTTAATGTCGGGTTTGAGTTTTAAGTTCACGTTTGCGGCCTCGTTCTGTGTGCAACTAAGAGAATACGAATTTGTAGTAAAACCGTGTCTAAGTGATGGCTATGGGCCTCAGCCGCGTGCATCACCTACAGCCCACCATCTCGACTTAATACACATAACACAACACCTCACAAAAACTCAGGCAGCCGTCTTATATTAACAAACCACAAACCCTAGTCTGACCTAATCGACACTCTTACAATCTCACAAACCTGCTGCCGTCATATTTGAGAACGTCGGGAAAGCCTTTACACGGTGGTTAGAGGGTGCTAGGGTGGTTCGAATTCCCAAGAAAGTGAGTATGTTCATCACAGTTTCCGTTATTTTTGTTATTTCTTTCATTTCGATTCCTTGATTTTAATCATATATCTTGGTTATAGCTTCTGTTTCTTGTATGATTTTGATCTACGATGTTAGTAGTTGTTTTATGACCGCCGTCGTGCCACCATGGACCGTCTATAACCACCAGCCACGACCGATTTTGCAGCCTGCGACAGTCTCTTTTTCTTTTGTTTCGAAACCGAGTTTCAGCGCATAGGTTTTGTATTTGGATTCGAATGAGTCTCTGCGTATGGTTGTTATGGGTGTTTGGGTTTTGAAAAATGGGGTAGTAAGGAGGTTCGCTTGGGGGTTGTCACGGTGGTATAGGGTTGTTGTGGTTGTCGTTACAGTAGGTTCTAGTTGGGGTCCTGTCGCGTGAAATAAGAGGAGAGCTGCAGATGGGGTTTTTGTTTTGGTCGCTGTTGACGGTTGTGGCGGTGTTAACGGCCGCTACTGACCTCCCTGGAACCACCGTGGCTCAAAGGCGAGCATGGTGGTGTCACAGATGGAGTCAGTAGTGGTGGTTGGTGCTGAAAGCGGTGTTAGTCGGGGCTGGGCACGGGTTTTTTTCGCCAGGCTGTACTTTGGGGGCTGCCGAGTTGTAGCGTTTTGTTAGGGTAGTTTTCCTTGTTGTTTTGTTAATATTATAGTTAATATTGTGTATGTATTATCATTATTATTAGCATCCCTAATAAGTTTAGTTGCATAATTAGTATTAAGGTAAGGAAAAGTGTATGATAATATGTATTTATATTATTCTTATTACAAATTACTAGTATTGGTATAATTATGGTGGTTGTTAATTGTATGGTTTAATATTATTATTATTATTCTTATTAATATTATTGTTATTATTATTGTTATCAATATTCTTATTAGTGATATTATTCTTAATCCGAATATTATTATTGGTTAGATTATCATTGTTTAATACTATATATTATTATTGGTCGTGGTTATTGCTTCGTGTTAATTAAAGTTATTAGTCGGGAATTAGTGAGTCATGGGAGTTTCTATTTTGGAAAAGTTTCTATTTTTGGAAACTTTCCACTTATGGAAGGTTTCTATTTATAGTAAGTATGGGTTGTTTATGGGGCTCAGGAAGTTATTAATTCGTTACGAATACATGTTTAGGTAGCGGTTTCGCGTGGAACATTTCTAGCGAGCTTTGGATTTGACTGCGCTTCTACAAGTCGAGGTAGGGGAACTACTGGTATATAATGATGTGTAATCTGTTCTTATTTGATATCAAGCATGTTTGTTATTTATTACCATGTGATCGTTATATTGTGTTATTTATATCATTATGTGATACACTTCGAGGTGATGAGATAATGGGTCTTGTGATTGGTGCGGAGTTTATATGGTGTTGGATCGGTGCGGAGTATATTTGGCGTTGGATCGGTGCGGAGTTTATTTGGCGTTGGATCGGTGCGGAGTTTATATGGTGTTGGATCGGTGCGGAGTTTATATGGTGTTGGATCGGTGCGGAGTTTATTTGGCGTTGGATCGGTGCGGAGTTTATTATATTGTTGGTATATTTATTTCTTTTTCCCTACTCAACCCCGTGGTTGACCCTGTGTATTCGTGATCACCTGTGATGAACCAATTTATTGGGGAGCAGATTGACAGGTGGCTGAGACTAAGGGGGAGCTATGGGAGATAGAGCTTGGATCCGGACCAGACTAGAGTCTAGATCACCTTAGTCAGTTTAGCAAGAGTTGTACTTTCCTTATTTTTGTTAAGACTTTCGGATACAGTTGTAAGAACATGTTATGAGTTTAATTTTTAATTAAAGTACTGTTTATCTTTCCTTTGTATCTACTGCCTCGGGAAACCAAGATGGTAACACCTTTATTTATCTGAGGAGTCCTAGTACAGGTCCTTAAATAAATGGGGGTGTTACAAAGTGGTATCAGAGCCTTTACACGGTGGTTAGAGGGTGCTAGGGTGGTTCGAATTCCCAAGAAAGTGAGTATGTTCATCACAGTTTCCGTTATTTTTGTTATTTCTTTCATTTCGATTCCTTGAATTTAATCATATATCTTGGTTATAGCTTCTGTTTCTTGTATGATTTTGATCTACGATGTTAGTAGTTGTTTTATGACCGCCGTCGTGCCACCATGGACCGTCTATAACCACCAGCCACGACCGATTTTGCAGCCTGCGACAGTCTCTTTTTCTTTTGTTTCGAAACCGAGTTTCAGCGCATAGGTTTTGTATTTGGATTCGAATGAGTCTCTGCGTATGGTTGTTATGGGTGTTTGGGTTTTGAGAAATGGGGTAGTAAGGAGGTTCGCTTGGGGGTTGTCACGGTGGTATAGGGTTGTTGTGGTTGTCGTTACAGTAGGTTCTAGTTGGGGTCCTGTCGCGTGAAATAAGAGGAGAGCTGCAGATGGGGTTTTTGTTTTGGTCGCTGTTGACGGTTGTGGCGGTGTTAACGGCCGCTACTGACCTCCCTGGAACCACCGTGGCTCAAAGGCGAGCATGGTGGTGTCACAGATGGAGTCAGTAGTGGTGGTTGGTGCTGAAAGCGGTGTTAGTCGGGGCTGGGCACGGGTTTTTTTCGTCAGGCTGTACTTTGGGGGCTGCCGAGTTGTAGCGTTTTGTTAGGGTAGTTTTCCTTGTTGTTTTGTTAATATTATAGTTAATATTGTGTATGTATTATCATTATTATTAGCATCCCTAATAAGTTTAGTTGCATAATTAGTATTAAGGTAAGGAAAAGTGTATGATAATATGTATTTATATTATTCTTATTACAAATTACTAGTATTGGTATAATTATGGTGGTTGTTAATTGTATGGTTTAATATTATTATTATTATTCTTACTAATATTATTGTTATTATTATTGTTATCAATATTCTTATTAGTGATATTATTCTTAATCCTAATATTATTATTGGTTAGATTATCATTGTTTAATACTATATATTATTATTGGTCGTGGTTATTGCTTCGTGTTAATTAAAGTTATGAGTCGGGAATTAGTGAGTCATGGGAGTTTCTATTTTGGAAAAGTTTCTATTTTTGGAAACTCTCCACTTATGGAAGGTTTCTATTTATAGTAAGTATGGGTTGTTTATGGGGCTCAGGAAGTTATTAATTCGTTACGAATACATGTTTAGGTAGCGGTTTCGCGTGGAACATTTCTAGCGAGCTTTGGATTTGACTGCGCTTCTGCAAGTCGAGGTAGGGGAACTACTGGTATATAATGATGTGTAATCTGTTCTTATTTGATATCAAGCATGTTTGTTATTTATTACCATGTGATCGTTATATTGTGTTATTTATATCATTATGTGATACACTTCGAGGTGATGAGATAATGGGTCTTGTGATTGGTGCGGAGTTTATATGGTGTTGGATCGGTGCGGAGTATATTTGGCGTTGGATCGGTGCGGAGTTTATTTGGCGTTGGATCGGTGCGGAGTTTATATGGTGTTGGATCGGTGCGGAGTTTATATGGTGTTGGATCGGTGCGGAGTTTATTTGGCGTTGGATCGGTGCGGAGTTTATTATATTGTTGGTATATTTATTTCTTTTTCCCTACTCAACCCCGTGGTTGACCCTGTGTATTCGTGATCACCTGTGATGAACCAATTTATTGGGGAGCAGATTGACAGGTGGCTGAGACTAAGGGGGAGCTATGGGAGATAGAGCTTGGATCCGGACCAGACTAGAGTCTAGATCACCTTAGTCAGTTTAGCAAGAGTTGTACTTTCCTTATTTTTGTTAAGACTTTCGGATACAGTTGTAAGAACATGTTATGAGTTTAATTTTTAATTAAAGTACTGTTTATCTTTCCTTTGTATCTACTGCCTCGGGAAACCGAGATGGTAACACCTTTATTTATCTGAGGAGTCCTAGTACAGGTCCTTAAATAAATGGGGGTGTTACAAAGTGGTATCAGAGCCTTTACACGGTGGTTAGAGGGTGCTAGGGTGGTTCGAATTCCCTAGAAAGTGAGTATGTTCATCACAGTTTCCGTTATTTTTGTTATTTCTTTCATTTCGATTCCTTGAATTTAATCATATATCTTGGTTATAGCTTCTGTTTCTTGTATGATTTTGATCTATGATGTTAGTAGTTGTTTTATGACCGCCGTCGTGCCACCATGGACCGTCTATAACCACCAGCCACGACCGATTTTGCAGCCTGCGACAGTCTCTTTTTCTTTTGTTTCGAAACCGAGTTTCAGCGCATAGGTTTTGTATTTGGATTCGAATGAGTCTCTGCGTATGGTTGTTATGGGTGTTTGGGTTTTGAGAAATGGGGTAGTAAGGAGGTTCGCTTGGGGGTTGTCACGGTGGTATAGGGTTGTTGTGGTTGTCGTTACAGTAGGTTCTAGTTGGGGTCCTGTCGCGTGAAATAAGAGGAGAGCTGCAGATGGGGTTTTTGTTTTGGTCGCTGTTGACGGTTGTGGCGGTGTTAACGGCCGCTACTGACCTCCCTGGAACCACCGTGGCTCAAAGGCGAGCATGGTGGTGTCACAGATGGAGTCAGTAGTGGTGGTTGGTGCTGAAAGCGGTGTTAGTCGGGGCTGGGCACGGGTTTTTTTCGTCAGGCTGTACTTTGGGGGCTGCCGAGTTGTAGCGTTTTGTTAGGGTAGTTTTCCTTGTTGTTTTGTTAATATTATAGTTAATATTGTGTATGTATTATCATTATTATTAGCATCCCTAATAAGTTTAGTTGCATAATTAGTATTAAGGTAAGGAAAAGTGTATGATAATATGTATTTATATTATTCTTATTACAAATTACTAGTATTGGTATAATTATGGTGGTTGTTAATTGTATGGTTTAATATTATTATTATTATTCTTACTAATATTATTGTTATTATTATTGTTATCAATATTCTTATTAGTGATATTATTCTTAATCCTAATATTATTATTGGTTAGATTATCATTGTTTAATACTATATATTATTATTGGTCGTGGTTATTGCTTCGTGTTAATTAAAGTTATGAGTCGGGAATTAGTGAGTCATGGGAGTTTCTATTTTGGAAAAGTTTCTATTTTTGGAAACTCTCCACTTATGGAAGGTTTCTATTTATAGTAAGTATGGGTTGTTTATGGGGCTCAGGAAGTTATTAATTCGTTACGAATACATGTTTAGGTAGCGGTTTCGCGTGGAACATTTCTAGCGAGCTTTGGATTTGACTGCGCTTCTGCAAGTCGAGGTAGGGGAACTACTGGTATATAATGATGTGTAATCTGTTCTTATTTGATATCAAGCATGTTTGTTATTTATTACCATGTGATCGTTATATTGTGTTATTTATATCATTATGTGATACACTTCGAGGTGATGAGATAATGGGTCTTGTGATTGGTGCGGAGTTTATATGGTGTTGGATCGGTGCGGAGTATATTTGGCGTTGGATCGGTGCGGAGTTTATTTGGCGTTGGATCGGTGCGGAGTTTATATGGTGTTGGATCGGTGCGGAGTTTATATGGTGTTGGATCGGTGCGGAGTTTATTTGGCGTTGGATCGGTGCGGAGTTTATTATATTGTTGGTATATTTATTTCTTTTTCCCTACTCAACCCCGTGGTTGACCCTGTGTATTCGTGATCACCTGTGATGAACCAATTTATTGGGGAGCAGATTGACAGGTGGCTGAGACTAAGGGGGAGCTATGGGAGATAGAGCTTGGATCCGGACTAGACTAGAGTCTAGATCACCTTAGTCAGTTTAGCAAGAGTTGTACTTTCCTTATTTTTGTTAAGACTTTCGGATACAGTTGTAAGAACATGTTATGAGTTTAATTTTTAATTAAAGTACTGTTTATCTTTCCTTTGTATCTACTGCCTCGGGAAACCGAGATGGTAACACCTTTATTTATCTGAGGAGTCCTAGTACAGGTCCTTAAATAAATGGGGGTGTTACAAAGTGGTATCAGAGCCTTTACACGGTGGTTAGAGGGTGCTAGGGTGGTTCGAATTCCCAAGAAAGTGAGTATGTTCATCACAGTTTCCGTTTTTTTTGTTATTTCTTTCATTTCGATTCCTTGATTTTAATCATATATCTTGGTTATAGCTTCTGTTTCTTGTATGATTTTGATCTACGATTTTAGTAGTTGTTTTATGACCGCCGTCGTGCCACCATGGACCGTCTATAACCACCAGCCACGACCGATTTTGCAGCCTGCGACAGTCTCTTTTTCTTTTGTTTCGAAACCGAGTTTCAGCGCATAGGTTTTGTATTTGGATTCGAATGAGTCTCTGCGTATGGTTGTTATGGGTGTTTGGGTTTTGAGAAATGGGGTAGTAAGGAGGTTCGCTTGGGGGTTATCACGGTGGTATAGGGTTGTTGTGGTTGTCGTTACAGTAGATTCTAGTTGGGGTCCTGTCGCGTGAAATAAGAGGAGAGCTGCAGATGGGGTTTTTGTTTTGGTCGCTGTTGACGGTTGTGGCGGTGTTAACGGCCGCTACTGACCTCCCTGGAACCACCGTGGCTCAAAGGCGAGCATGGTGGTGTCACAGATGGAGTCAGTAGTGGTGGTTGGTGCTGAAAGCGGTGTTAGTCGGGGCTGGGCACGGGTTTTTTTCGTCAGGCTGTACTTTGGGGGCTGCCGAGTTGTAGCGTTTTGTTAGGGTAGTTTTCCTTGTTGTTTTGTTAATATTATAGTTAATATTCTGTATGTATTATCATTATTATTAGCATCCCTAATAAGTTTAGTTGCATAATTAGTATTAAGGTAAGGAAAAGTGTATGATAATATGTATTTATATTATTCTTATTACAAATTACTAGTATTGGTATAATTATGGTGGTTGTTAATTGTATGGTTTAATATTATTATTATTATTCTTATTAATATTATTGTTATTATTATTGTTATCAATATTCTTATTAGTGATATTATTCTTAATCCTAATATTATTATTGGTTAGATTATCATTGTTTAATACTATATATTATTATTGGTCGTGGTTATTGCTTCGTGTTAATTAAAGTTATGAGTCGGGAATTAGTGAGTCATGGGAGTTTCTATTTTGGAAAAGTTTCTATTTTTGGAAACTCTCCACTTATGGAAGGTTTCTATTTATAGTAAGTATGGGTTGTTTATGGGGCTCAGGAAGTTATTAATTCGTTACGAATACATGTTTAGGTAGCGGTTTCGCGTGGAACATTTCTAGCGAGCTTTGGATTTGACTGCGCTTCTGCAAGTCGAGGTAGGGGAACTACTGGTATATAATGATGTGTAATCTGTTCTTATTTGATATCAAGCATGTTTGTTATTTATTACCATGTGATCGTTATATTGTGTTATTTATATCATTATGTGATACACTTCGAGGTGATGAGATAATGGGTCTTGTGATTGGTGCGGAGTTTATATGGTGTTTGATCGGTGCGGAGTATATTTGGCGTTGGATCGGTGCGGAGTTTATTTGGCGTTGGATCGGTGCGGAGTTTATATGGTGTTGGATCGGTGCGGAGTTTATATGGTGTTGGATCGGTGCGGAGTTTATTTGGCGTTGGATCGGTGCGGAGTTTATTATATTGTTGGTATATTTATTTCTTTTTCCCTACTCAACCCCGTGGTTGACCCTGTGTATTCGTGATCACCTGTGATGAACCAATTTATTGGGGAGCAGATTGACAGGTGGCTGAGACTAAGGGGGAGCTATGGGAGATAGAGCTTGGATCCGGACCAGACTAGAGTCTAGATCACCTTAGTCAGTTTAGCAAGAGTTGTACTTTCCTTATTTTTGTTAAGACTTTCGGATACAGTTGTAAGAACATGTTATGAGTTTAATTTTTAATTAAAGTACTGTTTATCTTTCCTTTGTATCTACTGCCTCGGGAAACCGAGATGGTAACACCTTTATTTATCTGAGGAGTCCTAGTACAGGTCCTTAAATAAATGGGGGTGTTACAAAGTGGTATCAGAGCCTTTACACGGTGGTTAGAGGGTGCTAGGGTGGTTCGAATTCCCAAGAAAGTGAGTATGTTCATCACAGTTTCCGTTTTTTTTGTTATTTCTTTCATTTCGATTCCTTGATTTTAATCATATATCTTGGTTATAGCTTCTGTTTCTTGTATGATTTTGATATACGATTTTAGTAGTTGTTTTATGACCGCCGTCGTGCCACCATGGACCGTCTATAACCACCAGCCACGACCGATTTTGCAGCCTGCGACAGTCTCTTTTTCTTTTGTTTCGAAACCGAGTTTCAGCGCATAGGTTTTGTATTTGGATTCGAATGAGTCTCTGCGTATGGTTGTTATGGGTGTTTGGGTTTTGAGAAATGGGGTAGTAAGGAGGTTCGCTTGGGGGTTGTCACGGTGGTATAGGGTTGTTGTGGTTGTCGTTACAGTAGATTCTAGTTGGGGTCCTGTCGCGTGAAATAAGAGGAGAGCTGCAGATGGGGTTTTTGTTTTGGTCGCTGTTGACGGTTGTGGCGGTGTTAACGGCCGCTACTGACCTCCCTGGAACCACCGTGGCTCAAAGGCGAGCATGGTGGTGTCACAGATGGAGTCAGTAGTGGTGGTTGGTGCTGAAAGCGGTGTTAGTCGGGGCTGGGCACGGGTTTTTTTCGTCAGGCTGTACTTTGGGGGCTGCCGAGTTGTAGCGTTTTGTTAGGGTAGTTTTCCTTGTTGTTTTGTTAATATTATAGTTAATATTCTGTATGTATTATCATTATTATTAGCATCCCTAATAAGTTTAGTTGCATAATTAGTATTAAGGTAAGGAAAAGTGTATGATAATATGTATTTATATTATTCTTATTACAAATTACTAGTATTGGTATAATTATGGTGGTTGTTAATTGTATGGTTTAATATTATTATTATTATTCTTATTAATATTATTGTTATTATTATTGTTATCAATATTCTTATTAGTGATATTATTCTTAATCCTAATATTATTATTGGTTAGATTATCATTGTTTAATACTATATATTATTATTGGTCGTGGTTATTGCTTCGTGTTAATTAAAGTTATGAGTCGGGAATTAGTGAGTCATGGGAGTTTCTATTTTGGAAAAGTTTCTATTTTTGGAAACTCTCCACTTATGGAAGGTTTCTATTTATAGTAAGTATGGGTTGTTTATGGGGCTCAGGAAGTTATTAATTCGTTACGAATACATGTTTAGGTAGCGGTTTCGCGTGGAACATTTCTAGCGAGCTTTGGATTTGACTGCGCTTCTGCAAGTCGAGGTAGGGGAACTACTGGTATATAATGATGTATAATCTGTTCTTATTTGATATCAAGCATGTTTGTTATTTATTACCATGTGATCGTTATATTGTGTTATTTATATCATTATGTGATACACTTCGAGGTGATGAGATAATGGGTCTTGTGATTGGTGCGGAGTTTATATGGTGTTGGATCGGTGCGGAGTATATTAGGCGTTGGATCGGTGCGGAGTTTATTTCGCGTTGGATCGGTGCGGAGTTTATATGGTGTTGGATCGGTGCGGAGTTTATATGGTGTTGGATCGGTGCGGAGTTTATTTGGCGTTGGATCGGTGCGGAGTTTATTATATTGTTGGTATATTTATTTCTTTTTCCCTACTCAACCTCGTGGTTGACTCTGTGTATTCGTGATCACCTATGATGAACCAATTTATTGGGGAGCAGATTGACAGGTGGCTGAGACTAAGGGGGAGCTATGGGAGATAGAGCTTGGATCCGGACCAGACTAGAGTCTAGATCACCTTAGTCAGTTTAGCAAGAGTTGTACTTTCCTTATTTTTGTTAAGACTTTCGGATACAGTTGTAAGAACATGTTATGAGTTTAATTTTTAATTAAAGTACTGTTTATCTTTCCTTTGTATCTACTGCCTCGGGAAACCGAGATGGTAACACCTTTATTTATCTGAGGAGTCCTAGTACAGGTCCTTAAATAAATGGGGGTGTTACAAAGTGGTATCAGAGCCTTTACACGGTGGTTAGAGGGTGCTAGGGTGGTTCGAATTCCCAAGAAAGTGAGTATGTTCATCACAGTTTCCGTTTTTTTTGTTATTTCTTTCATTTCGATTCCTTGATTTTAATCATATATCTTGGTTATAGCTTCTGTTTCTTGTATGATTTTGATCTACGATGTTAGTAGTTGTTTTATGACCGCCGTCGTGCCACCATGGACCGTCTATAACCACCAGCCACGACCGATTTTGCAGCCTGCGACAGTCTCTTTTTCTTTTGTTTCGAAACCGAGTTTCAGCGCATAGGTTTTGTATTTGGATTCGAATGAGTCTCTGCGTATGGTTGTTATGGGTGTTTGGGTTTTGAGAAATGGGGTAGTAAGGAGGTTCGCTTGGGGGTTGTCACGGTGGTATAGGGTTGTTGTGGTTGTCGTTACAGTAGATTCTAGTTGGGGTCCTGTCGCGTGAAATAAGAGGAGAGCTGCAGATGGGGTTTTTGTTTTGGTCGCTGTTGACGGTTGTGGCGGTGTTAACGGCCGCTACTGACCTCCCTGGAACCACCGTGGCTCAAAGGCGAGCATGGTGGTGTCACAGATGGAGTCAGTAGTGGTGGTTGGTGCTGAAAGCGGTGTTAGTCGGGGCTGGGCACGGGTTTTTTTCGTCAGGCTGTACTTTGGGGGCTGCCGAGTTGTAGCGTTTTGTTAGGGTAGTTTTCCTTGTTGTTTTGTTAATATTATAGTTAATATTCTGTATGTATTATCATTATTATTAGCATCCCTAATAAGTTTAGTTGCATAATTAGTATTAAGGTAAGGAAAAGTGTATGATAATATGTATTTATATTATTCTTATTACAAATTACTAGTATTGGTATAATTATGGTGGTTGTTAATTGTATGGTTTAATATTATTATTATTATTCTTATTAATATTATTGTTATTATTATTGTTATCAATATTCTTATTAGTGATATTATTCTTAATCCTAATATTATTATTGGTTAGATTATCATTGTTTAATACTATATATTATTATTGGTCGTGGTTATTGCTTCGTGTTAATTAAAGTTATGAGTCGGGAATTAGTGAGTCATGGGAGTTTCTATTTTGGAAAAGTTTCTATTTTTGGAAACTCTCCACTTATGGAAGGTTTCTATTTATAGTAAGTATGGGTTGTTTATGGGGCTCAGGAAGTTATTAATTCGTTACGAATACATGTTTAGGTAGCGGTTTCGCGTGGAACATTTCTAGCGAGCTTTGGATTTGACTGCGCTTCTGCAAGTCGAGGTAGGGGAACTACTGGTATATAATGATGTGTAATCTGTTCTTATTTGATATCAAGCATGTTTGTTATTTATTACCATGTGATCGTTATATTGTGTTATTTATATCATTATGTGATACACTTCGAGGTGATGAGATAATGGGTCTTGTGATTGGTGCGGAGTTTATATGGTGTTGGATCGGTGCGGAGTATATTTGGCGTTGGATCGGTGCGGAGTTTATTTCGCGTTGGATCGGTGCGGAGTTTATATGGTGTTGGATCGGTGCGGAGTTTATATGGTGTTGGATTGGTGCGGAGTTTATTTGGCGTTGGATCGGTGCGGAGTTTATTATATTGTTGGTATATTTATTTCTTTTTCCCTACTCAACCTCGTGGTTGACCCTGTGTATTCGTGATCACCTATGATGAACCAATTTATTGGGGAGCAGATTGACAGGTGGCTGAGACTAAGGGGGAGCTATGGGAGATAGAGCTTGGATCCGGACCAGACTAGAGTCTAGATCACCTTAGTCAGTTTAGCAAGAGTTGTACTTTCCTTATTTTTGTTAAGACTTTCGGATACAGTTGTAAGAACATGTTATGAGTTTAATTTTTAATTAAAGTACTGTTTATCTTTCCTTTGTATCTACTGCCTCGGGAAACCGAGATGGTAACACCTTTATTTATCTGAGGAGTCCTAGTACAGGTCCTTAAATAAATGGGGGTGTTACAAAGTGGTATCAGAGCCTTTACACGGTGGTTAGAGGGTGCTAGGGTGGTTCGAATTCCCAAGAAAGTGAGTATGTTCATCACAGTTTCCGTTTTTTTTGTTATTTCTTTCATTTCGATTCCTTGATTTTAATCATATATCTTGGTTATAGCTTCTGTTTCTTGTATGATTTTGATCTACGATGTTAGTAGTTGTTTTATGACCGCCGTCGTGCCACCATGGACCGTCTATAACCACCAGCCACGACCGATTTTGCAGCCTGCGACAGTCTCTTTTTCTTTTGTTTCGAAACCGAGTTTCAGCGCATAGGTTTTGTATTTGGATTCGAATGAGTCTCTGCGTATGGTTGTTATGGGTGTTTGGGTTTTGAGAAATGGGGTAGTCAGGAGGTTCGCTTGGGGGTTGTCACGGTGGTATAGGGTTGTTGTGGTTGTCGTTACAGTAGGTTCTAGTTGGGGTCCTGTCGCGTGAAATAAGAGGAGAGCTGCAGATGGGGTTTTTGTTTTGGTCGCTGTTGACGGTTGTGGCGGTGTTAACGGCCGCTACTGACCTCCCTGGAACCACCGTGGCTCAAAGGCGAGCATGGTGGTGTCACAGATGGAGTCAGTAGTGGTGGTTGGTGCTGAAAGCGGTGTTAGTCGGGGCTGGGCACGGGTTTTTTTCGTCAGGCTGTACTTTGGGGGCTGCCGAGTTGTAGCGTTTTGTTAGGGTAGTTTTCCTTGTTGTTTTGTTAATATTATAGTTAATATTGTGTATGTATTATCATTATTATTAGCATCCCTAATAAGTTTAGTTGCATAATTAGTATTAAGGTAAGGAAAAGTGTATGATAATATGTATTTATATTATTCTTATTACAAATTACTAGTATTGGTATAATTATGGTGGTTGTTAATTGTATGGTTTAATATTATTATTATTATTCTTATTAATATTATTGTTATTATTATTGTTATCAATATTCTTATTAGTGATATTATTCTTAATCCTAATATTATTATTGGTTAGATTATCATGGTTTAATACTATATATTATTATTGGTCGTGGTTATTGCTTCGTGTTAATTAAAGTTATGAGTCGGGAATTAGTTGTTGGGGCTGGTGTCCTTGACAATTAAGTACAATGACTTATTAAATCTCTTTAAGGATCACAAGGGCATACTTCTGTATTATTACCAGTTGATCCACGTTTATCAATAACGGTTGGCTTGCTAGATAAGTTTGACGTTATTGTCATACGGATGGCGGTGATCAACTGGTCCCTATACGTCACACCTATAGGACACGTTTGAGAGATGTGAAGGTATGAAAATACAGTCACATTTTGCCGGATACGACTAAACAGTTAGTCAGAGGTATTGACTAATAAATTAGTCAATAAGATGTTGAGATTATTATTTAATACGGATTAAATAATTTTAGCTAATACGGATTACAAGATTAATTCGTAAATTAAATATAAACGGTTATATTTAATTAAATATTGTATTCGTGTATTAATATAAACAGTTATATTAATTTGGGTAATTATACAATATTGTATTTTATCAGACCATTATTAATATATCGACTGTATTAATATCTGATAACATGTTACGATTTATAATTATAAACCCGCGAATTATATTTAAGCAATTGGGTCGAATCACGCATTGGGATAAGGTAAGAGTGGAAAGCCCACTCCTACCCAAACCCCAATTCGGCCGAAACAACTACATAAGGAGGAGGAGTCTCCTTATGTCAGTTACTCTTGTTGCACTGTAAAATAATCTCAGGGTAAAATTAGGGTTTGAGAGCATTCTTCTCCCAAAACCTCAGATCTCACATCTAAAACCTCAAGGGCTCTCCCTATATTGCAAGGCAATTGGAGAGGATTTCTAGCACACGCGGCCACGTCTCAAACTAAGTCTTGGGTGCAAGTTATAGGAGGGAATTTGCATTAATTCCTGTTCTTAGGCCTTTTGCGCAAGGACTAAAGGTTGTACTTCTTTTCTCATGTTTTTAATCTTATGACGATATTCACAATTGCATATTTCATTATAATCCTGCAATTTTAGGGTGAATACGCGTTTTATTCCCCACAAGTGGTATCAGAGCCTTAGGCCATGAAAATTTTACAATTGTGTCTTTCATAAAATCAAAATTTGAGAAAACCGTGCAATCTGCCTAGGCACTCGATCGAGTCCCTGTTGCACTCGATCGAGTGCCCTCGTACCAGGCCCCGCGCGTGTGTTTTTGTGAGAAATTGATCTTGTTTTTCGATTATAATTTGCATATTGTTAATTAATCGATATTTTTAGCAATATGTGAATCTTTTGTTGTTGTTTATTTATGATTTACACGTTTTAAATCCAAGTTATAAACTCGTTTTAGATTTAAAAGTGCAGCGATTGCGTTTTAAAGAGTCACTCGATCGAGCCCTTGCTGCACTCGATCGAGTGACACTGGCACTCGATCGAGTGCCTCTGCTGCTCGGTCGAGTGCTCTTGTTTCGGGCTCCCTTTTTCGAAAATAACTTGTTTCTTATTTTCACATGGCTTAAAATAATATACTATATACGGAAATAGTGTATTGTTTAGTGAAACGGTTCACCCTCGTTTGATACATATTGTTTTAAAACAGTTTAAAATAATGGATTATATGTTTATTAAAATTGGTGATTAAAGCGGTATAATCACATAATTTTAATCTTAAAAGGTGGTTTGGTATAAATTTATTAATCATAATAACGGTATTATGTCATGTATAAATTTTATTTAGTTGATGCATTTTATTTATCGTCTTGTGAATGCCTTGAATGCTTTCAATAACGTATTTAATTTTTGCAAACGGTTGTAACTTAGTGTGGCCTTAGAAGATTGTGTTACCGTAATGATGGGACACGATCTTGCTTGTAATTATGAGATCTTGAATCTCCGTTTTGGGTTTTTGCCATGTAATTACTTTTGTATTTAAATTAGAATGTATCTAGGTTTACTCTTGTAATTTAAATTAGTAATTTTGTGAAGACCAAAGACAAGACGGAGACCGGATGCTCACTCCCGCTGCAAGGACCAAGATGGAACATCAAGACAAGCTTCTAGGATCCAACAGTGGATTCCAAGTTGTTTTATGTTTATTTTGGTAGGATAGGCCACACTAGGACTTTTATTTACGTTTATTGCATTTATCTTTACGCTTTCATCGATAATAGCTTGCATCATATTCCGCCTAAAAACCAAACCACCTATATCATGCCTGAAAACTGACTCATGTAGAGGTCACGCGTTAGTTTTCTGTGACAATACAGATGTCACATGTCAATTTAAAAGCCATCACTTTATTTAATTCATTCACGCAAATGCTAGTTTTTAGTTCACTTAAATATGGATAAATAAGAGTTGATGGGGTCTTCCTCGTATAACCAAAAATTGAGATTAGTCTTTATAAATCAGCCTCCCATGAATCCCTTCTTCGTCGGTAGGCATAATATGACCCCTTCTACGTCGGGTAAGTGGGAACAGATGATTTATTTTATCTCAACATCATGGTCACTCGATAATATTCCAGTGACTGAGATGGACTAATAGATAGGATTTACGGAAATCTATCGACCAAGAGTTCCAACGATTGGAATTAGCCAAACTGTGGGCTTATCAATATACGGAAATTGAGTCTTGGGATCGTTTATATAATTCTTGAGGGAGATCAATTATATAAATGCATGAGTCTACGAGTTTAAATTCAATTTAATATAGACTTAAATCACAACAATAAGTTGCTTATATGGTTTTGTTTTATCTTCTTTTCAGTGTAGAACACGTTCATTAAAACTGCTGTAAAACTAAAATGGCTGGTGAAGACCCAATGCCAAGTGCCAAGCTAGCACGTGAATCCTGGCTAAAAGCCTTCATGGACTCCATGAATCAGTCAACTAGACTGAGGAATGATGGGTCAAACTTCTCTGACTGGGAGGCAGCACTACGGAATGCTGCCATTGCTGACGGAAAGCTCAAGTTCTTAACTGAGCCCATTCCACCACACCCAGGAACTGGAGCTAGAGCCAACGAAATTCGCGCTCATAGCGATTTCGTTATGGAAGCGGGTGCGATAAAGAACGTACTCATCTATGCAATGGAATCCAATTTGCAAAGACGCTTCATAACCCATGGTGCAAACAAGATTTTCACCACGCTCACTAACGAATTCTCCAAGGCTCCGAGAATCGTTTCTTATGAGCATACCTGTCGCTTCTTTGAGGCGAAACTCCAGAAGGGCCAAGCTGTTAGCCCACATATTCTCAACATGATTGAGAATATCGAGAAACTGGAGTCCCTAAACTGCAAGATCAGTGAGAATATCATCGTTGATCGCATGCTTCATTCGCTTCATGATGGGTTCGCCCTCTTTAGGGCCAACTACTACATGAACGACATGAAGAAGACTCCTCATGAGCTCCACTCCCTTCTCGTACAGACTGAGAAGGATCTAAAGTTGAGTGGGAGTCTGAAGCAGGATGTTCTCATGATCTCAAGTAAGGGAAAAGGTAAAAGGAAGGCTAAAGCTCAGGGCGACCTAGCGGTAGGTAAGCCCAGGTTCAAGAAACCAGGATTTGCTAAGAGTGGGCCTGGTGAGTCGAGTAACTCACAAGGCAAGACAAAGAGCAAGGATACAAGCATGGAATGTCACCATTGCCACAAGACTGGGCATTGGAGGCGCTCATGCCCCGTGTATCGCGAGGACATTAAAGCAGGCCGTGTTACTCCTGTTGGTATGTCTTCTTCTTCTTTTATTCACATGATTGAGATTAACCATGCAAGTTGCGGAACTTGGGTACTTGATACTGGTTGTGGTTCTCATCTATGTAATCATGTGCAGGGCCTCCGAAACCAAGAACCCCTAATCAAGGGTGAGGTGGACCTGCGTGTCGGGAATGGAGCACGTGTGGTTGCAGTCTCGAAGGGAACATACGTAATCCAACTTCCAAGTGGATTCGAGTTATTTTTATATAACTGTTATTATGTTCCTAGTTTGTCCAAAAACATTATTTCAGTTTCTGCACTTGACAAACTCGGCTTTTCATTTGTAATAGAGAATAATAGCTGTATTTTCTCCTTACACAATATGATTTATGGCAAGGCAGTTTCCATGAATGGAATTTATGTTTTAGATCAAACCACCGAGATATTACATGTGAATAATAAAAGAATAAAGGTAGGTGACAAAGATCAAACTTACCTATGGCATTGTCGTATGGGACACATAAATGAGAAACGCGTAAAACAGCTCATACAGAATGGAGCTATTTCGCCCTTTGATTTCGAATCATATGGCACGTGTGAATCATGTCTCATCGGCAAGATGACTCGTATTTCCTTCAAAGGTGTTGGAATGCGCGCTGCCGACCTATTAGGACTCATACATACAGACGTATGTGGCCCTATGTCGATCAACGCACGAGAAGGCTATAGGTATTTCATCACTTTCACGGATGATTTGAGTAGATATGGCTATGTCTACTTGATGAAACACAAAAGTGAATCCTTTGACAAGTTCAAAGAATACCAGAATCGGGTACAGAACCAGCTGGGTAGAAAGATTAAAGCACTACGCTCGGATCGTGGTGGTGAGTATCTTTCACGCGAGTTTGATCAACACCTTAAAGACTGTGGGATCGTGCTACAGTTGACTCCACCTGGAACACCACAATTAAATGGTGTGTCCGAACGGAGAAATCGAACTTTACTTGATATGGTTCGATCCATGATGAGTCACACCGTTGTGCCTGATTCATTGTGGGGCTATGCTCTTATGTCGGCCGCTCTAATACTTAACCGAAGTCCGTCTAAAGCTGTTGACAAGACTCCATTCGAGTTATGGAAGGGAACGGTCCCCAACTTGTCCTTTATTCGGGTTTGGGGCTGCGAGGCTTATGTCAAGTGGAGACACGAGGATAAGCTCGGCCCGCGATCGGTCAAGACATACTTTATAGGCTATCCAAAGGGAACTTTTGGTCATTACTTCTACTCGCCTACCGAACAACGTGTTTTTGTTGCGGCTAGTGCGACGTTCTTAGAGAAAGAATTTCTCGAGAACAAGTCGAGTAATAGAACCTTCGAGTTATCGGAGGTTCAAGAACCAACTACCGAGCAACCATTGGAGGAAACAGTACCTTCAACCGAGGCTGCGGTAGATATCCCTGAGGAACCTAGGAGGTCAGGAAGAGTCTGTATTCCACCGGACAGATACATTGGTATAGTCGAGGAACACGATACAGATGACGTCTTACTCCTAGAGGGTAATGAACCCACAACCTATAAAGGTGCCATGACCAGTTCTGACTCAAAACTATGGCTAGAAGCCATGCAATCCGAGATGGACTCCATGTATGAGAACAACGTGTGGGATCTTGTGGACCTACCTGCAAAGGTACGTCCCCTTCAATGCAAATGGCTTTACAAGATAAAGCATGCCGTGGAAGGACAACAAGATATCCACAAGGCTAGACTAGTTGCTAAAGGTTTCACCCAAGTGCCAGGCTTGCACTACGATGAGATCTTTGCACCCGTAGTCATGCTACGTTCCATTCGGATTATCTTAGCGATCGCCGCATTTCATGACTATGAAATATGGCAAATGGACGTTAAAACCGCCTTCTTAAACGGTTATTTGGAGGAAGAGTTGTACATGGTACAACCCGAGGGTTTTATCGATCCAGCACATCCTAAGAAAGTTTGCAAGCTTAAGCGTTCCATCTATGGACTTAAGCAAGCATCGCGGAGTTGGAATCATCGCTTCGACCAAGTGATAAAAGAGAATGGGTTCATTCGATCAGTCGAGGAACCATGTCTCTATATCAAGTCGAGTGGGAGTAAGATTGTATTCCTAGTACTGTATGTCGATGACATACTCTTGATTGGGAATGACATACCTCTCTTATCTTCGGTTAAAGCATGGTTGAAAAACCATTTCCAGATGAAAGATCTGGGAGAGGCACAAAGAATTTTGGGCATCCGTATCTACAGGGATAGATCACGACGGATGTTGTCTCTCAGTCACGAGTCTTATATAGAGAAGATTCTGGAGAGATTCAGTATGACGAACTCCAAGAAGGGGTTCCTTCCCATGACTCCTGGGCTTCACTTGAGCAAGACTCAAGAAGCTAAGTCAGTGGAAGAGAAAGAGCGCATGAGTCGGATTCCTTATGCCTCGGCAATAGGATCGATCATGTATGCCATGATATGCACACGTCCAGACGTTGCATATGCATTGAGTATGACCAGTCGATTCCAAGCTCATCCAGGTGAACCACACTGGATGGCCGTGAAAAACATTCTTAAGTACCTACGGAGGACTAAAGATTGGGGATTGACTTATGGAGGCGACTCAACGCTCTGCGCCACGGGTTACGCAGATGCTAGCTTCCAAACAGATCGAGATGACTCGAAATCTCAGTCTGCATTTGTCTTTACTCTTAATGGCGCTGCTGTCAGCTGGAAAAGTTCTAAACAGAGTGTTACAGCAGATTCTACGACTGAGTCCGAGTACTATGCCGCCTCAGAAGCAGCTAAGGAAGCAATATGGATGCGTCAATTCTTACAAGGACTATCAGTAGTGCCTAGTTCGAATGACCCAATCACCGTCTATTGTGACAATAGCGGTGCCATCTTCCAAGCTAAGGAGCATAAGTCTAGCAGCAAGGCTAGGCATGTACAACGGAAAGCTCATCTAATCAGAGATTACGTGGAGCAAAAGGAGATTTTTATTGAAAAGATCGCTACGGATGACAACATAGCGATCCTCTCACAAAAGCATTACCACGTGATAAGCATGAAGGGCACATTCATTCCATGGGAATTGGATGTGTTCCTAAGTTGTAGTACTCTTTTATGAATTCATGTAATAATTCATTTTCTCGTGTACTCTATTCAACCTTATTGTTATGATATAAAATGTTTTGTTTCTCATGTGGAATTGTACGCCAATTTTGAACACCACAAAGTGAACTGATTAACATTACATCGTTTTGGTCCTTGATTACCCACTTGAGCTGATAACTCAGGTAATCATTTTGTGACGTTGGTTGATGGTGGGTTCAACGAGCCATAAGTCACGTGGATGACTGACCAATCACAAAGGCGAGTTATACGGATATCTCGTAGGACACTCCGTGACATCGTTATGGAGTCCTAAATGTTTTATAACATTGGGTGCCAGGTCGTGGATAGGACCTCCATAGTGTTCCTTAGAGTCGAGTCTTTTGACTTTCAACTGTTTCTTGAGATTAAGACAGATTTTGGGTAACTTTGGTTTCTTTCCCACGGTCACCGTAACAGGGGCCAAGAGGATTTTTTCTGGGTTATTTCATGCTGGGCGATATCGGCAGGATTCGAGTTGAGGGAAATATCCAAACCCTTATCAGGATTTTATCATTTCTCAGGGCCACTCGAGGAGTAGTAACTGAAATGCATGGCCATGCTCGAATACAGATTCGTTTTATCAGTTAAGTTACTCTCTAGTCGGGGAAACCACTCTTGATACAGATCGCTTGTGAGATACGACCTTTGCGAATGCGGATTTGCAAATTGTCTTACATTGAGTGGGAGAAATTTTAAAAGGATATGAGATTCGGTTATCGCACCTACACTTGTACGGACAAGTGGGAGTTTGTTGGAGATTGTGTCCTCCTCATGTAGTGTGATAACGTCATTGAACATACCCTTGTACGGACAAGTGGGAGATTGTTGGGGCTGGTGTCCTTGACAATTAAGTACAATGACTTATTAAATCTCTTTAAGGATCACAAGGGCATACTTCTGTATTATTACCAGTTGATCCACGTTTATCAATAACGGTTGGCTTGCTAGATAAGTTTGACGTTATTGTCATACGGATGGCGGTGATCAACTGGTCCCTATACGTCACACCTATAGGACACGTTTGAGAGATGTGAAGGTATGAAAATACAGTCACATTTTGCCGGATACGACTAAACAGTTAGTCAGAGGTATTGACTAATAAATTAGTCAATAAGATGTTGAGATTATTATTTAATACGGATTAAATAATTTTAGCTAATACGGATTACAAGATTAATTCGTAAATTAAATATAAACGGTTATATTTAATTAAATATTGTATTCGTGTATTAATATAAACAGTTATATTAATTTGGGTAATTATACAATATTGTATTTTATCAGACCATTATTAATATATCGACTGTATTAATATCTGATAACATGTTACGATTTATAATTATAAACCCGCGAATTATATTTAAGCAATTGGGTCGAATCACGCATTGGGATAAGGTAAGAGTGGAAAGCCCACTCCTACCCAAACCCCAATTCGGCCGAAACAACTACATAAGGAGGAGGAGTCTCCTTATGTCAGTTACTCTTGTTGCACTGTAAAATAATCTCAGGGTAAAATTAGGGTTTGAGAGCATTCTTCTCCCAAAACCTCAGATCTCACATCTAAAACCTCAAGGGCTCTCCCTATATTGCAAGGCAATTGGAGAGGATTTCTAGCACACGCGGCCACGTCTCAAACTAAGTCTTGGGTGCAAGTTATAGGAGGGAATTTGCATTAATTCCTGTTCTTAGGCCTTTTGCGCAAGGACTAAAGGTTGTACTTCTTTTCTCATGTTTTTAATCTTATGACGATATTCACAATTGCATATTTCATTATAATCCTGCAATTTTAGGGTGAATACGCGTTTTATTCCCCACATTAGTGAGTCATGGGAGTTTCTATTTTGGAAAAGTTTCTATTTTTGGAAACTTTCCACTTATGGAAGGTTTCTATTTATAGTAAGTATGGGTTGTTTATGGGGCTCAGGAAGTTATTAATTCGTTACGAATACATGTTTAGGTAGCGGTTTCGCGTGGAACATTTCTAACGAGCTTTGGATTTGACTGCGCTTCTGCAAGTCGAGGTAGGGGAACTACTGGTATATAATGATGTGTAATCTGTTCTTATTTGATATCAAGCATGTTTGTTATTTATTACCATGTGATCGTTATATTGTGTTATTTATATCATTATGTGATACACTTCGAGGTGATGAGATAATGGGTCTTGTGATTGGTGCGGAGTTTATATGGTGTTGGATCGGTGCGGAGTATATTTGGCGTTGGATCGGTGCGGAGTTTATTTGGCGTTGGATCGGTGCGGAGTTTATATGGTGTTGGATCGGTGCGGAGTTTATTTGGCGTTGGATCGGTGCGGAGTTTATTATATTGTTGGTATATTTATTTCTTTTTCCCTACTCAACCTCGTGGTTGACCCTGTGTATTCGTGATCACCTGTGATGAACCAATTTATTGGGGAGCAGATTGACAGGTGGCTGAGACTAAGGGGGAGCTATGGGAGATAGAGCTTGGATCCGGACCAGACTAGAGTCTAGATCACCTTAGTCAGTTTAGCAAGAGTTGTACTTTCCTTATTTTTGTTAAGACTTTCGGATACAGTTGTAAGAACATGTTATGAGTTTAATTTTTAATTAAAGTACTGTTTATCTTTCCTTTGTATCTACTGCCTCGGGAAACCGAGATGGTAACACCTTTATTTATCTGAGGAGTCCTAGTACAGGTCCTTAAATAAATGGGGGTGTTACAAAGTGGTATCAGAGCCTTTACACGGTGGTTAGAGGGTGCTAGGGTGGTTCGAATTCCCAAGAAAGTGAGTATGTTCATCACAGTTTCCGTTTTTTTTGTTATTTCTTTCATTTCGATTCCTTGATTTTAATCATATATCTTGGTTATAGCTTCTGTTTCTTGTATGATTTTGATCTACGATGTTAGTAGTTGTTTTATGACCGCCGTCGTGCCACCATGGACCGTCTATAACCACCAGCCACGACCGATTTTGCAGCCTGCGACAGTCTCTTTTTCTTTTGTTTCGAAACCGAGTTTCAGCGCATAGGTTTTGTATTTGGATTCGAATGAGTCTCTGCGTATGGTTGTTATGGGTGTTTGGGTTTTGAGAAATGGGGTAATCAGGAGGTTCGCTTGGGGGTTGTCATAGTGGTATAGGGTTGTTGTGGTTGTCGTTACAGTAGGTTCTAGTTGGGGTCCTGTCGCGTGAAATAAGAGGAGAGCTGCAGATGGGGTTTTGGTTTTGGTCGCTGTTGACGGTTGTGGCGGTGTTAACGGCCGCTACTGACCTCCCTGGAACCACCATGGCTCAAAGGCGAGCATGGTGGTGTCACAGATGGAGTCAGTAGTGGTGGTTGGTGCTGAAAGCGGTGTTAGTCGGGGCTGGGCACGGGTTTTTTTTGTCAGGCTGTACTTTGGGGGCTGCCGAGTTGTAGCGTTTTGTTAGGGTAGTTTTCCTTGTTGTTTTGTTAATATTATAGTTAATATTGTGTATGTATTATCATTATTATTAGCATCCCTAATAAGTTTAGTTGCATAATTAGTATTAAGGTAAGGAAAAGTGTATGATAATATGTATTTATATTATTCTTATTACAAATTACTAGTATTGGTATAATTATGGTGGTTGTTAATTGTATGGTTTAATATTATTATTATTATTCTTATTAATATTATTGTTATTATTATTGTTATCAATATTCTTATTAGTGATATTATTCTTAATCCTAATATTATTATTGGTTAGATTATCATTGTTTAATACTATATATTATTATTGGTCGTGGTTATTGCTTCGTGTTAATTAAAGTTATGAGTCGGGAATTAGTGAGTCATGGGAGTTTCTATTTTGGAAAAGTTTCTATTTTTGGAAACTTTCCACTTATGGAAGGTTTCTATTTATAGTAAGTATGGGTTGTTTATGGGGCTCAGGAAGTTATTAATTCGTTACGAATATATGTTTAGGTAGCGGTTTCGCGTGGAACATTTCTAGCGAGCTTTGGATTTGACTGTGCTTCTGCAAGTCGAGGTAGGGGAACTACTGGTATATAATGATGTGTAATCTGTTCTTATTTGATATCAAGCATGTTTGTTATTTATTACCATGTGATCGTTATATTGTGTTATTTATATCATTATGTGATACACTTCGAGGTGATGAGATAATGGGTCTTGTGATTGATGCGGAGTTTATATGGTGTTGGATCGGTGCGGAGTATATTTGGCGTTGGATCGGTGCGGAGTTTATTTGGCGTTGGATCGGTGCGGAGTTTATATGGTGTTGGATCGGTGCGGAGTTTATATGGTGTTGGATCGGTGCGGAGTTTATTTGGCGTTGGATCGGTGCGGAGTTTATTATATTGTTGGTATATTTATTTCTTTTTCCCTACTCAACCTCGTGGTTGACCCTGTGTATTCGTGATCACCTGTGATGAACCAATTTATTGGGGAGCAGATTGACAGGTGGCTGAGACTAAGGGGGAGCTATGGGAGATAGAGCTTGGATCCGGACCAGACTAGAGTCTAGATCACCTTAGTCAGTTTAGCAAGAGTTGTACTTTCCTTATTTTTGTTAAGACTTTCGGATACAGTTGTAAGAACATGTTATGAGTTTAATTTTTAATTAAAGTACTGTTTATCTTTCCTTTGTATCTACTGCCTCGGGAAACCGAGATGGTAACACCTTTATTTATCTGAGGAGTCCTAGTACAGGTCCTTAAATAAATGGGGGTGTTACAAAGTGGTATCAAAGCCTTTACACGGTGGTTAGAGGGTGCTAGGGTGGTTCGAATTCCCAAGAAAGTGAGTATGTTCATCACAGTTTCCGTTTTTTTTGTTATTTCTTTCATTTCGATTCCTTGATTTTAATCATATATCTTGGTTATAGCTTCTGTTTCTTGTATGATTTTGATCTACGATGTTAGTAGTTGTTTTATGACCGCCGTCGTGCCACCATGGACCGTCTATAACCACCAGCCACGACCGATTTTGCAGCCTGCGACAGTCTCTTTTTCTTTTGTTTCGAAACCGAGTTTCAGCGCATAGGTTTTGTATTTGGATTCGAATGAGTCTCTGCGTATGGTTGTTATGGGTGTTTGGGTTTTGAGAAATGGGGTAGTCAGGAGGTTCGCTTGGGGGTTGTCATAGTGGTATAGGGTTGTTGTGGTTGTCGTTACAGTAGGTTCTAGTTGGGGTCCTGTCGCGTGAAATAAGAGGAGAGCTGCAGATGGGGTTTTTGTTTTGGTCGCTGTTGACGGTTGTGGCGGTGTTAACGGCCGCTACTGACCTCCCTGGAACCACCGTGGCTCAAAGGCGAGCATGGTGGTGTCACAGATGGAGTCAGTAGTGGTGGTTGGTGCTGAAAGCGGTGTTAGTCGGGGCTGGGCACGGGTTTTTTTCGTCAGGCTGTACTTTGGGGGCTGCCGAGTTGTAGTGTTTTGTTAGGGTAGTTTTCCTTGTTGTTTTGTTAATATTATAGTTAATATTGTGTATGTATTATCATTATTATTAGCATCCCTAATAAGTTTAGTTGCATAATTAGTATTAAGGTAAGGAAAAGTGTATGATAATATGTATTTATATTATTCTTATTACAAATTACTAGTATTGGTATAATTATGGTGGTTGTTAATTGTATGGTTTAATATTATTATTATTATTCTTATTAATATTATTGTTATTATTATTGTTATCAATATTCTTATTAGTGATATTATTCTTAATCCTAATATTATTATTGGTTAGATTATCATTGTTTAATACTATATATTATTATTGGTCGTGGTTATTGCTTCGTGTTAATTAAAGTTATGAGTCGGGAATTAGTGAGTCATGGGAGTTTCTATTTTGGAAAAGTTTCTATTTTTGGAAACTTTCCACTTATGGAAGGTTTCTATTTATAGTAAGTATGGGTTGTTTATGGGGCTCAGGAAGTTATTAATTCGTTACGAATATATGTTTAGGTAGCGGTTTCGCGTGGAACATTTCTAGCGAGCTTTGGATTTGACTGTGCTTCTGCAAGTCGAGGTAGGGGAACTACTGGTATATAATGATGTGTAATCTGTTCTTATTTGATATCAAGCATGTTTGTTATTTATTACCATGTGATCGTTATATTGTGTTATTTATATCATTATGTGATACACTTCGAGGTGATGAGATAATGGGTCTTGTGATTGATGCGGAGTTTATATGGTGTTGGATCGGTGCGGAGTATATTTGGCGTTGGATCGGTGCGGAGTTTATTTGGCGTTGGATCGGTGCGGAGTTTATATGGTGTTGGATCGGTGCGGAGTTTATATGGTGTTGGATCGGTGCGGAGTTTATTTGGCGTTGGATCGGTGCGGAGTTTATTATATTGTTGGTATATTTATTTCTTTTTCCCTACTCAACCTCGTGGTTGACCCTGTGTATTCGTGATCACCTGTGATGAACCAATTTATTGGGGAGCAGATTGACAGGTGGCTGAGACTAAGGGGGAGCTATGGGAGATAGAGCTTGGATCCGGACCAGACTAGAGTCTAGATCACCTTAGTCAGTTTAGCAAGAGTTGTACTTTCCTTATTTTTGTTAAGACTTTCGGATACAGTTGTAAGAACATGTTATGAGTTTAATTTTTAATTAAAGTACTGTTTATCTTTCCTTTGTATCTACTGCCTCGGGAAACCGAGATGGTAACACCTTTATTTATCTGAGGAGTCCTAGTACAGGTCCTTAAATAAATGGGGGTGTTACAAAGTGGTATCAAAGCCTTTACACGGTGGTTAGAGGGTGCTAGGGTGGTTCGAATTCCCAAGAAAGTGAGTATGTTCATCACAGTTTCCGTTTTTTTTGTTATTTCTTTCATTTCGATTCCTTGATTTTAATCATATATCTTGGTTATAGCTTCTGTTTCTTGTATGATTTTGATCTACGATGTTAGTAGTTGTTTTATGACCGCCGTCGTGCCACCATGGACCGTCTATAACCACCAGCCACGACCGATTTTGCAGCCTGCGACAGTCTCTTTTTCTTTTGTTTCGAAACCGAGTTTCAGCGCATAGGTTTTGTATTTGGATTCGAATGAGTCTCTGCGTATGGTTGTTATGGGTGTTTGGGTTTTGAGAAATGGGGTAGTCAGGAGGTTCGCTTGGGGGTTGTCATAGTGGTATAGGGTTGTTGTGGTTGTCGTTACAGTAGGTTCTAGTTGGGGTCCTGTCGCGTGAAATAAGAGGAGAGCTGCAGATGGGGTTTTTGTTTTGGTCGCTGTTGACGGTTGTGGCGGTGTTAACGGCCGCTACTGACCTCCCTGGAACCACCGTGGCTCAAAGGCGAGCATGGTGGTGTCACAGATGGAGTCAGTAGTGGTGGTTGGTGCTGAAAGCGGTGTTAGTCGGGGCTGGGCACGGGTTTTTTTCGTCAGGCTGTACTTTGGGGGCTTCCGAGTTGTAGTGTTTTGTTAGGGTAGTTTTCCTTGTTGTTTTGTTAATATTATAGTTAATATTGTGTATGTATTATCATTATTATTAGCATCCCTAATAAGTTTAGTTGCATAATTAGTATTAAGGTAAGGAAAAGTGTATGATAATATGTATTTATATTATTCTTATTACAAATTACTAGTATTGGTATAATTATGGTGGTTGTTAATTGTATGGTTTAATATTATTATTATTATTCTTATTAATATTATTGTTATTATTATTGTTATCAATATTCTTATTAGTGATATTATTCTTAATCCTAATATTATTATTGGTTAGATTATCATTGTTTAATACTATATATTATTATTGGTCGTGGTTATTGCTTCGTGTTAATTAAAGTTATGAGTCGGGAATTAGTGAGTCATGGGAGTTTCTATTTTGGAAAAGTTTCTATTTTTGGAAACTTTCCACTTATGGAAGGTTTCTATTTATAGTAAGTATGGGTTGTTTATGGGGCTCAGGAAGTTATTAATTCGTTACGAATACATGTTTAGGTAGCGGTTTCGCGTGGAACATTTCTAGCGAGCTTTGGATTTGACTGCGCTTCTGCAAGTCGAGGTAGGGGAACTACTGGTATATAATGATGTGTAATCTGTTCTTATTTGATATCAAGCATGTTTGTTATTTATTACCATGTGATCGTTATATTGTGTTATTTATATCATTATGTGATACACTTCGAGGTGATGAGATAATGGGTCTTGTGATTGGTGCGGAGTTTATATGGTGTTGGATCGGTGCGGAGTATATTTGGCGTTGGATCGGTGCGGAGTTTATTTGGCGTTGGATCGGTGCGGAGTTTATATGGTGTTGGATCGGTGCGGAGTTTATATGGTGTTGGATCGGTGCGGAGTTTATTTGGCGTTGGATCGGTGCGGAGTTTATTATATTGTTGGTATATTTATTTCTTTTTCCCTACTCAACCTCGTGGTTGACCCTGTGTATTCGTGATCACCTGTGATGAACCAATTTATTGGGGAGCAGATTGACAGGTGGCTGAGACTAAGGGGGAGCTATGGGAGATAGAGCTTGGATCCGGACCAGACTAGAGTCTAGATCACCTTAGTCAGTTTAGCAAGAGTTGTACTTTCCTTATTTTTGTTAAGACTTTCGGATACAGTTGTAAGAACATGTTATGAGTTTAATTTTTAATTAAAGTACTGTTTATCTTTCCTTTGTATCTACTGCCTCGGGAAACCGAGATGGTAACACCTTTATTTATCTGAGGAGTCCTAGTACAGGTCCTTAAATAAATGGGGGTGTTACAAAGTGGTATCAAAGCCTTTACACGGTGGTTAGAGGGTGCTAGGGTGGTTCGAATTCCCAAGAAAGTGAGTATGTTCATCACAGTTTCCGTTTTTTTTGTTATTTCTTTCATTTCGATTCCTTGATTTTAATCATATATCTTGGTTATAGCTTCTGTTTCTTGTATGATTTTGATCTACGATGTTAGTAGTTGTTTTATGACCGCCGTCGTGCCACCATGGACCGTCTATAACCACCAGCCACGACCGATTTTGCAGCCTGCGACAGTCTCTTTTTCTTTTGTTTCGAAACCGAGTTTCAGCGCATAGGTTTTGTATTTGGATTCGAATGAGTCTCTGCGTATGGTTGTTATGGGTGTTTGGGTTTTGAGAAATGGGGTAGTCAGGAGGTTCGCTTGGGGGTTGTCATAGTGGTATAGGGTTGTTGTGGTTGTCGTTACAGTAGGTTCTAGTTGGGGTCCTGTCGCGTGAAATAAGAGGAGAGCTGCAGATGGGGTTTTTGTTTTGG